>CM071579.1:30141370-30198967 GCA_036426205.1 Ascaphus truei
AAATCACCCAAAAATCTACTCGCCCAACCAAAAAATCTACTCGCCACCTAGTCCCGCCCCCAACCCCGCTTTAAAATAAAATATATAAATAAAATACATTTAATAAATTCCTAGCCAGAACAACTTTCGTTTTTGACATAAATGTCTTTATTGTATTACATTATACTACAATTAGTCCTTGTTACCTGTGTGTGTGTGTGTGTGTGTAAATGTCGATCTAGAAATAAAAGCCAGGTGTGAATGACTAGTTTCCTGAACCCCTTAACCAGTGTCTGGACGTGCCCGCTTCACAATATCTAAAGCAGCAATCCCACCTGGGATCTTACCCTCATTCCTGCAATGTTAGGTGTTCCCTACCTGTCTTCTGGGTTAGGGGGGGTTCCGATGTCTTCTGTGTGAAACTTGAGTCAGATCTAGAAGAAAGCAGTATAGGTTATTTTGGTGTAGTATAGGAAAGTTAAGATATATAGGGTAAATAAGAGATCCAGAAACAGTGTGAGACAGACACAGGGAGAGGGTGAGAGAGAGAGAGAGGGGGTTTGAGAGAGAGGGTGTGAGAGAGAGAGGGTGTGAGAGAGAGGGTGTGGGGGAGAGAGAGAGGGCGTGGGGGAGAGAGAGGGTGTGAGGGAGAGAGAGGAAACGCGTAGAGTGAAGGTGATTCACAGCCAGGTACAGGAGTGCCCGGCAGGTAAACGCCAAGTGCACCAACGGTACCATTTTCACTCCGGGACAGGGTGGCTGCGCAGTCACACACTTTTACACCCACTGACTCACTTGGGGGTGTGGGAACGTATTCCACGCGGGAACTGGACATGGGGTGGGATCACCCGGTGAAGGGAAAGGGAGAGTGAGCGTTCAGCCGGATGCTGGTAGTAGTGTCTCCTCTCGGGAGGGACACCTGTTAATTAAGCTGTTGGTTGCTACAAGTAAACGTGTATTGGTAAGGTATATCGCTGTGTGTTTGTTCATGTACATAAGTTCCTGCGAAGACCCACTTCCCCTAGGGTGGAAGCTGTCGCAGGTGGAGGTGCTGCACCAAGTCATAAGTATTGTGAACACCCCAGGCTCTCCATGGCACAGGCTTAGGCCCTGTGAGCCTATAGGTTATACAGCATATGGTAGTGGCCTGTAGTGGCCTGTGTTAGATAGGAACCAGGGCTACATTTGGAGGCGCTGCTGAGATCTTAGACCTGGGGTGCCCGCCCCCGAGCCATGGCCCTTTCCTCACGACAGGAAATACGCAACTGGGCACGACAAATGCGCACGCCCACCCGCCGCGCAGTGGCTGTGACCCGAGTACCCATGGCCCTACCCTTAGAGACATTGCAAACGGCCCTACGACAACTACCGGGTTTTGCCAAAGCCCGCCTGGCAGACGTACTCATAGATCAAGATGCTAAGTGGAACACCTTGCTAGTAGATTGTCGGCGAGATCTAGTAGTCCTCGAGCCTGCCGCCCCTCAATATCTGCCGCTTCCAAACTCTCCGTCTGGCGGCAGCCCCTTGGTCTATCCCCTTCGGGACCCCACTGTGGGGGAACTAGGTGACGACGACCCTACGCTCCCCTTTGCTCATTACCCAGCGAGCGAGGCGGGTAGCTGCCCATCAGACTGTAGCTATCCCTGGTCAAGCACATCCGAAGAAGCGGGGATGCGTAGTGACATGCTGCAGAAACGCAATGACAAGATAGACCAGTTAACCACTCCCTCAAGCTTACCGCCGTTAGTAGAAGCACTTACCCTAGCCACGCATTCTCAAAGTTACCGGAAATTAAATGCCTTCTTGGGGACTCTACCTGTACCCACGGGAGAGGATGGGATAGATCCTTGGAAGGAACATACTAGGGGAGTAATGGAAGAATGGTCTTGTACCGATGTAGTGAAACGCCAACGGCTCATGGAGTGCTTGAGACCCCCGGCATCCACTTTGATCAGCATCCACCGAGAGCAGTATCCCGACCTGACCGCTCGTATGATGATCGAGTTTCTCGTCGAGGCCTATAGCGCGACCGAGGATGATGGGGCCTTGTGGGCTAAGTACTATGCCATTAACCAAAATGAGGGAGAAGATTTGTCTGCCTATATCCACCGCGTGCAAATCTCCCTGGGACCCCTGCTGCATCATAAATACTTTACCGCCTCCCAGATGGACGAATACCTCCGCAAACAATACCTACGGGGGTCCAGTCCTACTCACCCTATTGCAAACATGATTCGCGATAATCTCACTCGAGGACCTCCCCCTCGTTTATTAAACTGTTACAGCAAGTCAAAGAGCACGAAACGCATCTCATGCTGCACTCTTCACAGAAGTCTAAAGCAGCCAGCAGCACTAAACCCAAAGGGAGTGCTGAGAAGAAGGAGGAACCGCCGGACAAATCAGGCCCGGAGAGGCCGAAATACGCCGGCCGAACCTCGCCTCCGTATGACCGCCGTACCACACCCCGAGATATGTCCTGCTATAAATGCGGGAAGAAGGGGTATATCTCCTATGATTGTCGGATGGGGGAGTCGCGCCACCGGAGTCCATCACCCAAGAAATTCACGCCCCAGGCCATGATATGCGGTGTATACGCGAATTGCCCCGAAGCCCCTGTTTCCACCCAAAGTGGTGATGAACCCGAAGAGGAGAGTAACCGCGTGAGGCCAGTAGCGCTGATCAGGGTACTAGTAGACGGTATCTACTCCTCCACCCTGCTGGACACGGGATCTCAAGTAACCATCATATATCACGGATTCTATGATCGACACCTCCAAAAGCGTCCTCTGAAGTCGACAGGGCATATCAAAGTAAGAGGGCTGAGCAATGACGATTACCCCATTGATGGCATAGTGACCGTGGACCTGGAGATACAACAGCTCAACACTGGGAAGTCTCATCCCATGAAGGTGGACGCCTTGGTGTGTCCAGAACCCAAAGAGACACCTAAGTATCCAATCATCCTAGGTACGAATGTGGACATTGTGCAAGCCATCATCCGGGCCTATCTACACGAAACTAACGAACTGCCCATGTCCAGTCTACAGCTACAACTTGTCCAAGTGTATCCAGATTCCCCTCCAGCCCCCGCGGAGGACCACGGACTGCTGTTTTGCGGCCGGGCAGGGCTGACTCGGCTCTTACCGGGAGAAACGCAGAGGGTACCCACCTGGTGTGCATATGCTGAACGAATAGGTGAGGAGCGGCTCTTTTCTCTAGAAAGCACGCTCGAAGAAGATGTCCGTCGAGGATATCAGCTAGTACCAGAATTTCGGGATTGGCCGACCTCCATTCCCCGGTGAATTTATGTGATGGTACAAAATCTTTCACCATTCCCCATGGCCATCGACGCGGGACAGGGGATAGGGAGGATTTACCACGTCAGCTTGGTGGATGAGGCCGTACAAGTAAATGCTGCCTGAGTGGAAGATCCCGGATCGCCATTAGACTTCGTCTTTGGCTCGTCCGGGCTGTCGGATACCTGGAAGGAGCGGTTGCGAGTACAGCTGGAAGAGAGACGACCAGTATTTTCTACAGGGGAGATGGATGTGGGGTGTTGCCGGCACGCACAACACACCATTCGGATGACTGATACCAAGCCTTTCAGGGAACGTTCCCGTCGGCTCGCTCCTAGGGACATAGAAGACGTAAGAGCGGCCCTCCATGAGATGGAAGAAGCCGGAATCATTACAGAATCATGAAGCCCTTACGCCTTGCCCATAATGGTAGTGCGAAAGAAGAATGGAACGGTGAGGTTATGTGTAGACTACAGGACCCTCAACAATCAAACCGTACCAGACCAGTACAATCTTCCCCGCATAGAAGAAATCTTGGACACTCTACATGGAAGCAAATGGTTCAGTGTATTGGACCTCCGGTCCGGGTACTATCAGGTACCTATGAGTCATGAGGACCAAGAGAAAATGGCGTTCATTTGCCCATTGGGGTTCTACCAATTCACCCGTATGCCCCAAGGCATATGTGGTGCCCCCGCTACCTTCCAGCAGCTAATGGAGAAAGCTTTAGGAGACCTGAACCCCAGAGAAGGACTTGTGTGTTTGGATGACATCATAGTCTTCGGGAAGACCCTGGAGGAACACGAGGCTCGACTCCTGAAGGTACTTGACCGATTAGCTCAAGAAGGACTCAAGCTCTCCTTAGATAAATGCCGGTTCTGCCGGACGTCGGTGACTTACGTGGGACACATAGTGTCCACTGAGGGAATCGCCACGGACCCAGCCAAAATAGAAGCCGTCATCAATTGGCCCCGACCTGACAACGTGGGGGAGTTACGATCGTTCCTGGGGTTCTGCGGATACTATCGCAGGTTTGTGGAGGGGTATTCCCAATGGGCCAAAGCCCTCAACGGCCTCCTCAAAATATATCCGGAAGACACCGGCCGGAATGCTACGCCTTCCCGATAACCCTTCGGGGACAAATGGATGACAAAGTGTGAACAAGCCTTCAAGGACCTAAAACAAAGTTTAACAACTGCCCCCGTGTTGGCCTATGCAAACCCCGAACAACCATATATGTTACATGTGGATGCTAGCCTGAGTGGACTAGAGGCGGTGTTACATCAAAAATACCCAGAGGGACTACAGCCCGTAGCTTATATCAACCGCAGCCTTACCGTCAGTGAACAAAACTATCCCGTGCACAAACTGGAGTTCTTGGCCCTCAAGTGGGCCATTGTCGACAAGCTTCACGATTACGTGTACGGTGTGTCGTTCGAGGTGCGGACCGACAACAATCCACTGACCTATATTATGACCTCAGCCAAACTCGACGCGGCCGGCCATCGCTGGTTGGCTGCCCTGTTCAATTACAATTTCACCCTGAAATATAAGCCCGGCCGCTTGAACATTGGAGCTGACGCCCTGTTTAGGCGAGAACTGGCCACTACCCCTGATGAAGACCAATGGGAAGAAATAACAGGACCCAGAATAAGAGCGCTATGTTGTACCGCTGCCATAGTCAATGATCAAGTGGCCTTCTCCGAATTAAGGGTGGCTGACTCTCTAGGATGCGCATCCAACGCTATCCCGGAGGCTTATCGGGACCCCAGTGGCATGCACATTACTCCCGACAAGATCATAGCCTGGAAAGGTATTGGACGCTACCAAGAGCAAGACCCGATCGCAGGGGCCATTCGCTATGCTATCTGGCAAAATCGCCCGGTCCTCCTCGGACAGGCTCCGGGGGATGTAGGAGGAATACTAATGCGGGAAGCCGACAAGTTCGAACTATGAGACAATCTACTGTACAGAGTGGTAGAGTGTCATAACCACCCGAATAGGAGACAACTAGTGCTGCCCAAACGACTACAGTACTTGGTACTGAGGGCTCTACACGATGAACATGGTCATTTGGGGGTTGACAAGACTTTCGGCCTAGTGAGAGATCGATTCTTCTGGCCCAAAATGAGAGAAACAGTAAAGCATCACTGTCGACGGTGTGTGTGGTGTATTCAGCGGAAGACATTGCCCACCCGGGCCGCCCCAAAGGGCCACTTAAAAAGCACCGGGCCTATGGACTTAGTGTGTATGGACTTCCTATGCATTGAACCGGACAGCCGCGGCATAGGCAATGTGCTGGTCATCACGGATCATTACACTCGCTACGCCCAGGCCTTCCCGACCAAAGATCAAAAAGCCATCACGGTGGCCAAGGTGCTCTGGGAAAAGTACTTTATGCATTACGGGCTTCTGCAACGACTTCATTCCGATCAAGGAAGAGACTTTAAAAGCAACTTGATAAAAGAACTGCTGAAAATCTTGAACATCGCTAAGTCCCGAACTACCCCCTATGACCCCGAAGGGGATGCATTGCTGGAACGGTTCAACCGTACGTTACTGGACATGCTAGGCACATTAAAGTGGGTCGAAAAGACTGAATGGAGTAGACACGTGGAAACACTAGTGCATGCCTACAATTGCACACGACATGACTCCACGAGTTTCTCCCCATACATCCTCATGTTTGGGCGAGAAGCACGACTGGCGGTGGATATACGGTTGAGAGTCTCCACCGATGGGGTGCATAATACTACTCATTTCCGATATGTACAGCGATTGCAAGAGAATCTGCAACGGGCCTACATACAAGCTGAGAAATCTACCGAAAAAATGATCGCCGGGAATAAACGACGATACGATCATAAAGTGAAACACAGAGACATTAAACAAGGTGACGCAGTACTCCTCCGTAACCTGGGAGTGCCGGGAAAACATAAATTGGCTGACCGATGGAGGGAGGGAGTGTACGAGGTAGCCTCACAAATGCCCGGCCTTCCGGTCTACCGCATTAAGGACTCAGAGGGTCGGGTGAAGACATGGCACCGAAATCATTTGCTCCCTTTTCCCCGAGTGGAGGAGGGGGATTTGGAGTGGCCTTCATCCTCGTTGGATGGGGAGGGGACATTGGGAGACGAAACGCTAGGGAACTCAACCTTTCAGGAAGATCCACAAGAGGGAACCTCTCAAAGGGGCCCTCAACAGAGCGCACCTCCCGGCGGAGCTACGGGTAAAGGGCGCGGGGAGCATTCACCCCAGGGGGTGGCTCCGGAAAATTTGTCACTGGACCCACTGAGCCCGTGCTTTGTACCAAGTCAGGATAATTTAGAGACTGTAACCCCCTCAAGGGAAGAACTCGAGATTCAAGACCCAGATAGTCACTCTCCCAAGGGAGCAACCGAGCAACAGTTAAGGCGAAGCCAAAGGAATGCGCAACCTTCCATGAGGATGGCCTATGATCAGTTTGGGGAATCCCACTATGAGGCTCAGCAGAGGGCCCACAGCCGCGTGAAATCAGTGATTGTGATGTTTAGCAAAATGTACAATCTGATTTAGAAGAGAGAAATGTCGTTGTTATGCAATTTTTCATTATATAAACGTTGTACCAGTTTAAAGGTATTGTCCAAGCAGGGGGAATGGAATCCACAGGGGGGAGGATGTAGCCGGGACCCCGTTTTCTCCCCCAATTGTTGTGTGGGGTGGGATATGTCGCACCTAGGGAACGCTCCAATAACGGAGGTTCCGCGTTAAGGGAGCCGCCATGTTTAGGGTGGCGCCGGCGCAGACCTGGTCCAGCAGGAGGTTGCGCATGCGCAGAGCAGGGTAACCAAGCCCGCGAAGGAGAGCTCGGGGAGGAGGGGAGTTAGGGGTCTACGAGTCCCAGCAGCCCCCGCGGTCCCCCGTGACACAGCAGAACCAATCAGGTACGAGAAAAGGGAGGAAAAGGAAGTGGTGGGGCGCACGAGGAGTCAGAGCTTGCTGTCGGAGGAAGGAGAATGTAGGGAGGCAGGAGGCCCCTACCTAGGCCGCATGCCCCAGACCCAGTAAGGCCATGAGCCCCAGTAGAGTGCAGCTGAGCTAGGGACTGGCCATAGTCAGGTTCCGGATCCCCTTCTGTGATACGATCGCTACCGGGACAGTTCTAAATCAGCGGGAGGCCTGGGACCAGGCCCCGCTACTAAGTCGCAGCGTGTCTGGGTGGGATCGCCCCGGACACCTACGGGTGACGTCATCTACGCCCACGCCGATCCTTTGTGAAGATAGTTGCAGAACTGGGTACAGGAGTGCCCGGCAGGTAAATGTCAAGTGCACCAACGGTACCATTTTCACTCCAGGACACGGTGGCTGCGCAGTCACACATTTATACATCCACTGACTCACTTGGGGGTGGAAGAACGTATTCCACGCGGGAACTGGACACGGGGTGGGATCACCCAGTGAAGGGAAATGGAGAGTGAGCGTTCAGCCGGACGCTGGTAGTAGTGTCTCCTCTAGGGAGGGACACCTGTTAATTAAGCTGTTGGTTGGTACAAGTAAACGTATATTGGTTAAGGTATATCGCTGTGTGTGTATTCATGTACATAAGTTCCTGCGAAGACCCACTCCCCTAGGGGGGAGCTGTCGCAGGCGGAGGCGCTGCACAAAGTCATAAGTATTGTGAGCACCCCAGGCTCTCCGTGCCAGAGGCTTAGGCCCTGTGAGCCTACAGGTTATACAGCATATGGTAGTGGCCTGTGTTTGATAGGAACCAGGGCTACAGTAGATTCATGACAGAATGTCAGAATCTCATGCTGAATAATAGCAGCCTATTGAAGGATAGAGTAAAAGGGCCAGTGTGAATAACACTGCTGTAGAGTCAACTGTTTATAAGGCCAATTGTATCGTGGTAATTCCCTGTAAACCAATGCAGTTGTAACTGAGTGGAGGGATAAACACAAACACCTTATAAGGTATATGCCTCAGAGATGTACCGGTGAGATGTCGAAGCTCGCCTGCTGCAACACAGATGTGTTGGTGGAGAATGTTAACCTTTACAGACAGGTAGGTATGGTAGCCAGCAAAGTATATTTTGCAAGTGGTGTTGTGGAACCACTGAGCAGAGGATTTGTTCTCCGTGGAGGGAGAAACAACCACTGTTCCGTCAGTAGGGAATTAAATACATTCACTGCTGCGGAGGGTTAATGTAAAAAAAACAGCTTGAAAAACGGATCGCATGTATGGTTCAGAGGCAATAAGTGACTTGAAGTGAGATAGTGTCCTGGTATGTGAGATATGTAAATACCTGCTGCACAGTATAGCAGCCAGATAGCATGATGTGAGTGAGCCGTCGTGCTGTCAGACTAATGATGATTTGTATTCGATCACCCAAAAGTCTACAGCTGGCAATTAGAACAGATCCACTGCACGATGTATGATGCCGTGAGTAGGCTTGTGAGATGAATACAAGCGATGACACGGCTCCCTGCAAAATCCACCCGTGATAGTGTCACTCACGGGAGGATACAGTTTATGCTGGTACTCAAGTGATACTCGATCACCAGTTAAATGTTTCTGATCGAGCGCATAGGTAACAGGCGGACAGGTAAGCGTGTGTCTGTTCGATTACCAAAAACTAGTAAAGTACTATCTCATAGTGCACTTGTACCCTACATTAGCATTGATCATAATATATCAATGTCGATATGCACGTAGATAACAGCAGTGATAAGGAATAAGGACCCTTGTTAGAAATGATCCTACAAGTTTAAATCGCTGTACGTAGGATCGTAATGTAAATAGTTGTATAGAACGCGGGACTCCGCAACATAGAGTCAATCTCATTAAGTGTTGCGGTCAAAATGTTGGCATCAGTTACACACGTGGGACGCCAACATTTTGACCGCCTTCGCTGCTGTGGGTGTGTGGCAGATGTTTGAGGTGCTGGTCATAGAAAGGCCAGTAGATAATGGTCACCTGGGACCCGGTATCCAGCAAGGTCGATGAATATATGCCTTCCATGAGGACTCTTATGATTGCGGCTAGTCCTACCCTACTGTAGGCGTCCTGTTGGGGAGCTTCATCAGGGCTGGCCCCCGGATCGCTTTCATCCTCCTCGGGCAGGTCCGATGTTGCAGAGAGTGAATGCTTTCCTGTACGGTGAAGGACAAGGCCCCAGTGGTGGGTTTTCTGGGCTTGGGGCAGTTCCTGGAAAAATTACAATTCTGGCCACAGTTGAAGCAGTGAGTATCTGAGCTGGCACTGGGGCCTGGACATGGGTCTGAATTCCAAGGCAACCAGGGGGAAGAATCAGGCACTACTGGAGTAGAGGTGTTTTTGGCACTTTTGGCCTCCTTAGGTTTCTGAACCTGCGCCTCTTTGGTCTCATCCTTGCGAGGTTCTTTGGCCTTTTTAGGAATGTGCAAACAAGTGTAGGCTTCATGCCCTTTCACCATGCTTAAGAGGTCGTCCTGCGTAGGAAGCTCCCATTGCACTAAGGAGCACCGAATTATTACGACGATGTAATGGGTGGGTATAGCCCTTGTAGGAATTGTTATCGGCGGTACTCATTTACTTCAGATGCTTTGATGATTTTATGAGAGCGTAGGTCCCACAAAATCAGCTGGATCCACTGAATAAATTCAGATTGTTCTTCCCCCTTTTTCTGGCGTAGATGGTAGTAGGACCAGAGCTTGCTTTTGTCCTCCTCTAAGCCATAGGTACATATCAGTGAAGCCACCAGCATCTGTGCCTTGACATCTGCATTTTGATCCCTGTACATCTTCATCATAGTAGATGCAGGAGGCCTTAGACACTCCATTATCCGATGACTTTTACGGTGTCGGGGCAGGACCATTCTTCTAGAACCTGTAAGGTGAAGTCGTTCCAGGTTTCGAAGGCCTCTTCGCCTGCTGGTGTGGGCTTGACCCCTGAAAGGTTTTTCAGCTTAAGTTCTTGCTGTGATTGAGGTGGCTCGTTCTTGTCGACTCCCAACTGCTATATGGCTTTTGCCATCATTTGTATATCGTCTGAACGGTGGGAGCGGGAACTGCCAAGACTCGAGCGGCGGCTTTGACAGGACATGACACTTGCTTCGCTCCGGCAGGGGAAGGTGTAGACGTACATTTTGAGACTTCCTGTAAGCCAGTAGATGAACTAGGAGGTTCCACCTCCACGTGTATTTTATGATAGATAATAGGGCACCCGCTATCTAGCACCCCATGGAGCCATAAGGTGGGTATCTAAATTACCCTTTTTCAAGATATATATAGGTATTTCACTGTGTATTTTTGTCATATTGGATGTAGCTTTGGGTTTCTTTGTTTTATTTTAGTTCTAGATAGCTGCCAGGGACCCACGTGACACAAAGACAACCAGAGCGTTAAACCTTTATTATGAAGCCTGATTATCCTTGCCTGTCACAAACACCACATTACTGCTAACGCAGAATTAACTAAAATCAGTAACGTAAGATTAACTTAGGTTAATGTTACATTAAATGCATAGCAATATTAATGGCTGTTTCTGAAAAGGATATGAAAATGATAAGCTAATTAACCTGTACACCTGTAACAAGTACACATTTGTCACTAACCTCAGATAAGATTAACGCATCAGAAGAACGTTACGTTGTATTGTATGTCTTTATTTATATAACGCCATAAATGTACATAGCGCTTCACAGTAGTAATACATGTTGTAATCATATAAATAACAAATAATATAAATAACAGGTCATGGGAATAAGTGCTTCAGACATAAAAGTAACATTAAGGAAGAGGAGTCCCTGCTCTGAGGAGCTTACAATCTAATTGATAGGTAGGGGAAGATATAGAGACAGTAGGAGGGAATTCTAGTAAGTGCGTCTGCAGGGGGCCAAGCTTTATGTATCATGTGTCCAGGATTATCCAGTGCTATTCATATGCTTCTTTAAGCAAATGTGTCTAAAGGTGGGTCTTAAAGGTGGATAGAGAGGGTGCTAGTTGGGTATTGAGGGGAAGGGCATTCCAGAGGTACGGGGCAGAAAGTGAGAAAGGTTTAAGGCAGGAGAGAGCTTTAGATACAAAGGGGGTAGAAAGAAGACATCCTTGAGAAGAACGCAAGAGTCGGGATGGTGCATAGCGAGAAATTAGGGCTGAGATGTAAGGAGGGGCAGAAGAGTGTAAAGCTTTAAAAAGTGAGGAGGAGAATTGAGTGTGAGATGCGGGATTTGATCGGAAGCCAGGAGAGTTATTTCAGGAGGGGAGATGCGGAGACAGATTTAGGAAAGAGTAGAGTGATTCTGGCAGAAAGTCATACTTAAACTTGGTGTTACTGTAGGTATGACTTATTAAAAAAACAAACGCCTACAATTGTAGACAAAAGTTAATGCAATGAATAAATATTTTGTATTTAATATTTTAACCTCTTAGTAGCTCAAGTGGCCAGCTGGCCATCGGCAACCCATGACTAGCTTTCTAGTAAGGGCTGCAAAGGGGTCAATATATACCTCAAACTAGAATAGAACAATGGTGCACAAAGTGCTGTGTGTGTGCTTCTGAAGGGAGACACTGGGTATTAAGGTATTGTGCATTAGTATACTCAGTCCATAATAATGGGGGTGGGGGCACCAGGAAGCCCTGAAGGTTGGGGAAGTTGTCCTAGGACACCCTCCTTCACCTCATTGGGATGCCCCTTAAGATGTACTCACAGTCTGTTCACCTCGCCGATCTCTCCTTCCAATGCGTGCTGCTAGTTAAACGAATTTCAGAGATGTAGAGCATCCAACAGAGAACAGGTCTGGCAAAAACTTTCTTTATTGGCAAGGCATAAAAAAGAGGGGCGCAACCCTTCAACGTGTTTCGTGCAAAGCACTTTGTCAAGAAGTGCCTCTACACGATATACAGCCACTTAAATACACAAAATCTGTCAAATCCTCGGAATAGTCTCGTGACGTCACAGTACCGCGACTATCCAATCAGAAGACATTCCCCCGCCATGCGGGCCGCGACCGAGCCCAGCGCTAGCACAAATCAACCGCATACCACCACCTCTCACTGTCCATACGATGTGCCCCAGCTGGAAAACACAACGCTGCTCTGGTAGACCACCCTGGGAGCGGCAATCAAGGCACACTAGACCCCCCCGCCCACGCCATAGCGCATTGCGGACGTTCCAAACATGCGCTAATCACTACTGATCGGGTGCTATGACTGGCAAGTGTAAAAAGAAGCAGACTCACCTGCACCGCTCCCCCCAGCAGGCAAATCAGGTTAATACAACTACACATATGAAAAGGCGGCCCATATCCACACGATTTTACGTTTAGCTTGGCCCATAATGTTACTAACATCAAAGCAATTAAACAAATCAATTTATTGATTGAACACTTAACTAAACTAACTAAACAATACAATCCTTAAAATTCCGTAGTATCTGGCTATACTCATGTAAAAACAAATGTGGCTCCCTCTTGATGATGTGATCATTATGTATATATAAACAATAATTGAATGTTATTATTTCTACTGTGGAGAGCCTAATAGAAAACAAGAAATGTATACTTTTTGACAATTGTACACTAAAGATATTATTAGAGACCTTATACTACAGGGAATGACGACAAGTGATGGGACAACCAATAGTTTTATATTTTGTGCCTGGTTTTTGAGGCAGCTGTTTCATTATTTTAGATTTTAGATTTATAATTGATACTGTTCTTATCCCAAACCGGCTATATACTGAATCATCAAAACAAGAATTTATTATCTATAGACAATTCACATTAACAAGTTCAGTCATATAAACACGTTTAGTCACATGATGCCCACATAGTATGTTAAAAAATCAGGTCCGTTCCCAAAGAATGCTGTCATTATGTGATACACATTTATTATTTTAAAGGTATTAGAACAATTCTATTCAAATAACATGAATCAGCACATTTCTGTCATAAAGTCCATGATTATTTTATGAAGTGGTTTATAGTCCACTCCACATTAATTCCTTCTGGGAACCTTGTTCTGAGCGTAAAGATCCAAAAGGACTCTCTACAATTCAGAGTATTGAGAACATCACCCCCTCTCTCTTGTCTTTTGATTTTCTCTAAACCTATGAACGAGAAGTTCTTTATGCTGCCCTTACTACATTGCGTAAAATGTTTCGACACCGGGTGTTCCAGATCCCCTTTGCGAATTAGTCTACAATGCTCTTGCATTCTAATTTTTAGAGCCCTCGTGGTTCTACCAACATATCTCTTCCCACAGCCACAACTGATTAGATAAACTACAAAACTTGTGTTACAATTAATATAGCTACCAATGTTATACTTTTTATGTGGACTGTGGGAAAAGAAATGCTGCGAGGGCCTCATGTAGTCAAGGGCAGCTATAAAGAATCTTTCGTTATAGTTTAGAGAAATTCAAAAGACAAGAGAGGGGGCGTGATTGTTCTCAAATACTCTGAATTGTAGAGGTCCTTTTGGACTTTACGCTCAGAACAGGTTCCAAGGAAGGATATTAATGTGGAGGGATATAAACCACTTCATAAAATAATCATGGAAACTTTATGACAAATATGTGCTCTGCATTATGTTATTGAATAGAATTGTTCAATACCTTTATTAAATAATAAAATGTGTATCACATAATGACAGCCATTCTTGGGACCGGACCGATTTTTTTAACACTATGTGGGCATCATGTGACCTAAACGTTGTTATAGGCTGAACTGTATTAATGTTGAATTGTCTATAGATAAACAATTCTTGTTTTGATGATCAGTATCTAGCCGGGTTGGGATAAGAACAGTCTTCAATTATAAATCTAAAATCATAAAAATGAATGCAACAGCTGCCTCCAAAACCAGGCACAAATATAAAACTATTGGTTGTCCTATCATTGTCGTCATTTCCCTGTAGTATAAGTGCTCTAATAATATCTTTAGTGTACAATTGTCAAAAAGTATACATTTCTGTGTTTTTCTATTAGGCTCTCCACAGTAGAAATAATTAACATTCAATATTGGTTATATATACATAATGCTCACATCTCAAGAGGGAGACACATTTGTTTTTACATGAGTATAGCAGATATATGAGATTTTAAGGATTGTCATTGGTTTGTTAGTTTAGTAAGTGTTCAGATAATAAATTGGTATTTGTTTAAATTGCTTTGATGTATAGTCAACATTAGGGCCAAGCTAAACTAAAAGTCGTGTGGATACTGGGCCGCCATTTCATATGTGTAGTTGTATTAACCTGTATTGCCCTGCTTGGGGGAGAGGTGAAGCGTGAGTTGCTTCTTGTTACAATGACCAGACTCATCTGCACCCGATCAGTATGTGATTAGCGCAGTTTGGAACGTCGCGCATGCGCATTGCGCGTGGCGAGGGGTGTCTAGGTGCTTGATATGCCGCTCCCAGGCGATGGTCTACCATGAGCAGCGTTGTGTGTTTCCAGGCTGGGGCAATCGCCTTTTTTATGGATCAGTGAGAGGTGGTGGTTATGACGGTTGATTTGGTGCTAGCGCTGGCTCGGTCGCGGCCCGCATGCGCGGGGAATGTCTTCTGATTGGATAGTCGGGCGTGATGACGTCACGAGATACGCGAGGATTTGACAGATATTTGTGTATTTAATTGCGCTTACTGTTGTAGATGGGCACTTCTTGACAAAGGCTATTTGACACGAAAAACGTGTGAAGGGTTGCCACCCTCTTTTTATGCCCTGTGCCATAAAGAAAGTTTTGCCAGACCTGTTCTTGTTGGATGCGTGTGCGCATACAACCTACATCTCTGGAATTCGTTAACATAGCAGCACGCATTGGAAGGGAGATCTGGGCAGGTGAACACGACTGTGAGTACTCTTAAGGGGCATCCCAAGAGGGATGAAGGGAGGTGTCTAGGCACACTCCCAGACCTTCCAGCGGCTTCTGGTGCCCCACCCCCATATATGGATGAGTATACTAATGCACAATACCTATACCCAGTGTCTCACTCAAGAAGACACCCACAGCACTGTGTGCCCCATTGTTCTATTTAGTTGAGGATATATTGACACCTTTGCAGCCCTTACTAGAAAGCTAGTCATGGGTTGCACGATGGCAGCTGGCCACTGAGCTACTAAGAGGTAAATATTAAATACAAAATATTTTATGCATTGCTTAACTTTTGTTACAAGTGGTAGGCGTTGTTTTGTTAATAAGCATTCACTTCACAGTAACACCAAGTTTTAAGTAATGACTTTCTTGCAGAAGAATCGATCTCTTTCCTAAATCTGTTCAGCATCTCCCTCCTCTGAAATAACTCTCTGGCTTACGATCAATCCCGCATCTCAAGCTAATCTCTCCTCACTTTTTAAAGCTATTCCCACACCTTCTGCCCCTCCTTACATCTCGCCTAATCCTCGATCGCTATGCACACATCACGACTCTTGACGTCTTCTCAAGGATGTCTTCTTCTACCCCCTTTGTATCTAAAGACCTCTCTCTGCCTAAACTTTCTCACTTTCTGCCCCGTACCTTCGGGAATGCCCTTCCCCTCAATACCCAACTTGCACCCCTCTCTCTCCTACCTTTACGAGCCCCTTTAGACACCATTTGCTTAAAGCGCTATGAATAGCACTGGTGATAATCCGGGACACAGGATACCATAAAGCTTGGCCCCTGCAGACGCACTTACTAGATTCCCTCTACTGTCTAATATTCTCACCTACTACAATATGTTGTAAGCTCCTCAGAGCCAGCGGACCTCCTCTTCCTTAATGTTACTTTGATGTCTGAAGCCACTTCATTACCCATGACCTGTTATTATATTATTGCATATTGTTATGTATATGATACAAACAGGTATTGACTACTGTGTGAAGGCTATGTACATTAGTGGCGTTATGCGTTATTAATAAAGACATACAATTACAACGTAAACGGTCTTCTGATGCGTTAATCTATCTGAGGTAGTTGGACAAATGTGTACTTGTTACGGTGTACAGGTTAATTAGTGGATATCATTTTCAGATCCTTTTCAGAAACAGCCATTAATATTGCTGCATTTAATGGTAACATTAACCTAAGTTAATCTTACGTACGATTTTAGAATTCTGCTTAGCCAGTAAGTGGATGTTTGTTGACAGGCAAGGATAATCAGGCTTCATAATAAAGTTTAACGCATCTGGTGTCTTTGTGTCCGGTGGGTTCTGCAGCCTATCTAGAACTAAAATAAAACAAAGAAACCCAAAGCAAATCAATATGACAAAAATACACAGTGAAATACACTATATCTTGAAAAAGGTCGTAATTAGATTACCCCACCTTAGGCTTCCATGGGGGCTAGATAGGGGTGCCAGTATCTATCTAAAATACACGTGGAGTGGATGGGAACTCCTAGTTCATTCTAATCGTTGGCTTACAGGAAGTCTCAAAATGTAACGTCTACACCTCTGCCCCTTGCCGGAGCGAAGCAGGTCCATGTTATGTCAAGCCGCCGAGCGAGTCTTGGCAGTCCCGCTCCCACCGTTCAGGAGCGTATATACAAATTGCTGGCACAAGCACTACTAGCAGTGGACGTCGACAAGAACGAGGCCACACTCAATCACAGCAAGAAACTTAAGCTGAAAAACCTTTTCTTTCAGGGGTCAAGCCCACACCAGCAGCGAAGAGGCCTTCGAACACTGGATACCTTGCTTCACCTTACGAGGTTCATAGACAGAATGGTCCTGCCCCGACACCTAAAGCATCGGATAAGGAGTGTTAAGGCCCCTGATCTACTATGATTGAAGATGTACAGGGATCAAAATGCAGCTGGTCAAGGCAACAGATGTGGTGGCTTAATGATATGTTACCTATGGCTTACCCGAGGAGGACAAAAGCAAGCTTGGTCCTATACATTCTACGCCAAGAAACAAGGGGGGAAGAACAATCTGAATTTATTCAGTGGGATCCAGCTGATTTTGTGGGACCTACGATCTCATAAAATACATCAAGATCTGAGTACCAGAAATTGAGTACCGCGATAACTCCACAAGGCATACCCACCCATCTACATCGTCCGTGTAAAATTCGGTGTGCTCCTTAGTTGCCATGGGAGCTTCATACGCAGAGACGCGTTTCGTTAAGCATGGTGATGAAGGGCATCCTGAAGCCTCCACTTGTTTGAACATTCACTAAAAGGCCAAACTCGCAGAAGGATGGACCAAGAGGCGCAGTGGTTCAGAACCTCAAGAGGTCCAAATAGTGCCAAACACACACTCATCACTCCAGTAGGTGCATGATTTTCCCCTGGTTGCCTTGGAATTCCAGACCCATGTACAGGCCCCGTGCCCTCAAGATATCTAACTGCTTACCAACTGTGGCCCGAATTGTAATTTTTCAGGAACTGCACCAAGCCCAGACCCACAACCCCCACCACTGGGGCCTGTCCTCACCGTACAGGAAAGCATTCACTCTCTGCAAACCATGACCGCTCCGAGGAGCGGATGAAGCGATCCGGGGGCAGCCCTGATTGAAGCCCCAACAGGACGCTACAGTAGGGTAGGACCTAGCCGGACAATCATGACAGAGTCCTCATGGAAGGCCTATATTCATCGACCTTGCGGATACCGGGCCCAGGTGACCCATATTCTACTGGCCGCATTTCTATGGACCCAGCCCTAAAATCTGCCACACACCCACAGCAGCAGAAGGCGGTTCAAAATGTTGCGTCCCACGGGTGTACACTGATCCAACATTTTGACGCTAACATTAATGACGTATTGACTCTATGTGCGGAGTCCCCGTTCTATACAACTATTTACAGTACGATTCCTACGTACAGCGGATTTAAAAACTTGGAGGATCATTTCTAAAAGGGTTTATCTGCATTATACAATGCTGTTATCTAGTGCATATCGACTGATATATATGTCAATGCTAAGTAGGGTACAAGTGCACTAGCGAATAGTACTTACAGTTTTGGTAAGTCGAGACACCGACACACGTACTGTACGCCTGTCTTACTATGCGCTCGATCAAAACATTTTAACTGTGGTTCCATTGCGTAAAATGTTTCGATACAGGGTGTTCCAGATCCCCTTTGCGAATTAATCTACAATGTTCTTGCATTCTTATTTTTAGAGCCCTCGTAGTTCTACCAACATATCTCTTCCCACAGCCACAACTGATTAGATAAACTACAAAATTTGTGTTACAATTAATATAGCTACCAATGTTGTACTTTTTATGTGGACTGTGGGAAAAGAAATGCTGCGAGGGCCTCATGAATTGACACATGTTGCAACTATTACATCTATAAGAGCCTTTCGTCAAGAACCGGTCTGGCTCCCCCACTTTGGTGGAGATAACACTAGGTGAAATGAACGCGGCCAATGTCTTAGCTCGCCTGTATACACACTTCGGGCCGGACTTTGTATACTCACTTAGAATGGGATCCATTCGTAGTAGTTCCCAATGTTTATTTATGATCTCTCGAACCTTACCACTTGATCTATTGTATTGAGATATAAATAGGGGGCACACCTTGTCATTGTGGTGAGTTGTGTTCTTCCCCTTTTGCTCATTCCTCACCCTGGACCCCGAGGGGAGAGTAGTTTCTCTATCAATCTTCATTACCTCTTGGACAGTGGATTGGAGGGTCTCCCGGTCATACCCTCTTTCTATAAATTTGTTGGTCAGCACATCAGACTGGGCCTTGAAATCACTCATTGTAGAGCAATTCCTCCGTAGTCTGATGTACTGCCCTTTGGGTATTCCCTTAACCACTGATCTGGGGTGACAGCTGTCCGCTCTCAGAAATTAATTCCTCGAATTTGTTTTTGTATACACATCTGATTGTATTTTTTGTTCCATATCAATATAGAATAGAATGTCAAGGTAGCTGATGTGTTGTGAGTGATAATTTATCGTAAAGTGAATATCCAAAGTGTTATTATTAATATGG
The DNA here is from genome assembly GCA_036426205.1 of Ascaphus truei. NCBI lineage: Eukaryota > Metazoa > Chordata > Amphibia > Anura > Ascaphidae > Ascaphus > Ascaphus truei. The sequence goes on from CM071579.1 coordinate 30,160,528, forward strand.
TTAAAAAATTCTAATAGTGTTTCTGTGCTCCCGTGCCAAATAAAAATTAAGTCGTCTATAAAACGTTTATAAAAAATAATATTGTGTCTAAACAAATTAGTGCTGTTATAAATGAAAGTGTTCTCCCACCACCCCATAAACAAATTGGCATAGGAGGGGGCAAAACTTGTCCCCATTGCCGTCCCCTGAAGTTGTAAATAAAACTTGTGCTCAAAAAGAAAATAGTTGTGTGTGAGAAGAAAAAGTATAGATTCCATGATAAATGTTGTCATAGGTAGAGAGCTACCTGGACATTCTATAAAGTGTCGGACAGCTGTCAGGCCCAGGTCGTGTTGTATTATCGAGTAGAGGGAGACCACATCCATAGTCACCCACAAGTATTCCTTATTCCAAGTAATATCTTGTATTTTCATAAGTAAGTCACCTGAGTCCAGAATGTGGGACGGCAAGGTCCTAACAAAAGGTTGCAAATAGGAATTGACATATCGAGACAGACCATCTCCCAAAGATCCAATACTAGAGACAATCGGCCGACCAGGAGGGTCGACCAAAGTCTTGTGGATCTTTGGGAGATGGTGATATATCGGTATGACTGGTTGTGGATTTATTATAAAATTGGATTCATCTTTATTCAATACATGTGTTGCTGTTCCTAAATCTACTAGCTCAAGTAGTTCCCTTAAAAAAAGATCTGTAGGATCCCGTGGTAGTACAGAGTAGGATGACACATCCCCAAGTTGGCGAAAGGCTTCCCTGAAATAGTCTGTCCTACTCTGCACCACCACTGCTCCCCCTTTGTCTGCATTTTTAATTACTAACATTTCGTTCTCCTGTAGAGATTTAATGGCTGCACGCTCCTCTTTGTTTAGGTTGTCATATCCCCGATGGGGGAATGAGAACCCTTGGGCTAAAGTTCTAAGGTCCCTGATAACTAGATTCTCAAACATAGTAAGGTATGGACCTTTAATGAAGGTGGGGTAAAAAACTGATTTTTCCTTAAGTCTGGATCTCCAATCCCCAAGTATGTATGATTGTGAGTCCTCCACATAATCTCCCTGTGCTAAAAGGTCTTCCATATCTCTAATCGCACATTGATCCTGAAAGGAATCCAGGGAGTTGAGGGCTAGGGAAGGGAGGGGTGCGGGAGTGGGCAATAATTGACAACCATCATCTTGTAACATCTCACCTGTGTCTGTCGCCGTCAGAGATCCCTCACTGTTTGGTTGATGAAAGAATTTTTTCAAAGTCATCTTGCGCACAAACTTGTGGACATCCATCGCCACACCAAAGAGGTTAATGTCCATTGTCGGCGCGTATTTTAGCCCTTTATTGGTGTGCGGTGATTTTGTTATCGCGGGGCTCGATCGCGGCGCGCATGTATCAATTATAAATCTAAAATCTAAAATAATGAAACAGCTGCTCAAAACCAGGCACAAATATAAAACTATTGGTTGTCCCTCATTGTCGTTCCCTTGTAGTATAATGGCTCTTAATAATATCTTTAGTGTACAATTGTCAAAAAGTATACATTTCTGTGTTTTTTCTATTAGGCTCTCCACAGTAGAAATAATTAACATTCAATTATTGTTTTATATATACATAATGATCACATTCATCAAGAGGGAGCACATTTGTTTTTACATGAGTATAGCAGTATACTTATATTTTAAGGATGTATCTTGTTTAGTCTAGTTTAGTTAAGTGTTCAGATAATAAATTGTATTTGTTTAATTGCTTTGATGTATAGTAACATTATGGGCCAAGCTAAACGTAAATCTGTGTGGATATGGGCCGCCTTTTCATATGTGTAGTTGTATTAACCTGTTATTGCCCTGCTGGGGGAGCGGTGCAGGTGAGTCTGCTTCTTTTACACTTGACAGCTCATCTGCACCGATCAGTCAGTGGATTAGGCATGTTTGGAACGTCCGCATGCGCATGCGCGTGGCGAGGGGTCTAGTGTGCTTGATTGCCGCTCCCAGGGCTGGTCTCCTGAGCAGCGTTGTGTTTTCCAGCTGGTGCACATCGCATGGACAGTGAGAGGTGTGGTATGCGGTGATTTTGCTAGCGCTGGGCTCGGTCGCGGCCCGCATGCGCGGGGAATGTCCTTCTGATTGGATAGTAGCGGTCTGATGACGTCACGAGATATCGCGAGATTTGACAGATTTTGTGTATTTAAGTGGCTGTATATCGTGTAGAGGCACTTCTTGACAAAGTGCTTTGCACGAAACGCGTTGAAGGGTTGCGCCCCTCTTTTTTATGCCTTGCCAATAAAGAAAGTTTTTGCCAGACCTGTTCTCTGTTGGATGCTGTGCGCTACACACCTACATCTCTATACCTCAAACTACACTGACTACCCCCCTTGTCTTCCAAAGAGGCTAGTGGCAGGTAAGGGGTGAACTCCTACCATCTCCCTCCAGGGAGTCTAACCTCCCGCACCCAATCAAACAAATTGAACAACAACCTGCCACTATACGAATGGTTAAAAAGTGCTAGCAGATGAGTAATGTTATCATTTTATGTTCTATACATCTATTTTATACTTACCTCAGTTTGCTTCTGTTTCACCTCTTCCTTTGGAGATTTATCCGTGATGGATATTTGGATTTGGATACTTTGGAAATGAGCAGTAAGAGGTACTTTTGACACAACGTGGTAAAGAAAGCAGCTTGCGCAGTTGATATCTTTGTTTATTGTATCTTCATGTAATCTAATGGTTGATTTGGCATTCTCGTAAATGTTCTTTATTATATCAATGTACACTTCTTCAACTTCTTGTATGACCTGGATGTGGTCCATTGTATTGTATTCACTGCTAAATCCTTCTAGTTTCCTAGGCTGGTGAAGTTAAGGGTTTGTTAAAGATTATCAGTGAGTATCTTTGTTAAAATCTTGTAATGTGATTGGAAGTAAACTGATTGGTCTGTAATTCTTGAGGACTTCTTTGTCTCCTTTCTTGTGGATGAGGATAACTATGGAATTGGTCCATTATTCTATAACTTTAATATTCTTCAAGCAGCATGTAAAGAGTTTTGCAAGGATTTTCTCTACTCCTTCCCTAACTTCTTTCAAGATTTCAGTTGTAATTATGTACCAGGGTGGAAAATTAGGCCCATGGTGGAGGTTGGCATGCGGTAGCTGCTTACCTGCTTAAGCAATGCAAAACAATGCCTTGCCCATAGTCGTCAGCTAGCCATGGGTTTCCCATGACTAGGTGGCCATTTAGGTACTGAGGGATTCATATTTTACAAAATGTATAAAAGTCCATTAAAGTACATTCTAGGGTAGAGATAGGAGAATTGTAACTTCTTAAAAAAATAACACAGTGATCTCATGAAATAATGTGACGTTACCCTAAAGACAATGAACTGACTAACAGCTATTATTTCTGCTTATCATTAGCTTTATGATTACAGCATTAGCTCAGGGAAATAATGTATGTTTCGGTAATGTCAACTTATTTTCCCTGATTTAATGGAGCTTAGTGAATACCACCCTAAGCATTGTTTTACCGTACCAGGTAAGCACAAAGAGCATGAGTAACATTCTCAATGAAAATATAAAAAAAAATAAAGCAACCAAGGAAGTGGTCTTTTAAAATGTATTATCTGCTCAAATATCCAAGTATGTAGCATATCATTTAGCAAACATATTTTTTAACATAGAAATAGTTAATATAGAGATATTAATATGTGCATGCATTTCATTTCACTTGCATACATTAAAACTGTCCAATTTACCAAAGAATGTGCTTGCCAAAGAAATAAAATCCTGATTCATAAATATTTTGCTCATTATTAAATATTTTTAGACAATAAATGGGAACATCTATTAACAATACCCACTACACATTTCAGTGGATGTGTCGCTATGGATGCAGTCCTACAGTAAGTAGTAACATATCAATGTGTTTCAATAAATTGAAATAATTAGCCACTAACACTCCAGTATCTCTGCAATATATGAATTCAATTGTATACATTAAATATATACATTGTACATATTAAGATAGGTTTGAAAGCTTTTCAAATGTATGTCTAAAAGCCTTTCTGAGAAAAAATGACAATAACAAAAACTATATTGCTGTTGTTTGATATCAATATTTCCCTAATATAGAAAACACTCTGTCTCAATTTTAAATTAAACATATGTACATACAGCTGGTAGATTTAAAACAAATCAATTTCATATGCTAGGTTGGTCTACAGTTTTTTTTTTTTTACCAATATGTAAAAATCTGATATTATCAGAGGCAGAGTTGGTAAGTTAGAAGTAATTCATGTGTCTGTCATTTCTTTACAAAAGAAGAGGAAGCATGAAAGAAATGCAAATTTTGTATAATTAGACTTTTAGATGGTTACTTAAATACCTGTCTTTTTGCACTACAGGCACAAAAGTTGGTGTCTAAAGGGATGTACAGTATACCTCAGATATGCTAATAAAAGTAAATGCCTTTAGACTATGGCAAAATAGAAGCAGTATTACTTTTATATATATACCTCTTGGGTATTGTCACTTTCCCCACTGAGACAAATTTGAGTAAAACTGCAATAAAAAGATTAAGGCTATTTTACATTCTTTGATTTCACTTTAATACTGACTGCTTTAAAAGTATTAATATTTTTGCCTAGTGCCGTTACTTATGTTGGAGATAATTAGGCATATTATGAGTATATATTAAAGAATAGAAATATAAAATGAACACACACAAATATATATATATACTGGATATAATGCATGTATGTGTACATATGTGTGAGGATCGGCCTTAGGTCCCGGCCCCGTGACGTCATGGATAACGCGCCACACGCTGACAGGAAAGGACTCAACCAGGTGTTAACACTGACAACAAGATAACCATCTCATCTACTTCACCGGCTGATGGCAATCAGCATTCACAGCTGTACAACTTAGCTTGTATTGGTTCTGCTATCAAGAGGCAATCATCATTCAGTCTTGTGCGTTTCCCCTGATTGGCTTACAGTCCTTTATATGCTCACCGATCCCTGCTCCAAATCGACTTAGCATTGTAGTCCTAACCTGCGATGAAGTGCTAACCACAAGCACCCAGCTTGCCATGTCCTGCTTTGCCTTGTGCAATTCTGCTAACCTTATCTTGTCACCTAGTATCCTCGACCTCGGCTTGTACCTGGACTCCCACTATCTCTATACCTCGACCTCGACCACGCACATTGACTATTCTACATCTCCTATCCTAGACCACGGCAAGTAACAACACTAACCTACTTCTCCTACCCTGACCCTGTGTAAGGGATCTGGTCCTGGGTTTGGCTGGAACTCAATCTTACAGGGCTATAGAGGTTCCAGGCAAAGCTCTCTGTAAACAGCTATTGAATCACCTGGTTCTGGACTTACACTGCAGTCTGATCCTGCCTTCTATGCAGCTCTGCCCCTATTGGCTGTCTATGCTATTTAGGGTCAGCCCTTCTGCCCAGGAAGTGGCTGAGTATAATTCCTGTTTTCCTGGTAATCTGTGCTTGCTGGAAAACAAAATACTCGGGCGCTACCTGTATATATAGTAAGTACGGGATATAGGTATAATAACAACCTTAGAAGTTGGTAAGGTAGCCCTCCGCTTCTTTGTCTCCTCCTGTGACTCAAACAACCCCAAAAAAGGATCTACCCAAAGACTGGCTTTTTACTTTTGCCACAGCGCAGCTCACTTGTTGAGTTAGCGGTGTTGTTTTTTGATTTGTTTGAATAATATCTTTGGCTTTTACCTTCTGGGTTTAAAACCTTCATTTACCACTCTGGAGTGAGAAATCACCACCCCACCCCGCTTTGAATTCCGATCCGGGGACTACAGGAGGAGCAACAAAGATACCATTCCAAGTGTGTACTCACACTTGGCTGTGTGAGTAGCAATACTCTGTTATTTATCTCCCATTGCTTGACACATGTTTGTGTTTTGATCATAGACCTTTTAAATCTCTATTGGAGAAGCGAGACTGTCTCCTGGAGTCCAAAGAAGCCACCCCAAAGAGTGCACTCACACAGGCCCGTGTGAGTGTTTGTAGTATATTCTAACCCTGTTTGTATCCCTTGAAACATTATAATATTGTGAATGCTTTCTGCTCAAATGTTTATTCATTTATCCCGAGGGTGATACCACACCAAAGAAGAAGGAGAAGAAGAGCGCAGACGCAAAGTGGAGAACGAATTTACAAGACAGAGAGGAGAAGACCTAAAGATACCTTGATGCGACAGCATTTGCACAAGGCCGTGTGAGTGTTAAGAATTAATACACACTTCAAAAACCCAACCTTAATTGCTTCAGAGTCTAACACACCTGAACCATATTGTATTCCATTTCACCCTTCCAACTGTGCTCCCCCATCTCTTTCTCTTGTTAATCTGTGCTTGCTACAAGCACCTCTGCTTGGTCTACCTTGGGCCTTCCCATCCTGTGCTGAAGTGCTGGATCCCCAGCACTATAGCTTAGTGTTGCTGTAAGCCTCCTCGATACGGTGGTGATTCCTTTGCTGAAGCCCCTGTGCTGAAGCTTCGTGTTTCTGTGGCCTCCTCCATCCAGAGACCATTCCTACGCTGAAGCTCCTATGGTGAAGCTCTATTCTGAAGCTTTCTTGTTTCTTTTTCCAGAAGTCCTCCCATACTGGAGCATCTGAGTTGGATCCCCTGCACTGTAGTTGCCCTGTTCCAGAGACCTCCCTTGTGCTGAAGCACCTATGCTGAAGTTTTCCTGATGCCGACCCCAGCCTGTGACCTCGACCATCGCTCATGTGCCACCGGCCTTGACCCCAGCCTGGATAACATTTACCCTGCTATCTCCCACCCAAACCCGGCTACCCACGACAACGGAATCCGCAAACCGGACCTGGCTTTGCGGTCTCAGGTCGGTGCTTATCTATACCCACCTCAGCCCCGTGGTCCGGTCCAGGTTTGTGGCGAACACGACCATTACACCCGGCCAGACGACTATGGATTTTTACACCGGACGCAGTCTCAGGCTGCTGGTTGGTGTTTTCTAAATCTCCAACTCAGCCTCGCGGTTCAGTCCTGTTTGTGGCGAGCACCTGATACAATATGCACATATTGTTAATTTATACATATATACTGTGTGTGTACTATATATAATTATATATATATATATATATATATATATATATATATATATACTGCTTGACAAATCACACAAAAATCTACTCGCCACCTAGCCCCGCCCCTAGCCCCACCCCCAGCCTCGCTTTATAAAAAAGATATGGAATAAATGCCTAGAAAGAAATAATAATATTCGTTTTTTGACATAAGAGTTTATTTCTTGATTTACATTTATACTTTACTGGTCCTTGTTACGTGTGTGTGTGTTCAAATGTCGGATGACCTCCGGGGGGGTTCCGATATCTCCCGTGTGAAGCTTGAGAGTCAGATCTGGAAGAAAGCAGTATAGGTTAATTCGGTGTAGGTATAGGGCAGTTAAAATATATAGGGTAAATAAGATATCCAGATCCAGAGTGTGTGTGAGTGTGGGAGAGGGTGTGTGTGTGAGAGGGTGTGTGTGAGGGTGTGTGTGAGGGTGTGTGTGAGAGGGTGTGTGTGGGAGAGAGGGTGAGGGAAAGAGGGTGAGGGAGAGAGAGGGTGAGGGAGACAGAGAGGGTGAGGGAGACAGAGAGGGTGAGGGAGAGACAGGGTGAGTGAGAGACAGAGGGTGTGAGAGAGAGAGGGGGTGTGAGAGAGAGAGAGGGTGTGAGAGACAGAGAGAGGGTGTGAGAGAGATGGTGAGAGTGAGAGGGTGTGAGAGAGATGGTGAGAAAGAGGGTGTGAGAGAGAGAGAGAGATGGTGTGAGAGAAAGAGAGAGGACTGTGAGTGAGAGAGAGAGAGGGTGTGAGAGAGAGAAGGTGTGAGAGAGAGAAGGTGTGAGAGAGAAGGTGTGAGAGAGAGATGTGTGAGAGAGAGAAGGTGTGAGAGAGAGAGGGTGTGAGAGAGAGAGGATGTGAGAGAGAGAGAGAGGGTGTGAGACACAGAGAGAGTGTGAGCGAGACACAGAGAAAGTGTAAGAGAGTGAGAGTGTGAGAGAGTGAGAGTGTGATAGAGACACAGAGAGAGTGTGAGAGAGACAGAGACAGGGTGGGTGGGTGGTTGGGTGAGAGAGACACAGACACAGGGTTTGAGAGAGACACAGATACACAGGGTGGGTGGGTGAGAGAGACACAGAGACACAGGGTGGGTGAGACACAGGGAGGGTGGGTGAGTGGGTGAGACACAGTGTGGGTGGGCGAGACACAGGGACACTGGGTGGGTGGGTGAGACACAAGGACACTGGGTGGGTGGGTGGGTGAGACAAGGTTGAGACACAGGGTGGGTGGGTGAAACAGAGACACAAGGTGGGTTGAGACACTTGAGACACTGGGTGGGTGGGTGAGACACTTTGAGACACTTGAGACACTGGGTGGGTAAGACACTGGGTTGGTGGGTATGACACTTGAGACACTGGGTGGGTGGGTGAGACACTGGGTGGGTGGGTGAGACACAGGTACACTGGGTGGGTGGGTGAGACACTGGGTGGGTGGGTGAGACACCTTGAGACACAGGGACACTGGGTGGGTGGGTGAGACACAGGGACACTGAGTGGGTGGGTGAGACACAGGACACACTTGAGATACAGGGACACTGGTTCGGTGAGACACAGGGACACAAGGTGGGTGGGTGAAACACAGGGACACAAGGTGGGTGGGTGAGACACAGAGACAAGGTGGGTGGGTGAGACACAGACACAAGGTGGGTGAGACACAGAGACAAGGTGGGTGGGTGAGATACAGGGGTGAGGCACAGGTTGGTTGGGTGAGACACGGGGACACACTTGAGACAGGGACACTGGGTGTGTGAGTTAGACAGGGACACTGGGTGGGTGGATGAGACAAGAGGGGGCAAGGGGGGCCGTGTGAGGTGGGGGGGGACCATCGGCGAAGGGAGGGGGGGTGGGTACATCCAGTGAGGCAGGGGGGGGAGGGGACTATCGGCTGCAGGCGGGGATATCAGCAGCTGGGGGGCCATGTGAGTCGGGGGGACTATCGGCGGCAGTGCGGGGGACTATCGGCGGCAGGGGGTACTACCGGCGGCATGGGGGGAGACTATCAGCGACATAGGAGGGAGACTATCGGCCGCAGGGGGTAGACTATCGGCTGACAGGGGGGAGACTACGGCTGACAGGGGGAGACTATCGGCGGCAGGGGGGAGACTATCGGCAGCAGGGGGGAGATATCGGCGCAGGGGGGGACTGTCGGCGGCGGGAGGGGGGACTGTGGCAGCAGGGGGGACCGTCGGCGCAGGGTGGGACATCGGCGGCAGGGGGGGACCATCGCGGCAGGGGGGCATGTGAGGCAGCAGGGGGGCCATGTGAGGCAGGGGGACAACCATCTGTGGCAGGTGGAGGACTATCGGTGGCAGGGGGTAGGAGGCAGGGGGACAACCATCTGTGGCAGGGGGGACTATCGGTGGCAGGGGGGGACTGTCGGCGGCAGGGGCGGCCATGTGAGGCACGGGGGGACCATCGGCGGCAGGGGGGGGTCCATCAGCAGCGGGAAGATACGGGGACCGGGGGAGAAGCAAAGACTGCGGGGGAAGGGGGGAACACAATGCTACCACCTCCCGCCCCGTGGGCAGACACTGGGATGGTGACTGGGGGGGAGGTATGGAACACCCCCGCTACCACCACCCGCCCCGTGGGCAGACACAGAGATGGGGGGAGGAAGCGGGGACTGGAGGGGAAACGTGGGGACACCCGGCTACCAACTACTAACCTCTTCAAGCAGCAGGCAGGAAAGGAAGAGGATGCGCATGCGTGGCCTTGAGGGTAAAAAATCTTGGCAGCCCGCCAAGTTCTGTCAGCCAATCAGGCTGCTGGATTTCTAAAAAAAAAATGTTTTATTTTTTTTCAGCGTGAGCACCGCGTGCGCTGCTTGGGCGGCCATGAGGAGGTCGCCATGGGGTCAAATCCAGTCGCCCCGGGCCCGTGGGTGACTGGATTTGTCGAACACTGTATATATATATATATAGATATACCTGTTTATATGTATATAGAGGTGAGAGAGAATAGAGTGCACACCCCATAGCGTAAAAGAGTTTTGGAAAAGGGGGATGGGAAGGGGGAACAGGGTCATTCACAAGGATAGGTTAAAAATGAGCAATTAGTGAATAATATCCCCGCCAGCCAGATACATCCATGATAGTAGTCATCAATGGTGATCTCACAGTGTGAGAGGGACAGCTTTCAGCTGGAAGCGTGGAACGCTTGGACGAAATGCTGCAAAATGCCAAACTTGCTTCAGTAAAGCCTCTGGCCTCAGTACTGCACCGTGATGACGTTGTGTCGTGACGATGTATCCTGACACATTCTGTCGCACATAGGTAATTTTTTTTAAATGTCAAAACAGTGTGCGCCGAAACACGTCCGGATACATCATCATGACACAACACGACGTCATCAAGCAGGTTTGCGATCAGGCCGGAACACGCCCCGGACTAAGCTAAGGGTGAAGCGTACGTTGTGTACTCCCTGTGCTCCTCTTCACGAATTGCTGTTTGGTGAAAGCTCCTGTGTTCCGAACTGACAGAAGGTAAGTCTCACGCTTGCGGTTCTGTCAGCAGCTCCATTTGCGGTTTCAAGTCTCCCTGCATATACCGGAGGCTAAGTACCTGGCATTTATGTCCACAATCACAGGGGGCTATGCACTAAGCAGTGAGCTTTTGCGACAGGCTGAAAAAAAATTGCACGTCCGTTAAAAAGTGTATCCGGGGGCGCGATTCACTAAGGCCTTGAGCCCATTTTCTATCGGACGTGCCAAAAACTAGCCTATCGTGCGTGCAATGGTTTTTCCCTCTGCTATCGCACTGAAACTTCACGTACGATAGCTGATAGGAAAAAAAGCCACCTGTAACATTTGCATGGAGATTCTGAATCTCTATGCACGGCTGTTACAGGCGATTGTGCATTAACAATATACATGTTAATAATAGTTTACATGAGCAGGGGGACTCCGGAGCTGAACCGCATTTGTTTCAGGTCCGGGGACCCCCTACTTCAGGAGATATAGGCCCGTTATGTGGTGCCGGTATCCCCTGCACTTTTAAAGCTTCCGCGTCACGTGACCGGGAGATTTAAATTCTGCAGGGGATACCAGCACCCCATAACGGGGACTGAATCTCCTGAAGTAGGGGGTCCCGAGGCTGAAACCAATGTGGTTCAGCTCTAGAGACCCCCTACACATCTACACTACTGTCAAAACACACACAACAAAAAACAATAATTCATTACCGTAGTGGATAGCCACTATGGTAATGAAGCTGCATTAATGTACATTTTAATAACAGTGTGCGGGAGCAGGGGGTCGCTTCAGCTGAACCGCATTGATTTCTGGCTCAGGTACCCCCTGCTTCCTGAGTTACAGGCCCCGGTATGGGGCATTGGATGCCAGTGTCGCCGCCATCTTTATAGCGTCCAAGACGCGACGTGGACGCTATAAAGATGGCGGCGCCAATTTCACCGATGCCCCAAACCGAGGCCTGTAACTCGGGAAGCAGGGGGGCTCTGAGCCAGAAATCAATGCGGTTCAGCTTAAGGGACCCCCTGCTCCCGCACACTTTTAATAAAAATACATTAAAGCAGCTTCATTACCTTAGCAGCTAACCGCTAAGGCACTGAAGGGGTTAAGGCACAATAGCATGTTTATTGGGGACAATTTCCCCCAATAAACATTGCAATATACAACACACATCCACTCCCCTAACACGTGTGGTCTTGATGAAGAGCATGTGATGTTGTCACGAGTACTGCTACGCGGCCTCTAGCCATGAGAGCGAACAGCGTATGTAACGTGATGACGTCACTGACGACACGGAGCACCGACATGGAGCACGTGATGACAACACCAGCCCCGCTATGCGGCTCTAGCAACAAGACTTAGCAATGGATGCTGTATGATGACATCACTTCCGAACCTCCTTGAGTGCTGATTTACTAGACGCATCAGCTGTTTACTTGAAATTTGGCGCGAACTCTGTTCTTCTGCTTCCCTTATAAATACCAAGCTCACTGCTCCATACTCCACTCAGAGAAGAAGATCGTTTGTCGAAACTCGTTGGAGTGGGAGTGTTTGGAGGGGGAACCCTTACATTTCACCATTAAAGGATTCGCCTGCAATTTGCCCTATACCATCAGACTTTGGTGATGTATCATGAATTCCATACTATGATGCTACATGCTCTATATGTCTCAGGACTTATTCATCTGGCACTTTTACTCTGAGCCTAACATAGCTCTACTTGAATGAGGTTTATTACAGTATATCCCTTTTTTCAAACTTCCATGACACAGTCTCTGCAGCACTGTGCTTCTGGCCGAGTTACTATGTGGCATTATCTGGGTACAACCTGTATCTAAACTTGGTTGTTTACTGTTTATTCCACCTTCAGCATCAGATATGTATTTCACATCATGACACAGTCTATGATGTTTGTTTACCACATTAGCTATTAGTGACACCCTTCCACTATTTTTCTTTTGTTTCCATGGTCATTAGAATTGTCAGTTTAGAGACCCTCTCCTTTTTAAATATTTCTCCCCTTGTTTTAATCTATTATCAATAAATTTGAATTTATATATCTATTTTCAGTATACCTGTGTGCTTGCTTCATGGATACTTTTCTGTTGTGTTATATATATATAAATAACACCAATATACAAATAAATGTTAAAGGATTACATAAACATGCATAAATAAAAACATGAAATCTTAATCTCAACCAGCAGCACATTACATCTTAAAATTAAACCAGCAGCACTTAAAAAAAAAATTATAGCTCATCTTTTAACAAACCAGCACCTAGACACATATATATATATATCAAATGTCAAACAATTGCATTTTAGTGTGTACATGATGCAATTAATCTGTGCATCATGTAACACAATGCAAAATCAATGTTAAAATTAAACTTAACAATTAACAACAATATACAATGTCATCCAAAAATCCAATAAAAACTAAGCAAGTAAACAAACATTTTTACCATCAATCAATTAATCTAATCAAAAATCAATTAGAATCAAATCCCAAACAATTACACAATTGACTTTTCAATTCCTAAAAACAAATGATTGATAAAATAATTCAACTTCAAAGTAACCACCATCATAGAAAATCTAGCTACCAAAAAGAAGCCATTCTAAAAAAGCAAGCACCTGAAATAAACTATTGCAAAACCATGAAAAACTACATGTAAATAAATATCAATTACATTAAACACACCAATTCCAAATGTTTATTTATGTTCTTTTGATGATTTTAACATGTATTTTGCAGCTTTGGTTAGGAGACTCCTGAAGAAACCTCCAAGGAGGAGAAACGCGTAGAGTGTATCCTGACATCCGAATTCAGTGCCCAGCAGTGACCGAGAGAGAAGCTCCATACAGCAGCATCTGTTCATCTCGAGCAACCTCCAGGGTCTACATCCGGGGATCGAACCCGGAAGTGCAGGAGTTGTAAGACGTGGACATCACAGTGTATCGAGAGCATTGAGCAGAGAGACCGCTCCGAAACCTCCGAGGCTACTGTTTGATCAATTTTGATCGATCTGCGCATATATATCTGAAATCATGTGAGTGTGATTTTAACTTTTTCTGCAGATATAAAGTGTCTGGCAATCTTGCACTATGTTTGTTCCTTCTTTTTTTCCACCTGGTACATGCGGTGAGGACCTTTACCATAAGTGATTCCCCACATGAAAAAGACCCATAGAGATTGGAGTATAAAGAAACCTTTACATACACCGTAACACAGAGTAATCTGTGAGTATACATTTCATTAGGATATTGAATGTTCAATACAAAACAAAGACTCAAGACATATTGCACCATTTGTTCTATGTTCTTTTATTATTCATGACTTTGCGCTCCCTGACCCCTCTGGACACCATTGGTAAAAGGCTGTCAACATGCCTTTTTACCATTATCCTCTTAGTGTCAGCTACTCTAATTAGTTAACCCAGCAGTTGCTTTCTCTCCACTTCAGGGCATTTGCCTTTCTATAGTGTTACCGTGTGGGTACAGGGATTGTTTTAGTATTATTGTATGTGATGTGTTTAATACATTTATATATTTTTTGGTACACTTGAGTGCTATTTATGGGATACCTTTCTTTATCTCTCTCCTTGTTGACGTTGTTATTATATCCCCAGCGCCATCTGTTACACATAGCTTAATCCTTACTGATCTCAGTACCTTGTATCTCTCCAGTCTGTTGCAGGCAATACTTTTCATATATATATATATATATATATATTAATATATATATATAGTATATTATATATATATGTATATATATATATAATATATTATATAGAAAAAGAAACAGAAAACTTGCGCACCCTCATAGGTGTAGTAAGGTTAACAAATTTATATGGGACTGGAATTAAAATATGAACTGCGCACTCACAAATGGATGAAATAAAATCACCTGTTTGAGATAATATCTCAATCGCCAACAACTGCAGCAGGAACCCAGCTGGATCTCCGGAGTGGAACAATGTCCCGTCTCTGTACAGGGGGGGCCGGATGATCGCGGCAAACACTCTTTGTATCGGAAGCAGGATGCGCACACCTCTCTGCTATTCAGATGCTCGTCTCACCATAGAGAACTTCCGGGTCAGCGGTGTCACTCTCACCACAGTGAGCGTTATAGTGATAGTCCGTCCTGATGACACAGGGATAGGCGCTCCGTTTGTACGTAGTGTTGCAAGTTCAATATGATATGTACAATAAATTTACTCCAAGTGATATGCCCTATGCGTTTTGTCTTGTGGACTTCGTCAGGTGTTATTCACTCTGACGAAGTCCACAAGACGAAACGCGTCAACGTTTTGGGTCTCATCAGTGTGATGATGGTCATACTAGCTTTTATTTTATTTTTTTAGAACATATAACATGAAAAACATTCTGTTTTTGTTCAGTTAATGTTGCTTGCTGTCACTCCTCCCTTCCCTTTGCATTCCTTCCTGCCCCATGTGCACACTGCTCTTCTTTCTTCCTCCTCCTCATTATCCTCTCCCTGCTGTCTCTCTGTCTTCTTCCCTCCTTGCGGTCTCTGCTTCCCTCCTGCAGTCTCCCTGTCTCTTCCCCTCCTTGTTCCTCTCCTTGAGGAGGCGTTCCAGTTGTTGCAGACATCCTGAGCCTTTTATATATATAGATATTACAATTGACATTTTTGTGTATGAGCTTGCAAAAAATAAAAGCAGCGCACATATAACCTACAGATAAAGTGTGGATGGGGGTGCCAGAAATTAACCCAGGGATCAAGGCACCAGACAAATAAATAAATAATCTTTATTCCAGCCGGTGCAAGGAAGCACAACACAAAAACCACAATCAGATACTCACTAAAAATGGGGCATCCTCCGAGGAGGTAGGGACCGTCCAGACCTCTCTGCTACAATTCACAGGAGAGATATTTCAAAGGTCCCACTGAAAAGTTCTGCTCTCCACTCCTCCGGCACAGCTACAGGCCCAAAGCTTGTTCAAATTTCCCACTAGGTAAGGTTATCAGCCTTGTTTTTGGGTGTCTCCAGCAAAGCCTCGTTTAGTACATCTACATAACAGGATCAGAATGAGCTGTGGAGCGCTGATCGGGTTCCCCTTTCATAGCTTTGCCGCTACACCATAGGAACTCATGGTAGAGGGGCTGGCGATCAATCACAGCACTGATGCTGCTCAGGAACCAATCAGTAGGCGAGGGCTCTCCTGCATTGACCAATTACGGCTGTCTGTGGGCTAAGAGTTGGAGGGCTTGTGGAGGGAAATTCAAATGGGCCAACAGGAGCAGTGCCTACCAGAGGGACTCGGCAATGGTTTCCCCCCACCTACAGAGAGGTAACTCTCAATATACTACTAAAAATATTTTATTAATAAATAAATAATAACAGCATATCTCCTGTCTCCGAATTTTGGTCAGATGAGCCCATGGCCCGCTCTTTGCCCATAGACACTCTCTCCTTTGTCCCCTGCACCTCTCCTCCCCTTCCAGTCCCAGAAGCTGCCATTTTCTTTGGATAAGCGTGTAGCTCAAAGGATTTATCTGCCCTACAGGTCCAGAGAATTGGAATCTGCTTTCTCGTTGCTCAAAACACAATGTTATAAATCCAAAACATTTTTCCATGCAGGAATAAAGAGTACACATGTATATTGGATGCAAGGGGCTACTATGCATGTAATAACCATGCACTGTAGCTCAGCGGTCTGGTGGCCAGATGAGCCCCAGGGAAGGATGGCAAGGACCAGGGACCAGGTTTAAACTTTATTTTCCTGGTCCCTTGGCCCCTTTCCATCACATCTTTCTCTTCCTCTTAATCTTTAGGCTTATCCTCGAAATTACAAACTTCTAGTCGTCAGAAAGAGTGACCATGGAATAACTCCCATTGGTGTGTGGTGGGCTGCATATAGTAGGTTAGGAGACTTTGACAGAAATTTCTTGGAAGTACCTCCATCCAGCATGAGCAGAGGAACTACTGTACAGTGGTACCTATTTTTTGTGCAGCATTTTGGAGTGTCTGCAATGTGGGGTATTGCACCCCAATCTAGCATTAACTGTCATCGAGTTGAATGGCAGTTAGAGCCAGAACATGGTGTGACATTCCGCTTTGTCATTAAATCCCCTCCTTTATTGCCCATTTATTTAAGGCAATGTGAATGGGCCATAAAGGCCTTATAAGCCTTCCTCTCTCTGCTCCAAATATTTAATTGGATGCTCCATGACGTGTCCCTACAGTTTGTACTGTATATCACTGTGTAGTCTAAAGCTCTATATAATAAAAAAAATGTTACAACAAATTATCACATTGACATACAGGTACTGGTCCCATCACAATGCAAATGGCATCAGCAGGGTAAGACATACCATGTAACATTTCAATATGAATTGCCCAGAGCAGCCCAAAGACATACTAAATTTCTAATTTACAGCATGAGAGTAAAAAATGTGGTGTTGTTAACAAACTTTGACCAGAGGCCATCTGGGGAGTTGTATACAAAAGATGTGTGGAACTAAAAAAAAAAATTACATTTTTAGCAGCTGCTGGGCAGATAGTTTGCCCGAGGCACATTTGTCAGTTTCAAAGGGTCCTTTTTATTAATTTTGCATTTTGTATTTTGTTAGTGGAAAGAGCTTACTCTGTTGGGACTCCAGAAGCTATAGGCAGCAAGTCTTGAAGCATCCAAAAGGAAGCTAAAGAGCATGCCAAGTAGATTTTACACAGTGAGCTTTTTAAGCTACATTTGTTTAATTTGCTGTAAAAATATCTAAACAGTGGGTACATGTATTTTAAATACAGATTTAGAACAGGTAAACACATTTCTGCTTGTCAGATTCTCCTTTCTAACTTCCTTATGAATCTTTGCTAAAGTGACACTAAGTGAATATTAAACTATTCTTTGTTTTGTACCCTGATGCAGCATCAAATGTATTTGGGGATAGTGTTGTAAGTACATACAGTCAGTTAATACATACATACAGTACTGTGTTAATGTTAATGTTTATGCATACATACAGTACATGTCAAGTTAATTACGCTTGACCTAGTTTTATTTGCACTGAGATTTAAAACTAGATATGAACATGATGATATGGACAAAATACGAAACCATCACCAAACTCCCACAGGCCCGATGAGTCTGATCTTGAAGCGGAACTGAAGCAAAATCTTGTTTCCATCCCAGACTTGGGAGAAATGCAAATACTTGCTGCATTTTCCTTTGTAACTTTTTCCCTGACCCCAAACATCCCCTTTACCCCTCGCTCCTCCCCCCACATTGGTCCCCACCTCCACTGGTGCACTTTCCAGGCACACAGGGGGATAACTCTCCATTGGCACAAGCTCCCTCTTCTCTACTCACCCCGCCTCCATTGAAGGCAGGGATGATGTCAGACCTGACGTCAAATCCCAGGTCAGAGGATACAAAGCCAACAGGAAATGGACCTTCTGTGCAAAGGCTCCCTTTGCACCCTACCAGAGCAATTAAAAAGGTAGCAACCAAAGAAGGGAAGGAATGTAAGAGAGGGCCATTTTAGAAGTGGATGGTCCTTCCTCCCACCCTTAGCCTCTTTTATTCCTCATCAAGGTTTGGGGGTAAGTGACTTGTATGTATGACTGCATGTATGTATGTTGCTCCAACAAATCTTCTGATTTCCTCCTCCCATTTTACTTTTAAAAGTTGTCTTGGTCTTTTCATATTGCTGTGGAATCCAATTGAGTACCATCTTTGTCCAATGATGGTCATTTTTTCTTGTGTTGTGTTCGGACTATTGCCATTTTAATTTCTTCACTCTTGTGATGATGTCACAGACATTTGTTTGATTACAAAACCATTCATACTTTTTCCTATCTCTTTGGGGAACACCCAGCCTCAGGCCCGCTGACAGGTGGAGAGAGCCAAGATAAATGTCCTGGGCCTGATGGCTGTGGGGGGCCTGGCCAGCTGGCAATGCAAGTTGGATCTGGCCAGAGGTCGGGCCCAACTTCTGTGTCCGGTTGCTGGGCCACTGATTACTGCCGGGCCCTGCTCTCCCACGCTGCTACAGACCTCCCTCACTCTCTCTGTGCCTGGTCTCTCTTTCATACCAGTGTTGTGCCGGAAGCTGGGCCCAGCTTCCGGCATGCACGGGCATTAAAGAGAGGTCCAATGTGGGAGAAGGAGGCCCGAAGCAGAGTGGGAGAGATGGGGCCTGGTGGCAACCAGAGGCCCGGCAGCCAGGCGCACAAGTTGGGCCTGACCTCTGGCCAGACCCAACTTCCAGCGCCGTCCGGGCCCCCCCACAGCCACCAGGATGAAAGAGGCCCGGCGTAGATAAATTAGTGTGGCCTGCAGCAGCATGAGAGAGAGGCAGGCCCGCAGCAGCTGGGGAAAGCTGGGAATTGTGTGTGTATAGTCAGGGGGGAGGAGGCTATGAGTGTGAGGAGGGGGGGAATAAAAGAATGAGATTGAGTGAGAGGGAAGTAATAAAGTGACAGCGGAGGGGGGGAGAGTGAGATGGGGTGTAAGAGGGAGTGAGGAAGAGAGAGAGCATTATTGGGGGAGAGAGGGTGGTAAGAGTGATACAGAGAGGATAGAAATACACGGGGAGAGAATGGGGAATAGAAGAGGGCACTCACAAGGACGTATGCAAAGAGGGGGGCTCACAAGACCACCAACAAAGGGGAGGCAGTCAAAACTATAGTTCTGTGCCCCTGGAAATCTGTCAGCGGCCCTGCCCAGCATACTCTACATCTCTCCATACTTGTTTCAATTGTCTGAAGCTTCTGAATTGTCTTTGCATATAGAGTCCACGTTTCACATTTATACTTAAGCACAGAAAGCGCAAACCCCGCTGGTTGTATAAGGTGATCACTCAGGGAATCTGCAGACAGGAGCTCTCGTGCAGGTAAAAGAGAAAAAGAGAAACGTCAGGCCTCACGCCCCTAGGCGTACCTCCGTCCCCTTACCCAGTTCCTCCGCTCCTTCCCCCTCTCTTACCCTTCAGCCGAGCACCTACTCCGCGATGCTTCCCCCACGCTCTGGCACTCGCATATTGCACGCACGTGACCGCGTTACAGAGGGCGTGCGCACCCGCTCTATTTACCAATCCTCCCATGGAACTGGCTCCGCCCCTTGGAGCTAACAGGCCATTACATTAGATTACCTCCCTGTCTCCTCCCCTACTCTCACACACCTATCCCTGCAAGCTCCCAGCCAATCCCCTGCTCCACCCCTTCCTGCTATTTGTCCTCCCTCCTTTATAACCCCAGTCTGTCCTCTCTTTCCTTGCTCTGCATAGCTTTCCTGTAGCTCCTGTGTGTGCAGTGTCTATGCCCAGCTCCCTTGTCTATTTCAGCTCTGGTTCCTGTCCCTGCCCTTGTTTGGATTCCCTTGGTTTGAACTTGAACTCTGCTTTGGACTTTGACTACGCTGCCTTCTCCTACCCTTGAACCTTGGCTTTTGGACATCACTACGCTGCTCTCTCCTATCCCTGGACTCTGGCTCTTGGACAAATACCTTACGACTTCTGGCGCCCCGGACTCAGCAAGTATAACGTTAACCCTTACTCACCAGGCCCGGCAATGCAATTACCACACTCCGGGCATGCCCTCACTGCTGTGGGTGCGTGTTATACCCTTACCCACCTCAGTACTGGGGACTGGCCATGTCTGTGGGCATACAGGCGTTACAATCTTCTTGTTGTCCAAGATTTTGAACAACTTGCGAATGAATCTCAAGGTAAAAACAATTTTTCAAGATTAGAGATACTGTAGACGCAATGAACAAATTGGCTGATGATAAAAATCTA
This sequence comes from Ascaphus truei, assembly GCA_036426205.1. Classification (NCBI taxonomy): domain Eukaryota; kingdom Metazoa; phylum Chordata; class Amphibia; order Anura; family Ascaphidae; genus Ascaphus; species Ascaphus truei. The sequence continues at coordinate 30,180,874 of CM071579.1, forward strand.
GTAATTAAAGCTGCCAACAAAGGCGGAGGTACGGTTATAATGAGCAGGGCTTATTATCTAGAAGAATCCTACAGGATTTTGAATGATCGTAATACCTACTCTATTTTAACTGCCGACCCCACTAAATCCTTTTCTTCCGAGCTAGATATTTTACTCCAAAGAGGCAGGAATATGGGTATTTTAAGTGACCATGAATTTCAATTTTTAAACAATAAATTCCCTAAAATATCAATTTTTTACTTTTTACCCAAAGTGCATAAGGACATGACTAGACCCCCGGGTCGTCCAATTATCTCTGACATTAATTCCCTAACAGCCAATCTGTCCCATTACATTGATACTTTTTAAAAAGATTTTGTTTTTAAATTACCTTCCTTTCTTAAAAATTCAACGGAAGTTATCAATGCTATGGAGAACCAAGATTGGCATGAGAATTATATCTGGTGCACGGTAGATGTAACCTCATTATATACTGTAATTGATCATGATCAAGGTTGTAGTGCACTTAAAAGAACACTAGATGAATTTACAAAATGTAATCAAGACCAAACTGATTTTATAATAGAGGGTATTAGATTCATTTTATATCACAACTTCTTTGCTTTTGAGGGATCGTTTTATCTCCAAACCAGAGGAACAATGAGGATCACCAGGTTCGCGCCAAGCTACGCATTTATATATGGGTATTTGGCAGAGGGACTATATTCACCACTGCAACCCATTTGGCGCAAACCTGGTGTCTTGGAAACGCTATATTGACGATATCCTCTTTATTTGGGAGGGTACTGTTGATAAATTGGAGGATTTTATTGGGTATCTTAACATCAACCCTTTTAATCTGCATTTCACTCATAAATTTCATGAATCTAGCATAGATTTTTTAGACTTGGTTTTATACACAGATTGTGGTAAAATTCACACTAAAACCTTTTTTAAAGCAGTTGACTGCAATAATTATATCTTAAAAAGCAGCTGTCATCATCCACAATTGACCTCCAATATTCCTTTTGGTCAATTTAGGAGAGTCCGTAAAAACTGCTCTGATTTAGAGATTTTTGAATCTCAATCAGCTATGCTTGAACAGAAATTTATAGATAGACAGTATCCTCCTTTGAAGTGGCAGAGGCTAGAAAGAAAGCAAAGGATACAGATTGAAGCCTCACTTTACAATGTAATCCAAAAAAAGAAGAGAAAAATAATTTCATTACTTTTATTTCACAGTTTAACAGTGAACATTTTAAAATGAATAAAATATTAAACAAGCATTGGCATATTCTAAAAAGTGACCAAATTGTAAAAAGATTTTCTACCAGATCGAGCATAAGTGGTTTATACTAAGGCACATAATTTGAAAGATAAATTAGCCCCCAGTCTTTTAAAACCATTACCTATTGAGAATACCTGGCTGGGTGAGAAACCTAAAGGTTTTTTTAAATGCACCAAGTGCAAGGCCTCTGAGTATGCAAAAACTAAATCTGACTGCTTTTCATCTAATGTCTCTATGGAGACTTTTAAAATTAAGAATTTTATTAATTGTAAAAGCTGTTCAGTTATTTATCTACTCCAGTGTCCTTGCAGACTTCAATATGTAGGCTGTACTATTCAACCTCTACGCGTCAGGATATTGGAACATATTCAAAAAATTACTAATGGGCTAGAGAGCCATAACGTGTCCTTGCACTTTAAGTTAGTACATCAATCAAACCCTTTGGGTCGTTTATACCAGGGTATTGATATTGTGAAACCACACTGGAGGGGTGGCAATCGTATCCAGGAAGTTTCCCAACAAGAAACTTTCTGGATACATAAGCTAAAAATTCTTAAACCTTCAGGTCTAAACATAGATATAGATCTAGTCTCCTTTTTGCACTAATATTACTAAGCTCATTCAATTATCTGGTTACCTTTGCTTGTTTTAATGCTAATCTAATTTAACTGTGTAATTTATTATCTTGGTTATAGTATCATCATTTTAATTTTATTTTTGCATATGTTTTTTATTAATATATACATTTTTATTAATATAAGATTTTTTATTATAAAGATTTTTATTTTAAAAAATTCATTTAAATTTTAACTTAGTATTTTTCCATAAGATTTTTGGACTATTATTCTGTTTTCTAAATTTAATATAGACTTTTTAGAATTCTACATCTATTTGATGATTAGATCAGATTGGTATTTCTGCAATCAATTCGTTTTAGTATCTATAGAATTCTATATTGTTATTATGTGAGTACATTTCGTTTACTAATACCTTGTCTGTTTTATTTAGATTCTCTACATACCTCCATTCATGTCTCTTAATGTATTGTCTCCATCATTAGTTATTATAGTTTTTCTGTTTGTTTTATCCGTTTGTATAATGGTAGAGTTGTTTATATATGTAAATGATCTATTGCACTATTTTGTTATGAACCAATCACTGCTGCGCCGACCCCTTTTGCGTCATGATGTCTACGCCCCTAGGGACTATTTTACCTGGGCTCTGCATTCTGTATTCATACACCACTGAGGAAGTTTGGTTCTATCCGAATGAAACGCGTAGGGTAGTTCTATTGAGCCACTTGTGGACTACTATTCCTTTAGTGTGTTAATTTTGGAGCGTTAGTCTTCTTAGTTGAGCAATTGCTATCTTCCATCGGCGATATCAGCATATCCAGTGGGCAGTGTCTGAGACGAGAACAGAATCCCCATTGGCTGTCGAGACTAATGACTTCACGTGCCACCCGAATCTGGAAGTAGGCAGCGTGATCGAACGCTGCTTCATGTATACAGACTCTCCTCACTCCGTTTCAACAGCTGTATACCACTGCAGGACCCAGAGTGGTCAAATTGCCTGATATACATATATATAATATGTGAGTGGCCTGAGCTTGTTTGCTCTTTTTATTTTGATTAAACTGTGTTGCACTATTTTATTTTCACTTTTTCTCTTTTACCTGCACGAGAGCTCCTGTCTCCAGATTCCCTGAGTGATCACCTATTACAGCGTTTCCCAAATTGTGGGTCGCGACCTGGCACCGAGCCACAGCACCAAAATTGCCGAGTCGCAGCGAGGCTGGCCGCGCGGTGTCTCCCGTCCCTCCCGCTCAAGTTAAAAAAAAATGGCGGCGATTCCCCCCGCGGTCCTGCGCGCTTGCACAGGGCAAGCAGGGCCCGCTCCCTTCCTCCCCCCCCGCTCCCAATGTGGGACGGAGGAGGAAGTACCAGCTCCTCTGCGGCCTGCACGTTACATGGGGCAAGGTGGAAGTACAAGCTCCTTATAAGGCCCGCTTCCCCCCGTGGCCAGCTTCCCGAGCTCACCTCTCATGGCACCCCCTCCAGAGCCCACCTCCCGTGCCCCCAAGCCCACCTCCCGTCTTGGGCAGCAGGGGATATCGGGGGCAGCAGGGGAAAGCATCCAGCGGCAAGGTAAGTCACCCCACCCAGTCACTGCCTCCCACCCAAGTGTCCCTGGCAAGTGTCCCTGGCCCCCTAACACCCACCCACCCAAGTGTCCCTGGCCGACCCAAGTGTCCCTGGCCGACCCAAGTGTCCCTGGCCCCCTAAGTGTCCCTGGCCCCCTCCCACCCACCCACCCAAGTGTCCCTGGCCCTCCCACCCCACCCAAGTGTCATGGAACCCCTAAGTGTCCCTGGCCCCCCCTCCCACCTACCCAAGTGTCCCTGGGCCCCAAAAAGTGTCCTGGCCCCCTCCCTCCCAACACCCAAGTGTCCTGGCCCCCTCCACCCACCCACCAAGGGTCTGGCCCCTCACCCACCAGGTCCCTGGCCCCACCTCCACCCCCAAGTGTCCCTGCCCCCTCCCCCCACCCAAGTGTCCCTGCCCACCCCCACCCAAGTTTCCCTGCCCCCCCCACCCAAGTGTCCCTGCCCCATCTCCTACCAAGTTCCTGCCCCCCCCTCTCCCACACAAGTGTCCCTGCCCCCCTGTAATTCACTGTTTGTGTCTGTGTGCATATAGGGGAGAGCGAGTGTGTATCTGTGTGTATCTGTATCAGTGTGTGTGTGTGTGTGTCTGTGTGTGAATCAGTGTCTATGTGTATCAGTATCAGTGTAAGTGTGTGTGTATCAGTGTCTGTGTGTGTGTATCAGTGTTTTTTTGTGTGTGTGTGTAGCAGTGTCTCTGTGTGTGTAGCAGTGTCTCTGTGTGTGTATCAGTGTGTATCAGTGTGTGTGTGTGTAGCAGTGTCTGTGTGGCTGCGTGTGTGTCAGTGGCTGCGTGTGTGTATATCAGTGGCTCTGTGTGTGTATCAGTGTGTGTGTCAGTGGCTGCGTGTGTCAGTGGCTGTGTGTGTGTGTGTCAGTGGCTGTGTATGTGTGTGTATCAGTGGCTGTGTGTGTGTGTATCAGCGGCTGTGTGTGTGTCTGTGTGTGTATCAGTGGCTGTGTGTGTGTGTCTGTGCAGGCCCTATAGGCCAGTATAGGCGATAACATTTTTAGTGGGTCACGAAAAAGAAGTTAAAAAATAACCGGGTCACGGAAAAAATAGTTTGGGAAACCCTGACCTAATACAACCAGCGGGGTTTGCGCTTTGAGTGCTTCTGTACCATATCCTGAGGGGATATTAATTTGTATTTATAGATTTTTTTTTTAATATAATATAGGGTTTGTGCTTCACTATTTGTATACTTAAGCACAGGAAGGATTCACTGGCCAAAGACTTTCCTTTTGAGGCCAAGTGGAAGTATCACTTCTAAGATTTTCTTGTTTCTTCCCAATGCGCGGCATCTCATCTTAATTCTCATTGATTTTATTAAAAAATTTCCCATCTATCAATTTTGTTTATAGATTTTTACCAAATTCTGGGAAAAAAATTTTTAATAAAAAGAAATGCTAATATAGCATAGTAAAACATGAAAATGTTTTTAAAGGCAATTCATAAAACAATTAGGAAACAAAAATAATCAAACTAAAAAACTAAATAGTTGAAAAAGATATGTTAAGAAACACCTAAAGACGGACACTTGGGGGTCTATGAAGAAAGCTCCGAAAAAAATTATCGGCAGGGGTTTGAACTTACCATGTTTTTGCCGAGTTGCTCTGACGGTATGCAGAAAGGCCCGAATACCTGCGAGAGCAACCTGAGCAAACATGGTGAGCTGCCGGTGGCAAGACAGTCTGCCTGTCGAAAAGGGCTCCCCTGGCGAGATCTGCCTGCAGCAGAGAGAGTAGATCCGCCTCTCTCTGCGCAAATCTCCCCGTAAAATAAATATTTTCAAATTAAAATTGTATTCATAGTGTAGATGTGCAGGGGGTCCCTTGAGCTGAACCGCGTTGGTTTCAGGTCTGGGGACACCCTGCTTCCCAAGATATAGGCCCCGTTATGGGGTGCCGTATCCCTCTGCTTGGAGATGCCCCGATCATGTGATCGGGACATTTAAATTCTGGAGGGGGATACCGGCACTCCATAACAGGGCCTGTATCTCGGGAAGCAGGGGGTCCCCGGACCTGAAACCAATGCGGTTCAGCTCAGGAGACCCCTTGCACATCTACACTATTGTCAAAACACACATATCAATAAACAATCATTTGTTACCGTAGCAGATAGCCGCTATTGTAATGAAGTGGCTGTAAATGCATTTTTCCTGCATTGGATTCATGCCGGGGGTCTCCGGTGCTGGTATTAATGGGTATCAGCTCCGGAGACCCCAGCATCAATCCGAGGCAGGAAACATGCATTTTTTTTCTAAGTCTCGTCTCAGCACTTCTCGCCAGCTTCTCCCCACCAACTTGCCAACTTTTTTGGTGAGGCGGTTTTGGAGAGAAATTCTCAATTTTTGAGTGGCGAATAGCTGCGAGAAGCTGATCGGGGCTTGTAGAATACCACGAGTTTCAAAAACTGGCAAACAGCGGCGAGAAGTGGCTTCTCGCAAAGCGTTTGGTGAATTTTTTTTTTCTTCCCCAAAAAAATGGCGAATCAAGAATTTTACACCAGCTTCTCAGAGTTTACTGAATAGCAGTAGGCACTTTTGGCGAGAAGCTGGCGAAAACTTACTTATCAGAGATCTCTGCATAGGCCCCTTGGTCTGGTGTTTTCATTTGAAATATATAGGTATATATATTTTTTTTTTAATCTAAACATTTTAAGGGCTTTGGTTTTGCGTTTGGGCTTGGAATGTAAAGTTCTGGTACATTGTGAGATACATCTCTACAGTATAATAAAATGTATGTGGGCAAGTTTGCACATTTCTATATGAAAGACCGAGAGACAAAGAGACCCTTTGTGTTTTTTCTAAGCTTTCCTTATATAGAAATCATTCTTGATTTTTTTTAAATCAGAATAAAAAGTTGTTTTTTTTTAAACTAAATTACATATTGAAGTTCAAGTACTGTGCAAAAAGAAACCAACCTTTTACTAAAAAATTAAGTACAGTAATTACAAGTTTGCTTCCAATGGAGTAAACCCCAGGAAGTATGAAAAAAGCTGGATAAAGCATATATTTGCAAGGAGACGTTAGTAATAAAAAGGTAAATGGAAAAAGCAAATCTCCGCTGTGATACTGGGGAGTTCCAAACAGACAGCTTCAAACAGCATTAAACACAAAGAAAATAATATCCCTAGGCTAGAATTTATATAAAAACTTACCTGGGGCATGATAAAGCTATTCTGTTAATGATTTACATTATTATATTTTAATTAATGCAATCACTATTTATGTTTAAAATGTGTTCATTTATTGCTTACAGTAATTAATTTATATTGTATAGGTGTTTGCACTATCCAACAGTTAAATTAAGAATCATTCTTGTTTTTACAATTAGTGTTTTACTGAAAGGTATTGTATGTGAAAGTAATTACTCACATCACATTTTTAACCACTTGTCAATGTGCTCACAAGTGGTATTTTTATTTGCTTTACACTATACGGTGGAGGGTTTTCGGCACTTTTTTATCTACCATAACTAATATAATGTGTGATTAAAGTGTGGCTAACTACTTGTGGAATTTCTCTCTTTTTGCCTGATTTTTGTGGTTATTATACCTTCAAACTACTTAATTAGTGACTATCTGACAATCAACTCTGAAAAGGAAATTTGTGGAAAAACGTACATTTATGTACAACAAAAACCTTCACTGGACTTGGTGACAGTAATATTGGATGCACTTGCCAAAGAAGCTAGTTTCCTGCTTGACCATGTACTGTAAAACATTTTAGTTTTTTTTCCTTTTTGTGTCTGCGTCAAATTTAGGAAAATTGCTAATTACGTTTACTATATTTGCTAAATTTGCGCACTTGCATGTCATTTCCCAGAAGCCCTAGCTGCAGTTGAAGTATTGTATACTAGGAGATAACAATGGAAAGGAGGGTTGCAGACCTGTCTGAAAAAGGTGAATGTGCTCACAAGTGATATTTTTAATTGCTGTATGCTATATTTGAAACAGATCTGCAGCCAGAGGTTTATGACTCCTCAAAATAAACAACATCCAAAGTTTTCCCAAACAACTTAAGGTAGTCAAAAATCAAATCATAGTACAACTGAAATGCACCACAACAATCCCATATGAACAACAAAACAAACAAGCCAAATGCAAAACTAAAGATACAGAACAAAATACATTAGTAAAACATTTATTCGATGGTTTTCTCCTTACATATCCCAAAAAGCTTTATGAAAAGGCACTTTTGCCTACTCCACACATGTAGAGGTTGTATCATTTTGTCATCTATTGTATTAGTCTTTTATACTTGACATGTTTCCAAACAGCATTTAATTATATATTTGTGCCAAACTAGTTTCTAAGAAATTCTATCCCTTGTCTACCTGACTAGTGTATGCTGAGACTCAAAAATAACCACATCAAGTTGTTTCCATTAAGCATACTGTATGCCCTGATGTCTTTGAAAAAAAGCTCAGTGTATCAACAAAATAATGTAGAAACGCCTGTTGTAAAGTTTTTTCTTTACTTAAAAGTCTTGGGAGATAAAAAGAAAATAGATCTAAATATCCCTGAGTCAACCACAGTACTTAGAGTGCTACACAATAAAACATGGTGGGTGCGTATTACATCCTCTTGAGTGCCTTCTTAAATTGATGTAATATTGCCTTCCCCAGAAAATTCTTCATGTCATTGTAGTCAGGGAAAAAGCAGCATACTTTCCATTAGAGTTCATTAGAGTCTAAAACAACATTTTTTTTTTAAAGAAACATGTTTAGGGAACTTTAGAAATGTGTCATTGAAACAGAAGAGAATTCATTTTTTTTCAGCTGCAGATGGAAAATTAGTTCCCTGAACTATACGTAGCTTTACTACCACATAAAAATAACTCTAATAGCTTACAATAGAAATATTTCCTGGTACTGCAGAAATTGTGCGCTTACTCTTAAAGGTAATTTGATAGAGAGCATTTAACTTTGAGACTGCTAGGTTGTATTTGCCAATGGTCAGCTATGAACAAACATTTACTTCTGAAACTCATTCGTACGGATATTTCAAATTAACAAAATCTTGACAACTTAAGCAAGCCACAATAACAGCAGTCACACTTACTAAGAGTTGAGGTTTTTTTAATTCCTAATGAATATTATGAAATTTTTCACTAATTTGGTTTTCCCATAGAGAGATAAAATTGATCAAAGAGACTAGGGGGAAAAAGTAAGTTTTAATAAGGCATTATAAGACTATTGCCACTGCATGGAATATCACCAAGTATGCATTAAGTGTAACCAAATCATGCACATCAGACCCGACTAAGGCCTTGTTCCTGCTGCCCGCGGCTGCGCGTGTGACGGAGTGCACGGCACACACAAAGTACGGCCCTCTACGGGGTCAGCCCCAGGAACTGCCTGTGTGCGCCTGCACAAAGCGTCATGCGCGACCAGCTTTGCCAAAGGACAAGATATTTGTCTTTTGGTGCGGCGGCGGCGGCGGCCACGTCACGGCGGCAGTTGGGCCAATGAGGGCAAATCAGCTGTGTCACTTCATGGCCGCGCCCCCGCCGCGCCTTCCCTTGGCGAGTGATCGGAAGTCCTTCAGATCGCTCGGATGGAGGGGGAGAGCACCGCTTGCACTCCATCATGCGTACTGGGGCTATAGCCTTATTATGCAGGACCAACTATTCATAGCAATAACTATGTCAGCAGTCTTGTTGACAGTGAAACAATGTTGAAAGGATGATCCCCAACAACTATTCATGTGCTACAGAGTATCAGTCCAGGAATATATAATCCATATGTTGCAAAACGATGACGGACACACAGGAGTTAAGAGATTGATTCCAAGCAAAGTCTCCTGACTTACCCCTAATGAGGGAGCAGCCTGGCGGTATACAGAGGGTTGACCGGAGTGGTCTTGCAACCAACTGCGGACCCCTCCAACATGTATTTCCCGCACATATATAGCTGTTCACCTGGGGTGGCTTGTATATAGTATATAATGAAATAGTCACTTACTCCAGTATTGCTGCTCCGTCCGTATTGGCGTGCTTCAGGCTGCTGGCAATGGTGTGTAGAAAATCCTCTCAATGAAGGGAGTGAATCAGCGGGCACTGCTAAAGAATGGATAAAGGCTGGACTGCGCTAAAAAAATGCCTTTATTAAATCATGGCAATATACAGATAAAAAGGGAGAGTCCCCCCTCAGCGCTCTAACACGTTTCACCCCTGTGGGGATTTGTCAAAGAGTGCCATTACTCACTACACATTACCTTAAATGAAGATCCGAACCGGATATGACGTCACGCTATTCCCCGTATAGTCCCACCCCCACAGAAAAGAGAGGCGTGGACAACGATATCGGAGAATGTACACCAGTCCGGATCGGATCTTGAATTACTACACAAATGCGCATTGGTTACCCAAGAGAGAAGGTGAAAAAGAAGAAATTAAGGTAAATAACTATAACAAAAAAACATGTACTAAAGTATATATATATATATATATATATATATATATATATATATATATACTATTGGGTGGAAGAAACATGATAGTGATGTAATTACTAACGGATATATATCTATCCACAACCAAATGAGCTTAATCAAATAAATGTGCAAATCAAAAAATAAAAAATAATAAAATAAAATAAAAATTAAAAAATTATTATTATACATCTTACGCATGTCATGCAATGTTAAAAACAAGTAAATGCTGGAAGGGTCTAAATAGGTATAAGAAAAAAGTATATAATGAAAAAAAATATATATATGAAAAAAAATATATATATGAAACATATATGAAGAAATATATGAAAAAATATATAAAATGTAAATATATTTATATGAACAAAAAATGTTTGTATGAACATAAAATTGGAAACATGTTGTGGGGTATTTTTACATATAAATAAATAAAGTCACTCAATTACTCCATATGTATATATATATATATATATATATATAAAACAAAAATATTAAGGAGCGCCTATTATGACAACCTGCCTAACTGTGAGTAAGTATGCTACTGTGTTGATACAACCAATGGGGTGGCTGAGGGGGGGGTGATGATAAAAAATGGATCCTATGTTGCTAAGTATAATGCATATAATATAATGTATTTTAATGAAAAAATGCTGTAAAAAATATTTTAAAAAGTATATTTGAAAAATATATAAAAATAATGTTAAAAATCTAAGGTAGATACCAAAACAAAAACCTTAAAAAACCATAGAGTCCCGTTCCAATGAATTGCAACCAGGTACAGGCAGCCCGTTTGAAAGGGATCACAACTCCCTTGGAAATACCTATGAGAGAAAAAGAGAAAAAAACAGGCGCACACCTAGTGCATTAAAGTAAAACAATGATTTTATGGAACATTAAAAAACAGACAAATGCCCACTCACAAATCAAACGGAAATAACAAGCAGTTATGAGATTGGCCCTCATATGCCTCCGGTAGCGTCTGGAACAGCAATCGAGTCTTCTCCTACACACGTGTTGCGCAGTCTCCTTCACCGGAAATGACGTCCTCCCGGCGTGTGCCCCGCAACAGGAAATCCCTCCGGGAGTCTCAGACTTCGCCTACTTCGTTCTGGCTGCTGCACCACCAGGAATAGTGGAGATCTGCCCGCTCCTTCTGATCTGGCTTGCCGCTCTCAATATTGCATCTGCAGTGCACTGAGTTCAGTGGGAAAGTGCCTCCTCCGTCTCAGCCACGCCCTACGCGTTTCGTCATCAAGGATGACTTCATCAGGGGATACCCATTGGCTGTAACCCCACAGTACTTATAGACAAGTTAATTTGCATACATGATTGAAAGATACCTATTAAAGCGTTGATTACATGATTTTGAACCTTTCCAAGATGTGGTGTTTCCTTATTACATAAATTATTATGGAAAGGTTATGAGGACACCACTGTGTTTGCAAAAGATGAAACATAGCTCATTTATATGGAATTCTTAGTTTAACTATATTGCAATAGATAATCAAAAAATGAAAAAATGAAAAAATGAAAAAAAAGAGAGGGGGAAGGGATATGTTGCAATATATAAATTAAATTAGTACTTAAATTAGGATAGCACATAATATATCCAAAGGGGGTTAATCATTATTTCAGATAGTTCATTATTATTGAAACTCTACAAAATTCAATTTTGTTTATGATTTTAGATTTTAAATTCAAAATTCTAAAGAGTTGGAGAATGTAGGCAAAAGTGAATACAAAACTACCAACTTGCCCCACTTAATAGTTGATGTATTGTATATGTACAAGTATATACCTGTTGTTGTCCTTAATAGAAGAGTATTACTGGAGTCAGAAGAACAGCAAAGGTTGTTATTAGCAAGGACTGATGAAATATCAAAACGATATGTAGTGAAATTGTGTGTATTGTGATATGAATGTGGGATGTGTAGGCTATTAAATGAATGTGAATAATGATATGTAAATATGTGACAGTATAACTGTATTGTATATTGAGTGAAATATGTATATTGAGTGAATGAAATAGATGGTGAAATCATTCCCTAGACAATAACTAAAAGGAATGTGTGTGCATATAAAAAGAAAAAAGAAAAAAGAACAATCTATTATTTAAGTTTAATTGTATGTGAATAATTACAAAAAATATATTTTAAAAAATGAATGAAAGGGCAGGACCGGCCCGCGGACCCGAACAGATACATCTTCAGTAAATACCAATAAAATGTAAGGTACACCAGGATAGAAATCTACAAAGGAAATTCATTTACAGACCTGACATGTCACTATAGTTCGGAGGGAGTGCTGCCTGAGCACTCAAACCAGACCTCCGAAGGATCAACCACTTTGAGTGATCACACTATAGTGCTAATGTCAATTAGATACACTACACCCAAAGGGACACAATGACCATATTGACATTAGCACTATAGTGTCAATATAGTGTACCTTACAGTTTATTGGTATTTACTGAAGATGTATCTGTTCGGGTCCGCGGGCCGGTCCTGCCCTTTCATTCATTTTTTAAAATATATTTTTTGTAATTATTCACATACAATTAAACTTAAATAATAGATTGTTCTTTTTTCTTTTTTCTTTTTATATGCACACACATTCCTTTTAGTTATTGTCTAGGGAATGATTTCACCATCTATTTCATTCATTCAATATACATATTTCACTCAATATACAATACAGTTATACTGTCACATATTTACATATCATTATTCACATTCATTTAATAGCCTACACATCCCACATTCATATCACAATACACACAATTTCACTACATATCGTTTTGATATTTCATCAGTCCTTGCTAATAACAACCTTTGCTGTTCTTCTGACTCCAGTAATACTCTTCTATTAAGGACAACAACAGGTATATACTTGTACATATACAATACATCAACTATTAAGTGGGGCAAGTGGGTAGTTTTGTATTCACTTTTGCCTACATTCTCCAACTCTTTAGAATTTTGAATTTAAAATCTAAAATCATAAACAAAATTGAATTTTGTAGAGTTTCAATAATAATGAACTATCTGAAATAATGATTAACCCCCTTTGGATATATTATGTGCTATCCTAATTTAAGTACTAATTTAATTTATATATTGCAACATATCCCTTCCCCCTCTCTTTTTTTTCATTTTTTCATTTTTTCATTTTTTGATTATCTATTGCAATATAGTTAAACTAAGAATTCCATATAAATGAGCTATGTTTCATCTTTTGCAAACACAGTGGTGTCCTCATAACCTTTCCATAATAATTTATGTAATAAGGAAACACCACATCTTGGAAAGGTTCAAAATCATGTAATCAACGCTTTAATAGGTATCTTTCAATCATGTATGCAAATTAACTTGTCTATAAGTACTGTGGGGTTACAGCCAATGGGTATCCCCTGATGAAGTCATCCTTGATGACGAAACGCGTAGGGCGTGGCTGAGACGGAGGAGGCACTTTCCCACTGAACTCAGTGCACTGCGGATGCAATATTGAGAGCGGCAAGCCAGATCAGAAGGAGCGGGCAGATCTCCACTATTCCTGGTGGTGCAGCAGCCAGAACGAAGTAGGCGAAGTCTGAGGCTCCCGGAGGGATTTCCTGTTGCGGGGCACACGCCGGGAGGACGTCATTTCCGGTGAAGGAGACTGCGCAACACGTGTGTAGGAGAAGACTCGATTGCTGTTCCAGACGCTACCGGAGGCTTATGAGGGCCAATCTCATAACTGCTTGTTATTTCCGTTTGATTTGTGAGTGGGCATTTGTCTGTTTTTTAATGTTCCATAAAATCATTGTTTTACTTTAATGCACTAGGTGTGCGCCTGTTTTTTTCTCTTTTTCTCTCATATATATATATATATATATATATATAAACTTAATACATATTGTACATATCAACATGAATTGCAATAATATCTCTGACATCAGCTGTTGTCATTAGTTAATCCTTAAGAAATATATATACTGTATATAGATAATCAACTCTTAAAATGTTAAACATAAGACATGCATTAAGTGTAACAAAATCATGCACATCAGACCCGACTAAGGCCTTGTTCCTGCTGCCCGCGGCTGCGCGTGCGACGGAGTGCACGGCACACACAAAGTACGGCCCTCTACGGGTCCAGCCCCAGGAACTGCCTGTGCGCGCCTGCACAAAGCGCGATGCGCGACCACCTTTGCCAAAGGAAAAGATATTTGTCTTTTGGTGCGGCGGCGGCGGCCACGTCACAGCGGCAGTTGGGCCAACGAGGGCAAATCAGCTGTGTCACTTCATGGCCGCGCCCCCGCCGCGCCTTCCCTTGGCGAGTGATCTGAAGTCCTTCAGATCGCTCGGATGGAGGGGGAGAGCACCGCTTGCACTCCGTCATGCGTACTGGGGCTGTAGCCTTATTATGCAGGACCAACTATTCATAGCAATAACTATGTCAGCAGTCTTGTTGACAGTGAATTCTACCACTAGTATAAACAAATATGAACACTGATTGTTGGTTTTGTAAATGATGATTGAACCAGAAAAAAAAACCTAAAAGTAACTAAAGAGCTTGTAAAGAAACTGCTGCCAGAAATCTATTTGAACTCCTGGATATCAATTGAGAATATTCTTTCAAACTGGACCTTTGACATTTTTCTTGACTAAATGTCTTTTACATTTTTTTAACTTGAAGATCCACAGAAAAGGTCCATGGAGATCACGAGAGGACCCACCCCAACAGAACCCAGACCCATGTTACTCCACGCCGGACCTATCTCACCCCACCTCAGACTGAGCTCTTCAACCTCAAGCCCCATTTCACCCACCTAGGGCCCACCGCACCCCATTTCAGACCCAGCTCATATCACCTTTGAAAAAACACACCCCACTTCAGACCCAGTGCAACCCACTTTAAACCCAGCTCTCCCAACCAAGAACGATCTCCAGTCTAACTGGTGCCTTGTTTAGGGATAGCACTATAATGTTCCCATACAAAGGAACATCTACTTTTGAATGATATGTACCTTGCAGTTAAAGTAACTAATAAAAAAGAAAAGGGGGCACAAATTGATACAAATATACCAGAGAAAATCAGTGAAGCAATGAAATTGTGGTGTGAAAGTATTAAGAGTGTAAAAAATGGAAAGATACTAAAAGCAAACACAGGATTTGGCTGGGTTCCATGGAATCCCCACCAGATGTTTATTTGTGTATCCAGCTCAGACAAATTCACCTCAGAGGAGAGAAAAGCATACAATACTGCAGACGGGATAAAAAAAAGGCACATACAAATGCGCACTTAAAATGCCACATATAAAAAACACATGGGTTTTAGAAGTTTATACTCTATTTCGGAGTGCCTAAGATCTAAGCGCCGCCCAACCCGCATAATGTTCCTCGTGACTTTCATCGACTCAATGTAATGGGTGCTCACCACAAACAGGATGGGGCCGCGAGGCTGAGATGGGGATGTTGGTATACACCAAACTACAACCGCGAAACCACGTCCGGAGTGCAGAGTTGTAGTCATGTAGCTGGGTCAGGGTAGGAGAGGTCAGAATGGTTGTGATACTTGCCGCTGTCTAGGACTGGAGAAGTTGGGTGGTCGTTGTGCATAGCTAGGGTCCAGGAGTAGAGAAGGTGGGAGTCCAAATGTAAGCCGAAGTCAAGGGTCAGAGAAGGTAGAAGTCAAGGTACAATCCGAGGTCAGGGTACTACGAGAAAGGCAACAGGCAGAATGCATAAGGATATATATTTTTTCTTTTAAGTATAATTTAAACATGGAAAAAGATGTTTAAATCTGTCATGTTTACCAGCAATATTAGAAAATGAATAAAAAGAACAATGGGAAAGGCAGCAGGGTGCTTGAGGCAAGCACTAAATCACAATGACAAAGGTTATGCTCAGCCAAATTTGCAGCAGCGATGGCTGAGCATATAAAGGACTGATAGCCAGGACTGCACACAGCTGTAGGCAATGAATTATCAGACATACTGTATTCTGTCCACTGGTAAGCAGGGGCGGAGTGTACACAGGTGTGGAGTAATTTTAATAGCATTAACCCTACGCATGTCCCTGGTAACGCGACGCCGGCGCGTAGCCACCTGAGCACGAGGAATGTTCAACGTGGCATCAAGGGACACGTAGCGGGGGCAGAGCTTAAGCCCAATCCTGGTAGGGGTAGTGCAGCGCTTGCACATAGCTTCCGTGTGAGGCACGTCAACTGAGACGTCACGAGTGCGGAGCCTAAGCCCGATCCATGTGGTGTCCTTCATTCTGGCATCACGGCGCCTGTGCGCAACCTCAGTGTGAGGCGCACCACTCGTCTCGTCATGAGACGCGTCACAAGGGCGGGGCCGAAGCCCAATCCTTACACTCAAAGTGAGACATCACTTCTGGTATACATAGCTCCGTACCTGGCAAGTATTGTTGTGGTGTCTGCACAGGGCAGCAGCAGTCTCGGTTCCACTCGGTTTCGCTAGAGTAGCTTCATCATACTGGGAGTGTCATAATGGGAGGTACTACAAAAGGTGGTCTAATATACCTGTCCTAATCTAATTATTTATTATTAAAATGTTTTACCCGTAAGTAATATATTGAAAGTTACCTCTCGTTTTCAAGTAGGTCCTGGATATAGAGTTATGATGGCAAATACATTTTTACAAATACATAGTTACATTAAGTGAACAGGGTTATACATTATATCAGATGAAGATAGGTATGGCAGTGAGAATGAACCTCCTAAACAACCAAAAACTAAACACAACATACACAGTGTTTATACTAATGATATACAATATTTAATACAATCTAAAAATACAGTATACACATTAAAAATGCTTAAAGTTAAACTCTCATAGAATTAAAACAAATACATCAAAGACTAAAAGAAAAAAATCTAAATATAACTGTATACATTTTCTGTATATTATAGATAAATCAGACTTAATGGATAAAGTGGTGGAGAAATGGGGAGAGAAGCAAAATAAGAGAGTAAAACAATTCAAATCACACAAAAATGCAGCTACAGTACAATATAGATATTGATTAAAGATGTTTATCAGAAACTGTGAACACTGGAACACATTAGAAAAGGAAGGCTCCAATATCTATATCCACATTGAAACCTCCTGGGCAGACTATAAAAGGCAGAGCCCATTTGGGCTCCACAGTTCATTCCAGGACTAGAGTGCAGCCTGACTAATTGGTCTGCACCAAGACACATGAAAACTTGTGTAGCCATGTCCCCCTCTTACCTCCGGGCTGCAGGAGGGGGACGCCTATTGGGACACCTTCGGTGGGGGGCTGCGGTGTGTCGAGAGTTGCACGGTGGGCGGTAGCAGGGGCAATCTGGTCACTGGAGCTCATCATTGCAGGCGGGGCCATCTTGGGACTTCCCACACATGCGCAGAGCGTTCCAAGGTCCGGCGGCCATCTTTGAACACCTTGTGCATGCACACTGCATTGCGCAAGCTGCGTCCATTAGACATTTAATCCGCAGGGGAACTACAATCCCCAGCATGCACCAGGGGAGAGGTCACGTGGCGCAGCACAGCCAATAGGGCTGCAGCAATTCCGGCTGTTAGGAAAAGATACATTTGGCACGTTCAGGGCGCAAGAGGCAGATGGAGCCAGGACGGAGAAGGGGAAGTTAGGGCCTGAGTGTCAGATAGGCCCCACTCAAGTGAACTTGTGGTTGCTTCAGGGAAGGCCCTAGATAGGGACTCTTCCCCATTTACTGAGTAGTGTCAGGGACACAGAGGAATTCGCCGCGTGGTGATTGCGGCCCTGTGGTCTGGGATCAGACCACCTATGTACAAAGACTCTTAAAGGTGGACCCTCCTACTGGAGACCACCCAACACAGAGGCGGATGCCATCGTGGACGGTGACGTCGCTGGATCAGCCCCACCCATCGCTAAGTCGTCAGGTAGCTGTACACCCTACACTCTTGGGTGGACCAGGACATTGGGGAAAAGGACATCAGGGTATTGGTGCCTAGCACCTAATGTACTTTGTGGTCACTTATTGGTGGTAAAGTGTTGGGGTTGTTATACTGTGTGGTATAGGGACAGGGAGGAAAAAAGTAGAGCACTGCTAATAAAAATAAGAAAAAGGGCCAGTTGCAAAATAATTATTTATTTATTAGGCATATAAGCCAAAAAAGGGGACAGACACACTAACATTTAAAACTCTGACGCGTTTCCCGCCGTGGAGGCGCTTTATCAAAACGCGTCAGAGTTTT
>CM071579.1:30198999-30360766 GCA_036426205.1 Ascaphus truei
TTTTAAATGTTAGTGTGTCTGTCCCCTTTTTTGGCTTATATGCCAATAAATAAATAATATTTTGCAAGGCCCTTTTCTTATTTTTATTAGCAGTGCTTACTTTTTTCCTCCCTGTTCCTGATTTTTTAACCTAGTATTGTAGCACGCCGGTATCTACTACAGCGAGCAGCTATTTACACCAAGAGGATTTCCTCTCAGCTGCAGAGATCCGGGTTTTTGCCAGTGTGCAGCCGGTCACCATTCCCCTCACCTGTTCCGGGAATCAACATCGCGGAAGGACATCCTACGCACGAGTGGAGTGTCCTGTCAGTCTTCACTGCCAGCAGCCAGCACTAACCCCACCGACAGCCACGACCGGCAACTGGAGAACATCGATCCGGTACCCGGGGGAGACGGCGGGAGAGACCCTGCACACGGAGCTCCATTTCCAGCAGCCAGTCCCATTTACCGGGTTATCGTATTCCGGCTGAGGAGGTTATTTAACCCCATTCAACAGCAATCGGTGGGGATGGAGTGATCCATCGGCGTGGCGAGACTTCTCCTACGGCAGTATTCAGGTGAGGTGGGGGTTTCAGGCACGCACACACCATCGGCTTACCCATTGGAATCCATAATCCAAGTATCATTTATTTTGCATATACCCTTTATGACATATATTTTTCTTCTATATGGACTTCCTTGTTTGGTGAGAGCATCACCGGGGGGGTAGTTACCCCTATTTTTCTATTCTGGACTTGTGGTATAGGGTACTGTTTATGGTTCATAATAAAGGTTGTTATTATATCCATGACGGAGAAGCCAGTGGAGACAGGATATTAGTTGACACGGCACGCTACGCTCTAGATTTGTATCAAGGGCATTATAAGAACGGACTATACTGAGTAGAATTAAACGGAGACGTAAGACC
Source organism: Ascaphus truei (assembly GCA_036426205.1). Lineage (NCBI taxonomy): Eukaryota > Metazoa > Chordata > Amphibia > Anura > Ascaphidae > Ascaphus > Ascaphus truei. Next base: position 30,199,907 of record CM071579.1, read on the forward strand.
CGAAAGTGTGGAGTAGATAGATAATATTTAGAGATTAGGGGATGTAGAGTAGAAAATTACCGTGAGAGAGTGTGGGAGAACACGGGACAAAACAGCAAAGCCGTAGACGCTAGAGATACGAAGTTATAAAACCAATAAGAGCCAATGCCAACATCCGAGGAAATCCAAAGGGATAATCAACGACAGTAAGAATAGTTGTAGGTAATATAAGCTAGCAACAATGGGTAACGAAATTGAGACAGGTGTAATGGGTGTAGGAGGAAGACCATCCCCATGATCGATACTCCATTGGAATTCCCCCGTTAGCAATTCATGTACAGTCCAATTCCCCTGTGTGGCTCGTGGATGGCAGCTTCAGTGGATGGATGCAGAAGTGGAGAGGGTGCGGGGCGCAACAATCTGACGGGGCAAGGAGAGGACACGGAACAAAATAAAACCTCTATGTGTAATAAAGACATAAAATCCAAAGATCCATTCTTGAAACGCTGGTGCGATCTTATCATACGTAGATTTAAAATAAAAAACAATATAAATTAATGTAAAATGACTTTCGAACATGTATAAAACTACATGTAGCTGAGTTTCGATATAGCTTTTTTCCCCCAATTCAATTTAAAACTGCTTCAGTTTTTGGAGTTATCAAAAAATGTATACGAACGCCATAAACATTTGGCATTATACCATTACATTTGTTAAGTTCCTAATAAACTGTTTATAAATGCTTGAAATATAATGCAGTATTGAAATTATACAAAGTTTTGGTACAAATGAAATACTGAATTTTAAACAAATTAAACACACAAATTTAAAAATGCAAAAACCCCAAATTTTTTATTTGTAGTATGGGCGGATTCTAAACTTTCTATGGCTCGCGTCACCCCAAACATACCGAAATCGATACGCAGACGAAATGTGGGTTACACAAGAAATGGCCAAGTAGTAGTGCTGAGCAACGGATGAATCAGAAGGACCCCAACATAAAAAGGGCATTGGTCCTATGTACGATCTAACGGTGTGTGTGAACTCGTTGAAAATGAGAATGAAGTAGAAATTACAGCATGATGTTGCAACATTTGAACCTTTCTGCTTAAGTATTTTATTTAAAAGATGCAACTTTCATCGGTGGGCCAAAGTGTCCACCTAGAAGGATCAATGTTACCACAGTTTCAAATATATTATAGAAAAACAAAACAAAACTAATCAATATATGCAGTATAATATTCCGAAAAATATGATTCCTTTGGACACTGTACTGTTTTTGTTTTTGTATAGACATTAGTCTTTTGCTTGTCTTTTAAAATATATGTCTATATGTCTATTGTGATAGATTGGTTCACCTCACCGGATTGGTGTCGTGTTCAGAGGTGAGGGCGCTCCTCTAACTTGCATGAGGATACAGCTGATTGCATATTTCATTAACCTTTACCTAATTGTGGGCGTATACTTACCTCTGACCATTATATAATCTGATGTGAGTAGAACAACCAGTACTCTTTGATAAAGCGCCTCCACGGCGGGAAACGCGTCAGAGTTTTAAATGTTAGTGTGTCTGTCCCCTTTTTTGGCTTATATGCCTAATAAATAAATAATTATTTTGCAACTGGCCCTTTTTCTTATTTTTATTAGCAGTGCTCTACTTTTTTCCTCCCTGTTCCTGATTTTTTACCTAGTATTGTAGCACGCCGGTATCTACTACACGGAGCAGCTGTTTACACCAAGAGGATTTCCTCTCCTAGCTGCAGAGATCCGGGGTTTTTGCCAGTGTGCAGCCGGTCACCATTCCCCTCACCTGTTCCGGGAATCAACATCGCGGACGGACATCCTACGCACGAGTGGAGTGTCCTGTCCGGTCTTCACTGCCAGCAGCCAGCACTAACCCCACCGACAGCCACGACCCGGCAACTCGGAGAACATCGATCCGGTACCCGGGGGAGACGGCGGGAGACCCTGCACACGGAGCTCCATTTCCAGCAGCCAGTCCCCATTTACCGGGTTATCGTATTCTCGGCTGAGGAGGTTATTTAACCCCATTCAACAGCAATCGGTGGGGATGAGTGTTATCCATCGGCGTGGCGAGACTTCTCCTACGGCAGTATTCAGGTGAGGTGGGGGTTTCCAGGCACGCACACACCATCGGCTTACCCATTGGAATCCATAATCCAAGTATCATTTATTTTGCATTATACCGTTTTATGGACATATATTTTTCTTCCTATATGGACTTCCTTGTTTGGTGAGAGCATCACCGGGGGGTAGTTACCCCTATTTTCTATTCATTCTTTTAGTAGGGACCACTTTCAGTATGGGTCTCTCCAGGTCAGTGGTTCCTCGCAACTGACCGGTAGAAGCTTCTGGGCCAGCCACTTCCTGCTTCGGCTCCTCCTTCCGCTGGCATAGCTGGAACCCGCCCCCAGGGGTTGCAATTATGGGCGGATCCCCCGCGCTTTTCTCAATCCTGGTGGGCGCGGTCTGCGTTTTCGCGCCAATTTCCTCATCAGAGTATGATTCTTGGGCCGCGGCTAGTTCCCACCTTCTCGTAGCTGCTGCTTTTCGTGCAAAATATCCCTCCTTTTTGCACGTTACCTCCGCGGCCGGAACTACTTCTTGTAGTGGCGCCGTCTGGATATCAGTCCCTGGGAGCATCACCGGGGGGTAGTTACCCCTATTTTCTATCTATGGACTGTGTGGTATAGGGTACTGTTTATGGTTCATAATAAAGGTTGTTATTATATATGCCTGGAAGCTGTACTGGGTAAACCATTTTGGTGGTGCCGGGCACCTACGACTACTAGTATTCCTTGTATCCCCTATTTTGAGTGAGTATATCTTTGACCAGTGAATCCGTGTCCTGTTTGGTCTTACGTGACAACCCCTATCTCCAGAACGGCTTGATATCTTTTAACTATACTGTATGTAAGTGCAGAAAACATAATATACCTATATATATGTATATATAACAGAAAGAAATCAGCGCTAGGACTAACACAAATGAAATATTATAAGTGAGTAAATGGGTGACTAATAAATGGACTGACCCAGGTGAAATGAGCTACCAGGAGGCAGTCCTAATGAGGATATGCCTATCCTGATTAAATGGAAGAAAGAAAAAAGGTGCAATCCTGTATAGCAATAAAAAACAGGAAAGTTTATTAATTAAGCAAGGTGACTGAACAGATTAAAAAAAACACTATCATGCCAATAGACACAATAAACACATTATATGACAATAAAAAAAAGAGTATTCTTGAAAATAAAAAAGAAGGAAAATGTGACCAAAAATGTCCAATAGTGCAAATGTAGAAGGCAGTGAGATGTGAGAGGAATTTTCACTCGATAGGTAGAAAATGACTGGCGCAACAAATGGGGAGAGGTATTTGACCCGTCAGATGATAGATTGCGGATGCAAACGTGGAAAAATCAGGCTGATATTGACATCTATAGATGGAGATGGGGGATAAGCAAATAGCATAGGCAAAGGATTAAGGAATGGTCTCACCAAAAGATGTAACCGCGCTGACCACAGGGGTCTCCGCGTCCCTCCGTCAGCACACCAATTAAATCACGCTGGAGATGAACATGTGATGCTGATCCGGGTAACACTGGAGACGCTGTTCCACTTCCACTTCCTGGATTAACCCCTCACACAAGACAGCTGTATTCGTGCAAATTGAATATTCACTCGTGTCTCTGCTCGATGTCAGACTCAGACAGACAGACAGACAAATAAAGCCTTCCACTTTGTTCCGCCAATATAACTGAAATAGTTGCTCATTGAAGTAGTAGGCGCAACAGCTGATGAAACGGCGTAGGTTCACGTCATCAATGTCCGGCAGCTGACTGTGAGAGAAGTGCCTAATCGCATCTGAGGAGTGAGAGCAACTATTTCAGTTATATTATCTTTCTCTCATTATCTCTCTCTCTCTCTCTCATTATCTCTCTCTCTCTCTCTCATTATCTCTCTCTCATTATCTCTCTCTCATTATCTCTCTCTCTCTCTCTCTCTCTCTCTCTCTCTCTCTCTCTCTCTCTCTCTCTCTCTCTCTCTCTCTCTCTCTCATTACTGTATGCTTATTTGCATGTCTTAGACAGGTCTGCAACCCTGCCTTTCACCATCATCACCAAGCACACCGCACTTCCACTGCAGCAGGGGATTCTGGGAAATGACATGCAAATGAGCACACAGTGCCCCCTTTTGCTTCAAAACCATTTAACATGGTCCCCTATAAGCTGGAAGTGTTTTTGTCCCCTTTTTACCCACCATAACTTAACTAAGTGTGGTGAAACCTATCCCTGCTTCATTTTGCAAAGCCAGCCAACCCTACACTGAGGAGACCCATTAAGGTTGAAACAGCTGTCTGTGTGTGGGTTTACTGGCTATGCATCTTAACCCTGGCTGTGCTCAAAGCTGTGAAAGGCAGGGAAGCAGACCTGTCTAAGACATTTTCTATATTTGATAGAAGACACAAAAACCAACGTTTCGGTATATATATATATTCCTGAGGAGGAATGCTTGTTGGAACTTATCCACCTGGAAGACAAATGTATTTCTAAATGATGTCTATGACGTTTGTAGACCACTTTGGTGTCCTCAGTCTCCTCCTGGAAAGAAATCTCTGTATTCTTGGATGTATTCTTGGATGGCCTAAAAACTATTAGAAATAACATTTATGAACGGAGGCGCATGCACGACGGCGGGGTGAATGGCAGCATAGTAGCTGAGCTCCTACCCCACCGGTGCAATTAACTACAGATAGCGGCAAAAAAGAGATTACGTTACCTCACAGGAGATAGTCACTGAATGCGGAGGCTCCAGAGATGCCCACTAAGGCAAAGGGAAAGAAAGGAGACCCGTCGGTCACCGAATATTTTAGCAAACAAGACGGAGCAGCGGTGGGCAGGACGGATACTCCCGCGCAAACTGCGGGCTCTGGCTCAGAACCGGAGAATCTAGAGCAGGCAGCGGGGGACCAGGAATTAGTCAGAAGAAAATATATCAAGGCATTCTGTTTGGAAATGAGGAATTTCTTCAAGAAAGAGCTATGGGACCTTTGTAGAGATTTGGATGATCTGGGGGAGAGGACGGGGATCCTGGAAATAAAGATGGATGACTCGGCAACAGCACTACAGCAGACTAATAAAAAAGTGGCATGCTTGGAAGAACGGGTTCAAGAGCTCACACATAAACAAGAGGACTCTGAAAACCAAGATCGGCGTAATAACGTGCGCATCAGGGGGGTCCCTGAGTCGGTAACTGACCCGGAGGACTTCACCATGAAGTGGCTGGAGCATATACTACCAGACAGGTCTGAGCAAGACTTACATCTAGACAGATGCCACAGGGCCTTGCTGTCTAAGCCGCAACAGGGAGACCCCTCAGAGACATTATTGCCCGTTTTCACTTTTATAAAACTAAAGACACCATATGTCAATTGGCCAGGGAAGCAAAATCCCTGGAGTATGAGGGAATAAAGCTCCAAATATTCCAGGACCTCTCGCCCACAACGAGGCTTTGGTCTGGTCACCAAAACACTAAGGGACAAAAACATTAAATATCGTTGGCTATTCCCTTTTACCTTGCTGGTGCTTAAAAATGGAGTAGCCCATACACTGCGGAGAGTGGAAGATGGCGACGCTTTCTTACAAAAACTTGGACTGCAGCAGACCCCCTCTAGCCCTCCTCACCTCACCTCGGAAGACGATCTGGCACCGGGGACATCCTGGAGCAAAGCTGGTGGCCAGGCATCTGCAAGCAAGCATAGAGAGAGCAAACATATAATACCCGGGCTCAATCCAATATGGAAGGAGAGGGGTAACGCTCTGGTTCAGGGGAGGCCACAGAGAGGAGGAGGGTGCAACCAGGATTCGGTCAGAGGAGAGGAAAATAAATAATTAAAGATACACATTTAAGAATAAAAATAAATACAGAACTGGATATAATTTATAATAGGTGCTGGTCACTACCTATAGCGAACAGGGGGTGGATCAAAACAATGAAAGGCCGAGAGGGAGGGGGAGCTACGGTTATTGCTAGGTATTGCTAGGCTCTGTTCAATGGTTGATGTTGTGAAATATTAGTTATCGGTTCACAAACATTGTTCTGTTTGAATGTCTGTTTGCGTTGAATTTTGTCAATGATGTTTAACTATGAACATGTAACATAATATTATCCGATTAGGCATGGGGCTGCGGGCCACTTGGGACCCATCATGGGAGACAGGCGGTTCACCCCAATGGATCAGCCGAAGCTCGTACGGGACAGGTCAACAAGCTCAGGTACTCAAAAAGAGGAGAAGAAAGAGAGGGGGCGGAGCCCACAGGTGAGGTATTGTTAGAAGAAAAACACCAGCCCTTTACACTACTTCTACATAACCAAATCACATGAGTGATGGATATCACCAGGGGTTCATAACAGGACAGGCGCAAGGCGAGAGATCATGAGACAACACAAGATTCCCACACAATTATAGGGGTTCAGCAAAGAGAGGGTAGGGAAAGGAGAAAAATCAGTCGGCTCCCTGGGGAATCAGCCCGCCCAGGCAAATAGCGCCTTTCTTCGTCTGGTCCGGAGGGGTAAACTCGTCAGTGGGGGATCCGGGGGACTAATGGCCCTAATAGTTATACGTTAAATTGTAGAGGTATCAGATGCATGGTTTAGACAATAGGCCACAGATGCAGCTAGAATTGCTCTTTGTAAGCAAGCAGAGAAAAGCCAGTGGGGGTTTGCCCTGGCAGTTAGCCTGCATCTCAACAGGTATCCCACGAGGACTTACCGTGGGCGCTACAAAGACCCAGAGGGGTCAGTCCTAAGGGACAGTGGTTGTCCTGCTAAGGAGGACCATCGATCAGTACCACCCCTCGGGCAAAAGATTCGGGTCTGTCCTAGGTCAAACACGGCTCTTACTATGTTCTGGTTTACTGTTTTATATTTTTGCTTCCCTACCCCTTCTTTCCCTCCCTTCGGTTTCCCTGGGCGCGAGGTTACTTTCGTGGCGGATTCCGCGGGACCCCTGCTCTGAGGCTTAGGATAAGTGCCAGCAGGTTGGGCTTTCCTAGTATAGGTGGATACCGGGTTATGAGACAAAGGCAGCTACCCAAGACAGATAACAATGGCCATTAATATAGTGTCCCATAATGTTAAGGGGTTCAACAGTCCCAATAAACGTAAGGTAGCATTCACAGACTACAAAAGGATGCACGCGGATATCATCATGATCCAAGAGACCCATTTTAGCATCAGGAGCTCCCTGAAATTCCTAGATAAACAGTTCTCTCAGTTCGTCGGCCCCAGAGAAAAAAAGGGAGTAGCCATACTTGTACATAATAGAATTCCCTTCGTAACTAAGACAATTAAAAGAGACAGAGAAGGTAAATTTATAATAATCATTGGTACCATACATGAACAAACCCTTACACTGGCTTCAATCTATGCCCCATGCAAACAAGACCCGGGGTTGTTTGCGGGTTTTTTCCAAACATTAATTAGAATAGCCAGAGGGCAAAGTATAATTGCGGGAGACTTCAATTTAGCATTGAGCCCGGGTATGGATAGATCTGGCACACCCAGGTTCAACAATAAAAAGGTATTGGAATCGGTTAAGGCGGGCTTAAAACAGAACCAGCTAGTTGACATATGGCGGGAACTCCACCCCACAGAGAAAAACTTCACTTTCTACTCACACCCACATGACACATACAGCAGAATCAACTACTTCTTAATTTCTAGTAGACTGGTCCCTAAGGTCTCCCAAGCTGGGATCCATGATATTTCATGGTCAGACCATGCACCAATAGAGCTACGTTGCGACCAAATTTGATCTGACAGGCCAGGGGCAAACTGGAAACTCAATGAGTCTATCTTAAAGATCCCAGAGATACATGATTTTATAGGAAAGGAGATAGATCACTATTTTCAGATAAATAGTGACTATGTGGATTCCCAGTTTACACTATGGGAGGCACACGCAGCAACCCTACGAGGCACACTTATTGGGGTAGCGGCCAGGAGAAAGAGGGAGAGAGACGCCAAAATTAGCACACTTCAATCTAAATTACATTCCCTTTTGGACTGTCACAAAAAGAGAGGCGATCCGCAGATCCTAAAAGAACTACTGCTGCGGCCAGCGTGAGTCTAACATTTGCCCGTAATTGACCGGGGCTTTTTTCGGCTGGTGCCCGGCTGGCGCCAAACTTGGCCGCGCGCCAGCCGCATTTTCCCCTCCCCACGTGCAAAATTAGAATGCTGTTCCCCTCCCCTTCCGACCCCCTGGCTGCTCCCCGTGGCTGCTCCTCTGCTTCGCGCAGCTTTGCGCAGCTTTGCGCAGCTTCCCCCTTACCCCTGCTTCCTCTGCAGCCTTTGGGGATGCCGGGGAACCCTGGCACGTGTGACCTGTGCTACAGTGACGCACGGCACGCACCAGGGAAAAACCACAACAAGCCGCCGTCTGCCCGCACATTTCCCCCACATCGCGGTGGCGGCCGCTGTAGACTCAGCTCGGCTGCCACTGTAAAAGATACCAAAATTGAATTGAATATGCTCCTAACCTCCCGGGCAGATAATTCCCTGAGTTGGTCAAAGAGGACATTTTAGTAAAAAGCGAAAGACCAGATATTATGCTAGACCTGTTGGGGAAATTTAATAACATTTCTGGCTTTAAGATCAATCAAGCCAAATCAGAGGCCCTAAATGTAAGCCTCCCAAAAGAAGTAGAAAAACTGATAAGCCTAAATTTTAATTTTAACTGGCAGCAAAAAAGCATCAAATATCTGGGAATCCACCTTACTAACAATTCTAAGAGTATATATAGTGCAAATTATCCCAAGCTGATTCAGTCTCTGAATAGTGATTTATAAATGTGGATGTCCCACAGAATCTCCTGGATAGGTAGGATACACAGCGTAAAAATGAACATCCTCCTGCGTATCCTTTACCTATTCCAGACGTTACCAGTGTCACTGAGACTGAAGGACTTGCTCTCACTTCAGTCTGAGATCTCCAGCTTCATATGGGGAGGTAAAAAACCGAGAGTAAATAAGACAATTATGAAAAGATCCACCCGGACAGGCGGACTGGCGGTACCTTGTTTGCTCTCCTATTACTACGTGGCTCAATTATGCCTAATTACTCAATGGCAATCTAACCCAGCATTGAAAAGATGGGTAGATCTGGAAAAAGCAGTCTGTTCCCCATTGGAGTTAAACGACCTAATCTGGCTACCTAAAATAGCGCTAAAGACAGCGATCTTGCCGCTCTCCTCAATGACTAACTCCCTATCTGTTTGGGAGGCCACCAAATTTAGAAGCTCTCTTGCGACTAAAAACTCATTGATGACACCATTATGGGGAAATCCTGATTTTGCACTGGGACTGTCAGAGGGCGCCGCAGATGATTGGAAGCGGTACGGATATGGGCGTTTTAATGATCTGGAGGGTTATACAATGATTAAATCATTTGAGCAACTTAGATTAAACAAAGAGATCCCACAAGCCGAATTTTTAAGATACCTCCAGCTCAGAGCATTTTACAACAAACATTCCCCTTATCCCCCATTGACTGCATTTGAGAAGCTCTGTCTAGCAGAAGTAGCCACTAGGGGACTCATATCGCAGATATATGGAGAGGTGGTCGGTTCTGGGCACACACACCAACATCCACCGACATATAGGACACAGTGGGAGACAGATCTAGAGGAACAACTAGAGGAGGAGGAATGGGAAGCCATATATGAGGTGAGAGCTACTGCTGCGGCCGAGTTTATTCGAGCATTTGCCCGTTCTCGGCCGCAGCAGTAACCTGGCGCGCGCCGGAGGGTGCCGGGCGTGCGCCGAAGCAGCGGAAGAGCGCCCTCCGATCGGGGCGCTCTTCCTCCCGCTGCCGGGTCCGCCGGGTCCCCCGGAACCCCCTGCCGCCGTCCCCCACATCGCGGGACACCAGGGCTCCCTCGGGGAGCCCTGGACGCGCGTGCAGGGGGCGCAGGCACCCGATGACGCGTGACCGCGCATCGGTGATGCGCGGCACGCTGAGGGAGTGCGGCTAGCACGCCGGGGCATCCCCCGGCTTGCGGTGCTAGCCGTGCTCGGATAAAACGTGTCGGTAGTGTAAGAGTTCGATTTGCGTCACATTAAAAGAGAACGCATATAAAGTCCTTATGAGGTGGTATCTCACCCCACTAAAATTATCAAGGTTTGTGCCAGGATACTCCCCGCTGTGCCCACGACAGTGTGGAGAATCGGCCGACCTGCTTCACATGCTGTGGTCTTGTCCTCGGATAGCGCCACTTTGGGATGAAAATAGAAATTGGAATCAGAGGATTTTCAACCTCACAATTCCCCCGAATCCATGGCTGTTCCTACTGTGCAGACCACTACCGGGTTTATCTAAAGCTACGAATAAATTGGTTACACATTTTGCAACGGCGACAAGATGCGAGATAGCAACACGGTGGAAGCAATCTGAAATCCCAAATATTCCCACAATCCGAAACAGAATTTGGTACGTGTGCCAGATGGAAAAGTTAACAAGTCTGGTTAACGACACTGGCGTCAACTTTCTAAAAGTCTGGTTACCATGGTTGGCACAGACAGACATTCCAGGGGTAGAGATTAACACAATTTGGCATTGATATTCAGAAATGCGTTCTCGGTTGACTGACGGGCACCGGATTCAGACAGGGTCATGATAGCTAGAGTAGTAGAGTACTAGATGGGCAATATCAGAAGCCCCAAAAAATAAAACAAATCAATAATTAGGGTTCAACCCTCACACTGTAAGAGCAGGTCAGAGAACAACTGGGAGATGCTCGAGAGAACACCACCCCATCCTCCCCCTCCCCACCTTCCCTCACCTTCCCTGCCCCCTCCTTCCTGAGTTATTTTTCTATATTTTTATTTTGCGGTATTCTATTATCTTTTTGTGAGAATAACAAGACATACGAAGTATATATGTGATAATGTTAATCATCAGATATTGTACATGTTAGTATAACTAATGGCTTAAGAGATATTGGGGCCGATTCACTAAGCTCCGTTAAGTGGCTTTAAGAGCGCAAAGTACCCTTTAAGCCCGATAAAGCTGCATTGTGATTCACTAAGCAGTGATAACTGCGCTTTATCGGTCTTAAAAGGTATTTTTTTTGCCCTCGGCGCAAAATGCGCACGATCAGCCTATTGCGCTGATTTTTGTCAGTACTACAGATTCTCTAAGCAGCGCTAAGTGAATCAGCCTTAAAAAACGCGCCAAACAAACGCTCCAGCAAAAGGCAGGCGCAAAAGAAGCTGGACTTAGAAAAAATGTCATTTTTTACCTTTTTTGCTGGCACACCATCCATACAACAGGCTCGCGGGGGTGTCTGGGGGTCCCCGCGGCCGTCCGGAGGCATCCGGGGGTCCCCGCGGCCGTCCGGGGGCGTCGGGGGGTCCCGCAGGCCTGCGGTACCAATGGTGTGCCCCCAAAAATTAAACAACACAGGAACTCCTTCAGCAAGAGGCAAAAGCAAAGCACAGCCACATATAGAAAATGAAGGAAGGCTGGTGAAGTGACTAGAAGAACTTTATTCGCACAGTGTACTGACGGATCCTCTGGCGCGTTTCAGCCCACTGGCCTTTGTCAAAGAGTGATCCGCCAGTAGAAGAGATAATATAGTTAATATAGTTTGTGTAAACCAAGACACCTGTGTAAATTTGCCAATCAGGAGATAGGCAACAGGTGTAAGGAGTCACATCATCACATCATTATACAAATATATTAAAACATGGACCACAAATACAGAATGTATGTCAAACATTACCAACATAATTGGACAAAAATTAAATATGACACCATTGATATATTTAGAATTGGTCCAAGACATTAAAAACAACATGAAATAGATATCAATATGTACACTAAATGCTCAAAAATAAGAATATCAAATATATCTATTACTATACCCATGTATAAAGCCAAATCTAACAGGAAAAAGCATATGACAGCAATATATAATGTTTTAATGTAACCTGATAAATATAATATTAAACCATAATAAATAATGAAAAAAGAAAAGAAGAAAAAGGAAAGAGAAGGGGAAAGGGAAGGTGGAAAGGGAAAAAGGGAGGGGGGGAGGAAAAGGGGGAGAAAGGAGGGGCAGAAGGGAAGGGTAAGTAGTGGAAGGGGAATGGGGAGGAAAGGGTAGGGAACAAATTAATCATGAAGAAAATGTTGTAATTCCCATTCCATATTTAAGCCCTGAGGTTGCAGAGTGTTAAGGGAAAAGATCCACGACATTTCTTTCTGATTCAAATGATTCAACCTGTCTCCACCTCTGATATAGGTAGGAATGTGTTCAACAGCAAAGAATCTAAAATTACTCAATCCTCCATGTGAACAATGCGTGAAATGTTTGGACACTGGATGAAACAAGTCCTGTTTGTTAATGAACCTGATGTGCTCAGAGATTCTTATGTACAGTGGTCTAATCGTCCTGCCCACATATTTACGATTACAGCCACAAATGATGACATAAATTACGTGGCTGGTTTTACAATTTATAAACGTATTGATCCTGTATTTAGTATTTGGAAATAATGTACGCACCCTTTTTGTGGGAAAGGCGTATTTACATATAGCCATGCATAATAATGGTATATTGCTTTCCTCTCTGTTGGCAGTAAGTCCTGGTAAGTACAGGTATGCCAGCAGTAGTTATGGAGGTTTTCCCTCATCCAATGGTGATGTGCCCTATGTATGGAGGGGAGTGGCTGTATGCTCTGAGTCCCTGGATAGTGACATCAGGGATGCGCCTGCCTCCTGATGTATATAAGGCACAACACAGTTAGTTACAGTGTTCTAGCAGTGTGTTCTAGCAGCAGTGGAAAGCTGTTAGGAAGTTGTATTGTCCTGCATAAGGGATTGTAGGAACACTTTGTGACCCTAGTGACGTAACTAGCGGTCCAGGTTGACCAATCAGCCTGTCTAAGCCACTCTGTGTCCAGGGACCTGGCACAGAGAGGATCTCCCTAGGAGAAGAGGGGATCCCACTCCAAATTGGGAGGGCATACCTGGCGAAGGGACAGCACGGAGAGATGTGCGGCTAGAGCCGGCAGCTGCATGGGGCAGTCTGCTACATCACCGTCTACAATAAAGATGACCTTGTTAACGATACCCCCACTGTGTGAGTGTGAAGTTACTCAGCAGTGGATGGCACCCACCAGAAGGAGTTCCTCACCAGGACCATCTCCCTGCGGAAGCATAGACCCTGATGAGGTGGAGGCGCTGCACATGATGTAAGTTGAACTCGCACCCACTACCTCAGCCACCTGTTCTGTTGGATATCCCCTACTAACATCAAGCGGGAGACTCAGGAGTTCTGTTGCCTACAGGTGCACCACCAAACACACACGTAATGGGGGTTGGTTATTAAAGTACCCGGGGCAATGTGAGATTGGGGGGGGGGGGGGGAAACCCGTTACATACAGTATTTACAGAAACCACACTTGTGGAATCCATTAGGTATATTATTTATGCAGGATCGGTGTGTAGATTGGAAAAGACTTTTACAGACTGAAAAGGCTAATGTTTTGGCCTTCCTGAACGCGAATCTCGGTCCAGATTTTGTAATGGATTCCAAATTAGAATCCAGTTTAAGTATATTCCAATGTTTGGAGATAATCTGTCTTATTTGTGATGCCTGTTTGATAAATTTTGTTATGAATAAAGGACTATCAGTCAAGTGTTTTTTATCATCGTGATTCCTATTGTTCTTATGTTTAATCAAACTGGCTCTGTCTACAGAATCTGCGTTCAGGAAGGCTGAATCTATATCCTTCTGTGAGTACCCTCTTGATAGGAATTTTGAACTCAATGTTTTAGAGTGTTGCAAAAATGTATCCTGGTTAGAGCACAATCGTTTATATCTGAAAAATTGACCCTTGGGAATGCCGCGGATCAAAGATTTTGGGTGGCTGCTATTAGCGTGTAAATAAGAGTTTCTGGCGTGTGGCTTAGTAAATATATCTGTTTGAATGCCCGTAGCTGGATCACCATGGATGGTCACATCAAGATAATCAATTTTAACAATATCAGTTTGAAAAGTAAATTTAAGATTAATATCATTTATACTTATAATGTGAAAAAAAGTGTGTAAACTATCTAAATCACCATCCCAAATGAAAATCAAATCATCAATAAATCTTTTGTAGAAAATAATATTAGAACAAAACTTATTAGTGCTACCATAAATGTGAACAGATTCCCACAAGCCCATGAAGAGATTGGCATATGAGGGTGCAAAGGAGGTCCCCATAGCCGTGCCTTGTTTTTGAAGAAAAAACTGTAATATTTTGTAAGGCAATCAATAAAGCCGTTGTGTCCTCAATGAATGAAGGCAAAGTGCGCACAATCGGCTGAAGAAATTTATCAACATATCGTGACACACCATCCCCCAAAGATCCAATACTGGAGACAATAGGACGCCCCGGAGGGTTCTCCAATGATTTGTGGATCTTTGGGAGATGGTGGAATACAGGTATGCCATGGAAATCACACGCCAGAAATCGTCTCTCATTTTTGTTCAAAACATACAGCACATCACCCAGTTCAAGTAATTTATTTAACTCTCCAAGAAACATTTTAGTAGGGTCAGTTTTCAGTTTGATGTAAAAATCAGAATCACTTAATAGTCTGAGAGCTTCGTCTCTATACCTGATAGACGACTGTACCACAATTGCACCCCCTTTTTCCGCATTTTTAATTGTAATAGATCTATCATTTTTCAACAATTCAAGGTCTATCCTCTCCTGTCTGGTAAGGTTATCAGACATATGATATGAATCAGAAAATGAATAACCCTTGGCCAAAAGTCTCAGGTCTCTGTCCACTAACCTTTCAAAGGTCGAGACACAAGGTCCTGTAGAATTATTTGGAATGAACAAAGAGCGTTTTTTTAGACCTGAGTCCAAGTGGCCAAAGAAAGGGGGGTCAATAGTAGTGTCAGTACAACCTTCATGATAAAGTGATTGCATGTCAAAATTGAAAACATCTTCTTCAAAAGAATAAACATTTCTATCATATGTATCAATCTCTGAAACAGAAGCATTGGAAACAATATTAGACGACTAAACAGTATTATCTCTCTTGGTAAACATTTTCTTTAGTGCTAATTTCCTCGTGTATTTTTGGACGTTGATTATGGTAGTGAATAAATTCAACCCCTTATTCAATAATAAAATTTGCTGTGATGTCAAAACAATATCATAAATGTTAATCACATTATTAATTGTAGGATCTATGAGTATTTTTTCCTCTTGTTTTCAGAGCCATAAGGTTTTTCTATTTTTCTTCCCCCTTCTGCACCTTTTAAGTTTTTTGCATGGGTGTTATCCGAATAAGAGGAAGCTGATCTAAACCGATCATCTTTGAAGCTTGTCAAATAGGTTTTGTCAAAGTACCCACCTTCAGAATCTCTATTAGCCTGTTTATCATGCGTTGAAAAAGATACTGATTGTCTCTCGTTGTTATCTGAGGAATCCGTATCAAAACTGGATCTGCGGTATGAGTGTGGTGACTTTAAGATAGACCTTGTGTTTGATCTTTGTCATTGTTATCCTCCTCAGAAGACCATTTACGAGGTGTGGAGTGAGAGGGGGTTCTGGGCCTGGTATAATCTCGAGTAGGGACAGGCCTCTCCCAGAAATAGACCTGATTTTTCTCATAATCAGTCTTATCTCTTGAAAATTTATCTTGTTTTTTTGCAACAACATCTTTCTCCATTTTCTCAATGTTTTGCACCAAAATCTTGTCATTGTGAGAAAACCGATCCATATCCTTAAATCTATACAATCCGTTTTTCAAAGCTTCAATCTCTATAGATAAAGATTTTTTCTCACTTACATTGAGAACATTCAACAGCTATTTCTTTGCTTTTGAGCGCCTGATGGGTTAACGGTTGTTCACCCATCAATACAAAAATTAAACAAGACTGTAAAAAAATACCCCCATCCCTTAACACATACAGTACATTAATGTGCAAAATTACTATTATCCACATACACTGGCGACACACTTTATTCGAGCTCGGCTAGTCCCACGAATTCGGGTATACCCGGGTGTATTGAGGTTTGTGACTGTTTTCTGCCCGAGTGCATTGAGTTATTTTCCGGCAGGGATTGAAGAATTTTATTCCCGTTGGCTGCAATACTGCACAGTACATATATATATACTGCATTACAATTCATGAATTTATGCCATCTGGTAGACACGCGAAGCATTGCAGCCTATTAAATCCTAATCATTATCATTTAACAGATCAGCCGCCCATCAGCCAGGCATGAACCCAGGCTGGGAAGGCAAATGCAACGGGGCTTGTCAGAGGCGAGGAGCGGCGCATTCCAGGTATCTGCCAGGTACATACCGGGTATTTGCTCGAATAAAGTGTGTCGGTGCAGTATGGATAATAATGCTTTTGCCCATTAAATATACATTAATACAATAAATACATTAAATACATGTTGTACTCACCCTTGTCCGACACCCACGATGAAGGCCAGCCGCATCTTCCTCCTCATCCATACACTGGGATGCTGAAAAATATACAAAAAAGAACAAGTGCCAAACTAATGTCCCCTAACCACTTAATGACCTTAGCAGTTATTAACCGCTACAGTCATTAAGGGGTTAAGCCACCCTGACCCGATACCCACCCTTTACCCATATATTTGTACAGTGGCTTCATCATATATATACCCTGTCGGTGGTCACATATAACCCACACCTAGGAGCCCTACGCAAGATCGCCAGGAAACTACAACCCATCCTCCAGGAAGATACAAGACTGCAACAGGTCTTCCCTGAAGCACCCTTATTATCATACAGACAACCCCATAATCTCAAGAATATTATGGTGAGGAGTAAAGTATTCAGCAGTACAACTGAATGCGGGACAAAATCATGCCAGGACCCAAGATGCAAAACCTGTACAATGCTCTACACAGCGGACAAAATACAAATACCACACAGGAATCGGGAATACAAAATCAGAGGAAGGTTCACCTGTTCCTCCAGCAATGTCGTGTACCTCATCATGTGCATGAAATGCCCAGGGGGCTGCTACTACATAGGTGAGACAGGGCAGGGGCTAATCAAGAGAATGAACGTGAATCACCACAGCATCACGCGCGGAACAAGAGACAGTCCTGTTGGCGAACATTTCTCTGACTCTGGCCATAAGATGAACAATCTGAGGGTTGCCATACTCAAAGGTAATCTTAAAACACCGAAAGAGAGACGGTTGCATGAATACAAATTTATGCAACTGTTCGGGACAATTAGCAGTGGCCTAAACAGAGATCGAAATTTTATGAGTCATTATTGACACAAGTGAACTCTCTTCCCATGAGCGCTAAAGGCCATGTCTGTACATACTGTGCTATATGTATGTACACACAGCTGTCTCTCACACATACTAATACTCCTTGTTTTTCCATCCCTATACACCAATAGGGACCACAAGGTATCCACACACACTTTTAGTTATGCTACAAACTCTCACATTTCCACACCCACCCACCCACACCATTTATATCCACTCCCACTCCACACATACCTTTTGTAAAGCACTGTATATACTGTGGGCTCTCCATTCATTTTTATTCACACTGATACACACACACACTCTTTCTTCACTTGCTTTCAAGAACCTTTTGACACCTCTAGCCATAAAACACATCCAAACCGGAGGAAGGACCAGCACAGATAACATTCCAAGAGACACTGTTTTTAAGTATACCCTTGCTTCATTCATTGTAACATCGCCGGAAGAAGAGATCAGTGTATCTCGAAAGCTCGCACAAAAAAAAGCATTTCGTTAGCCACAGAACGGTATCATCTACTTATTTTTTGATTATTGAAGCTCGGCTAACACGGTACTGATACCTCTACACGTATATATTATAATATATTTATATATATATATATTAGAATATATATATATATATATATATATATATATATATATATATATACTGTATATGCATGATTAACCAATATACAAATAAATACAGTACAAATACAAATCTCTCCAAATATCAAACAGCAACAAGCTCAATCAATATCTAATAAATAAAAATACAAACACTCAATTTGACAATGTGTACATGATACAAATAATCTTTGCATCATATATATTATGTCAAACAATGCTCCAAATCAAAGACACAAATCCAAACAAGATACAAATACAATCATTAAAGAAAAACAAAGCATCAACACAATTAATTTACCATCAATTAATCCAATCACCAATCAATTACAATACAAATCAATTACACACTTCAAATACAACAAACAAACCATTGTGAATAATAATCTATGTCAAAGTAACCATCAAACAAAATCTATCTTCCAAAAATAAGCCACTAAAATAATCTATAGCAACCAGCCTTTAACTAAACATTTGCAAAAATTAAATGTACATTAGCAACACATTTTAACACAAAGCAGCCAATTGCAATTCCAAAAACATTCTTCTTCCAGGGTCTTCTTATCTTCATACGCGACGCCCGGGTCTTCTTTCTTCATAGGAGGTCTTTCCTCCTCGGCGTCTATCCTGAAAATGAGACGACATAGGCTTTTAAAGGCCTATGACGTCACATTTTCGTCATATGGTTCTCACGTGCTGAAGATTGAGGCGTGAAAACATGTTTGTTTTGGCCGACAAAAAAAAAATGATGACGTCATTTAAAGGCAAGAAAGCACAGCCAATCAGAATTGGCGGTGCTTCAATTGCCTTTAAGATGACGTCATGAACAGAAAGATGGCCGTCCCTCACATGGTACGGTAGCCATTAGCATGGGGAATACATCCAACTCTGATTGGCTCCGTACCATGTGACAGGCTTTCAAAAACGTCACATCCGTTCCCCCAACGCTCTGTCCACATGGTAAATAATGTGTTGATGCTTTGTTTTCTTAATGATTGTATTTGTATCTGTTTGGATTAGTGATTGATTTGTATTTGGCCATGTACTGTGATAATATAATATATATATATATATAATATATATATATATATATATATATATATATATATATATATATATATATATATATATATATATATATATATACTGTAATATGATTAACCAATATACAAATAAAAAACATATATATATATATATATATATATATATATATTTACATGATGAAGCCACTGTACAAATAAGTGGGTATCGGGTCAGGGTGGCTTAACGCCTTAATGACTGTAGCGGTTAATAACCGCTAATGTCATTAAGGGGTTAGGGGACATTAGTTTGGCACTTGTTCTTATTTTGTATATTTTGTATATTTTTCAGCACCCCAGTGTTTGGACGGGGAGGAAGATGCGGCAGGCCTTCATTGTGGGTGCCGGACAAGGGTGAGTACAACATGTATTTAATGTATTTATTGTATTAATGTATATTTAATGGGCAAATGCATTATTATCCATATGTGGATAATAGTAATTTTGCACATTAATGTAGTGTATGTGTTAGGGGGCGGGGGGGATGTATGTGGTATATTGCTATGTTTATTGGGGGCAATTGTCCCCAATAAACATGCTATTATGCCTTAACCCCTTTATTGCCTTAGCGGAAAGCCGCTAAGGTAATGAAGCTGCTTTAATGTATTTTTATTAATATTGTGTGGTAGCAGGGGACCCCCTGCTCCCACACACTATTATTAAAATGTACATTAATGCAGCTTCATTACCATAGCGGATAGCCGCTATGGTAATGAATTATTATTTATTGTTATCTGATTTTTAACACTAGTGTAGATGTGCAGGGGGTCTCCTGAGCTGAACCCAATTGGTTTCAGGTCCGAGGACCACCTACTTCAGGAGTTACAGACCCCGTTATGGGGTGCCGGTATCCCCCGCACTTTAAAACTCCCGCGTCACGTGACCGGGACATTGAAATTCTGCAGGGAATACCGGCACCCCATAACGGTGTCTGTAACTCCTGAAGTAGGGGGTCCTCGGACCTGAAACAAATGCGGTTCAGCTCAGAAGGCCCCCTGCTCATATACACTAGTATTAAAAATCATATTTGGTCAGCACGATCGCCTGTAAGAGCCGTGAATTCAGACGCAGCGTCTCCATGCAGTTCTTACAGGCTGCTTTGTTTATAATAGTTATCGTGCTAAATAACTTTTAGCACGATAACAGGGGGGAAAAAGGTGATCGTGCGCTATGGCCCTTTTGGCCAAGGCCGGCCGTAAATGAGCCGAGCAGCCTTAGTGAATAGCGCTTATGGCTTCAGCCTTTTGTGGCCGAGCGCTATAACCCATTTTAGCGCTACTTAACGTAGCTTAGTGAATCGGCCGCAGTGTCTATAAGATTGGATTCTACCTGTTATGTACAGTATGTCTTTTCAATAAAAATTAAAGTTAAAAAAAAAAGAAATAACATTTTTGTCGTCCCACTATAAGGGTTACAGACCATATGCAACACAAAAATGTAAAACGGGTTTAAGTGGAAGGGATTTACTTGTGGTATAGATTGTGTGGAGACTTTATGGTTCCTCTTAGTTCAGCTGGTACTGTATGTCCACAATGCTCAAAAATTGCTGCAATGTTCATTATGTGATACATGTGGCATACAACACCATATTCTTTAAAAAAAATGATAAAGGAAAGCTTAACTCAAAATATTTTGGGTTCTACACTTCATGAAAAAATTATCAACCGTACATGCTAGTACAAAAGGCAGAGCAATCAGATCCATGCTATAGCAATGTTGAGGGTAAAACAGTAATACAACGTTGTATTCAAAAGCAACAAAATAAGGGAAACAAAAAATGGAAATGATGCTGAGAAATACATAGACATTTACAAACATATTACACTGAGCAACAAATATAGTTACTGAAAAATAGGATTATATTCCCAAAGTCATTTCTTGGTCTTAAATAAAGATCAGAGACAGTGTAATTTAGACATGCTGTATAAAATGTGATTATCACATCACACACAATGTGCCAAAGCCTATTGCTCTAATTTTTTTTAACTGCAATCCCTATCTAAATGCCCCTTTTCTGCTTATATAAATTAGGAAATTCTTTAGTTAACACCATTAGGCTTTTCATGGTATCTGAATTTCTTCTGCTATGAGCATCAATACTACAGTGTGGCTGTCGTCAAGCAGTTCTGCCCCAGTGCTTCTAGATAGAACATGACAGCTACAGTAATATACTCCATGTAAATTGCAACCTTTAGCAAGCAGCCAACAAGCAAAATAACACGGAACATTGATCACTATGTAATCGTGAGAAACATATGTACTGTTGAATGTTTTTTGTCTTTACAGCACTTTAAACAGTGAAAGACCGATTATGGCCTTGTTTACAGCCAACCTCTAGCTTTATATACCAAGTCGGTGATATATCTAAAAGCATAAAATTGTGTTGTGTTGGCTCTGCACTCCATTAAATGACATGGCCACAAACTGCTTACTGTAGCATGCACACGCATTTTAACCATTTTGCTGCCATTGCTTTTAATTTACAGCCAGGGTCCCAGCACAAAACAGTAATTTTTGTGCCACAGAACAAAGACACTGACACTTTTCACATTTCAGGAACAATGCCTTTTGTCATGCTCCATATTAATAAGTTTGAAGCAAGTGACAAATAAAAATCCCACATGGCTTCACGAAACACTCCAAGATGTAAAATAATTGATGAAAAGACTTCAATTATGGATCTACTGTAAGGACTGCAGGTTGAATTAACACTCGATTTACAAGCACCCCCTGCCCCTGGTTCAGGAGCAGTTCAAGCTGCAATCCTACTGCACCCCCCACCCCCCTATTTTTGTTTTTTACATGTAACGCATGTGACAATGTATAATTCTACACTCTTACCTAAGATGGCTGTCGTGTGGTGCTCCTGTTATAAATAATGTATGTTAAAATCCTGATTGTGTGACTAACATAATATCCACTTCAGTCAGTGTAACTCAGCAGCTACAATGTATTCTTATATTACTTAGGTAAAATTATCTATTGTTACAGTTTGCCGCTCAAACTGCTGGGAACACTTGCAACAAATTAACCCAAACAGGAAAAGGTTTAAACCTGCTATAGAAATCAAAATCGGCTTTAAAACTCATTAAAAAATGGCATGAAGGGGAGCGCATGCGCGGCGGGCTGGAGATGGTGGTGTGAACACACAGCTCCATTACCCGTCGGCAGATTTATAAAATTAAAGCGGTAACAAACCAAACAGCTCGGTTGAAAAACACCACGCACGGAACCCCAATAACTCAGAGAACATATTGACCCCATCAGCGGAGCGATGGCGACACGGAGGCAAAAACTAAAGGCCAAGACAGATGTCCGGTCATATTTTGCCGGCGCGGGCAAAGCGGGAACCACTGATCACTCTGCAGTCTCGGACTCTGACTCGGCGCAGGAAGCAGAGGGTGCATCCGCAGGCCACACTAAAATCATTAAAAAAGAGATAGCAAGGCTCCTCACGGATCCGCACGGACCTAAAAACGTTTTTCAGAGGCGAAGTGGAAAGCCTCAGAAAAGACATCATACGATGGCACCGCACCAGTGAGCTGGAGGACCGCATGGAGGACAGCCCATCGGTTACATCAGGAGGACGGACACAAAGCTGGGGGCTCTAGAGGCCAGGTCGCGATGGAAGCCAGGCAAGAGATAATGAAAACCGGACCGGCGCACAACCGCGGCGTGAGGGGGATCCGAGAGGGAGAAATCATGGATCCCGAGGCCCTGCTCAGCCGGGGATGGCATCCTGCTACAGGCGGAAAGCGGAGGTCCAAACTAACGATGGACCGCTGCCACAGGGCTCTAGCTCAAAGCCTCTGCCGTCAAACCCCCGCGGGATGTCATCCCTCCGGCTGCACCACTTCAAAACGAAGGAGGAGGTGAGCAGAATCACAAGGGCCACCCACATATAACATTGAAGGGATCACTTTAACCGTCTTTCAAGACATCTCCCCCCTCACCCTCGACGCGACGAGGCATGCTGGCCGTCACGAAGGAACTTAGAGACAGAGACATTCAGGTACCGGTGGGCCTTCCCCTTTGCCCTGGTCGTGATTAGAAATGGCGCTCCCACGTGTTGAGGACACCCTCCGAAGAGCGGCCTTCCTCAAGAAAACCAGGGATTAAGGGGCGCCCAAATACTCTCGAAGGTCTGACACTACAAGCAGAGAGGCAAGGATGGCTCTTCGAACGTGGAGCCCGGGTGGAGGTGCCTCCTCGGCGAGGGATAAAAGGGCGAAGGGGCGACAGGGACTGCATTAGCTAGAGCCTAGGCGGCCTAAACAACATAAAGGGGGAAAAAATATCCAGCAGTGGCACTACGTGCCCAAACCATCGCCCCCTAATTACCGTTTTCCCAGTTATCGTTAACAACCATCCCAAAGAGTGCTTCGTTGGCGCCCTCCGCAAATCCTGCAAATCCGGCCAGCAAAGAAAAACAAAATCCTATGTAATAAAGGCAGACCCAAAAATGGCCGTTCGCTCATACCTGGGTCAGACAGTAGAGTAGATGAGGCGCGGAAACATCAATGGCGGCGAGGAATTGGCGCGAAGGATCTGCTCAGCTGGGACGACCCGCCTCCTTACCGCCCTCACTCACCGAGAGGACAGCCCACGAATGCGATCCCTTCGCATGCCCTGGTGAGTCACCGACAGCGTCGCGCGAGACATGACGCTCTACGGACTCACGCGAAGCTTGACAAGCTATCGGAGCCCGCGAACCTCAGAGGCGGAGTGTCAATGTCCGCAGCCCCCGATGTGGAACTTCCTGCAGGGGGAGCATAGATCTGTCGCTGGGGGGGAATATAGAGGGAAAACAACGGAGGGGGAAGGAGAAAGCGATAAAGGACCCCCATGCAGAGGGAGAACGCGAAGAATCCCTGAGGATCATTTGAGACAGTATGGGGCCGGGCACCCGCCTTCTCAGGGTCGCCGTACGGGTATCCCAAACAAATATTGCCACGAACTACTGGACACCTCGATGACCTTGTCCACACACACCAGCACGTACTGTCAAAACACCGCACCATTGATGTTAAAACCCCTACGGCACCTTTTTTCTTGGGGCACGCTAGTACCCCCTCCCTTCCCCCCCCCCCCCCCCCCTCCCCCCCCCCCCCCCCCGCGTCTTATCAACGTTAGGGTTGAATGACTCGCAGGGGTTTAGGCGTCCTTTCCAGTAGTCGTTTCCAAAATGGACATAAACAAACACCTATCCTCTGACTAGCCTACACACTCGTAGCGGTCGGGAAGCATCTAAACAGTCCCCCCCCTCAGTCGATCGCTTGACCCTCCAAACATAAGCTTATGGAAAAACCTTATTGGCCAATCCGGATATTGTTTGCTCCCGGAATAGCGAACAAGAGTTTTCATATCTGTTCCTGTGGCGCAAATTGGGTTTGAGGGGTTGAGGAATTGATGTGGCGGAGATTTGAAGGATCTGGAGGGTAGTTCCCCCCTAGAGGTAGAAATAGAGA
The DNA here is from genome assembly GCA_036426205.1 of Ascaphus truei. Classification (NCBI taxonomy): domain Eukaryota; kingdom Metazoa; phylum Chordata; class Amphibia; order Anura; family Ascaphidae; genus Ascaphus; species Ascaphus truei. The sequence goes on from CM071579.1 coordinate 30,224,402, forward strand.
AGGTAGATAGAATGTAGACAAAGATAGAAACACAATTAAACTCTGGACCGTAGGAGCCCCCCCCCCGCCCCCCCACCCCCATCGCCCGTCCCCTCCTGCCCCCTTTTGAAAACAGTAAGAAGAAGCAAGAAACCGCAACCCAGCGACCCAGAAAGAAAAGGACCCCCCCCCCAATACCCCAACACAGAGATTCCTTTAGATTACATACAGGTCAGCGCGAATCCGCCCCCTGTCCCAGGGGGACCAGACAGAACCCCACAGAAAAGAGCCGCGCCAGCACCCCCCCAACGACCTCCCCAACAGAAATCTCTGATATAAGACGCCCGACCCCCTAAAATCGACCCACGGAGCTTCAACGGAGAAACAGCTTACATTACACACATTGAAGAAAAAAGACGCTTGTCAATCAGCAGCGACCCTTCTACAGGGATTACAACTATTAAGATTGTGGAATTTGAGGAGGGGAGTAACTCGGGGATAAAGAGATATAACGAGGTTCTATTTAACCCCCCCCCGCCCGGGGGGGGCGCCCCCCCCGGGACCCCCCCCCTAATTGTTACCTTTGTACGGAGACGTGGTCGGTGCTGACAAACCAGATACAGCGACAAACCCCAGATTATGGCCCAATGGGAGTCGGATACAGTGCACATTATGCGGACGAGGACCAGGACAGAGATTTAGAGCCCCCCCCTGGCAGGAGCTTGGGCACAAGGCGTTGGCAGGGAGCAGCCAGCGGAGTAGATCAATCTGCACGAATGAAGGAGATACTCATTTATAAAGGTTAATGTTGCGCTGGTATATCAAAAAATGTCTTTAGATTAGATTCTTAGATTCCATCTTAGATTAGCTAAATCGTACCAAGGCTCTTCCCAAGATCTGAAATAGGCAGCCAAGGTCGAGGGGGATCGGGGCAAGGTAAGGCGGACTAAGGGGGGATGTGCCCCGGGGGGAAAGGGCGCGCGCTCCCCTTGCGGGGCGGAATAGGGGGAGGAAAGGAGGGGAACGGTGGGTTCGGGGCACCCGATGGGCGGAATTGTGGTGTGGGGGGGAGATGGAAGACGGAATTGTGGTGCCACATGCTGTGGTCCTGCCCGAAAATATATCATACCGATTTGGACTCAGATTAGAGATTGGCTACAGAGGCTTCTTTTTAGGCCTCAAATTACGCTTGACCCATGGTGTGTTCCTACTAAGCAAACCCACAGATGAGGTTTCGCGCTCAGGGAACAGACTAATAGCCACATTTTGCAACAGCTATGAGGTGCGAGACCGCAGCATTATGGAACCAGAACGCAATCCCATCACTAGCAAAGATCAGGAATGAATTTGGTTCATATGCGAATGGAAAAATTAACGAGCCTAATCAATGAATCCGGGACAAATTCCAAAAGTCTGGGGCCCTGGTTGGCACAAGACGGACATCCAGGGGGTGAACGATACCACAATATGGCTATAATTTAAGGAAGTGAGTTCTCTCTATGAGGGTGTGCGGGAGTGTGACGAGCCGGACGGCAGGTGCGACGTAGGGATCCACAGTCCCACGCCAATAATGTGGAGAGCAGTTAGGCAAGTACAATAAAGACCGAGTGGGTGGTGCCGTACCACGCAGTGGCCAAGTCAGCCCCCCCCTTTTGAAGAGAGGAGGGAGAGGGAAGGAAAAAGGAGAGAAGGAAGAGAAGAGAAAAAACGAAAAGAGAAGGAGAAACCATAAAACTTCCGCCCCCCCCCCCTCTCCCAACCCTTCCCCTCCCCCACTCTCCGGTGTAGTCATGTCCGAGTGTCTGTGGTGTCTTGTCGTTTCCCCATCACGTCGTCTGTTTAGTGTTGTATGTCCCACAAAGGGAGTTTATTTGTGTGCATACTGCAAAAGTTGACATTATGTTTATTTCTCCAATGTATGTATACAAAAACCAATAAAAAAAGAATGTTTAAAAAAAAAAAAAAAAATGGCATGAAGGAGTTGAATAATAATCATTTGAAAAAATACAGTAAGTATGATCTAATACTTCAGAACTGATTTTAAAAAAACATACGGAATAAGATTATACATGTTTGGCTGCTTTAACAGATGCTGCACTATTATGGGATGTACCACAACTCAATTCACTCTCTTTGCAAGAGGTAAATCTGCCGTATCTGAACTAGTGTTCATTTTGTGCCTCCAAGATCAGTGTAACATAAGAAATTCGTATAGAAGTTTCATATATTTAACAGAGGCAGAAACTGACACACAAAAAAGCCAGGACGTTTCATCATCTTAATACAGGGGGCTCATTGTATATTATATATTATTATATCTCTATAAAGAGAAGCAGTACCAATATTGTACTAACGCTCGTAAAGTTCCATTCAAGTCAATGGTGCCTTTCCATGCGGTATTGCCAAATCAGCACTATTCTACTTTACCGAATAAGCCCCTACTGTATTTATAACCAATGAAGCAATATTTGTAAAAAGAAATGTATTGGGTCCAATAGAGAAAAAGAGTCACATACAACAAAAGTGTTGAGATATTCTTTTATTAATTCAATTTGACTAATAAGGTTACTACATAATCTTAATCAATCAAGTTGAAATAAATAAAGCACCACTACTAATGTTTACTAAATAGTCTTGGAATTATCCAGTTTATTAAGGAACATATTTTCTTAATTATGTAATTTTTAATTGACGGAATTGCACATTGACAACATTAATTTAAAAAAAAACAGAGAGTAATTTATGTGCATGGAACTAAATGTAATATGTATTTTATGTAATTGAAATTGACTATATTTATACAGATAAAAATGGTAAGTAATTCATAGTAATAAAGAAATGATCAACTCATTTATATTTATGGTAGAGCAAAGGAATGACTGAGAACTGCAGGCATCCTATTCCAAACATAATAATTTGACCAAGCTTTCAGATGTTTTTCTCAGTAAGGTTTGACATAAAGAACTGTGAATTCAGAATTAATAGCTGCCATTGAAGCTGTAAATATGTGACACATCCAACAAAGAGTAAATAACCAGTTTCCAATGTATTGCAAAATGTCTATATAACGTAGGAAATTTCCCAGGTCTAACAGCAATTAATAGCCACTAGATTATGCTAACTAGTAGTTGGTGGAAGGTTAGACTTTTTGTTTTTAATCAATAGTTTGCACTCAATAATATTGACTACAACATTATAGCTTTTAATCTTAAGTACTTTTTTGGTATGCATGTTTTTCGTACAAATAAAATGCATGCATCTGTGATGGTGACATTGTCCTATATAATTAGAAAAAGTGCCCTTTCTAGCAAACAATATACAAATATGATAATGAGAATCATGTGAAAACGCTGACGCTACCATGCCCTTTCTTCTTTCCAAGAAGAGAATAAACTGAATGTATGTTATTATGTACAGAAAGAAGGGTAAGTGGGTAGGTAGACATGTTGGTTATTTCTTCAATGCAGTAAAATAACAAAGGAGGGACAGGAGTAGATCTACCTCATATATTATATGTGAATGTGATGTTACATTGAGCAAAACATTTGTATCTATTTTTTTTTACTGGATCTACGTGGCTTTAGTGTACACATTTTACACACCATTGTCTATATAAACATATTCTACATCATTTACTGTACAAGTAATACACATAATGGGCCATATTTACTAAGTTGTGCTACTTCATAAGGTATGTGTTATAGTGCCAGAAGATACCTGTAAAACTATCCAAGATGTGATGGCAACATTGTAAGAGTTTAGTTCTTTTTTCCAATTTCGCTTCCTTGCAAATTGTTTTGGCAAGTCTTAAAGGGTTAAAAATGTCGCAAAATCATACATTTCCACCAAAATTTAGCCAATTCCTCATAGAGCCAAACCATGAAATAGGGCTTCTAAAGCAGAGAAGACATGTAGAGAGATACCTCTGGACACACCTGAGATACAGTAACTGGGGTAATAATTTTAAGGATTTGAATATACTTTGCATGCTTTATATCTCTCCCTGTAACCCCCTCTCCAGCTTAAGGCTTATTTCCAGGTCCGGAATCTGTGTTACAAAGACTTGGCAAATCCTATGCGAACTACTGTATGACTCAGCCATGATTTGTTTCGCAGCTGAAAACGTTTTGCCCGGGTCACAAACTGGTGTTAACGTTTCATACATCTTTAGCCATAAGCAGTCTTATGTAGTTCTGCTGTAGCACTACTTAGTAAATATGGCCCATCCCCTCCAACAGAAAAGGAAACATATTGTAAAGGTTGCCAGTGATACAAGGTCACTAGGACCTCTGTTCCAGTTGTTAAACATCTAAGAAATGCTTACTTATGTAATGTTGCGAGTGTAAGAAATATTTAGCTAGATTTTGTTTAGAATACAGAACATTGGTTAGTGGCATTTCTGTGTGTTCACATTTGATTCCCAAGAGTCTTATTCAGCCACTACCAGTCACACCCATTCTTCACTCTTCTGGAATATAAACACAAAAAATACTCTCATTCGTAATGACTTTTGGAATTTAGCTGAACAGTCGAAAGTCAGTAGTAAGCCCTACATACTGTAGCTCAGCAATCCAGCAATCCAGCAATCCGGGTTATCTTTTAATTTTTATGTAAAAGGGTTGGAAACAGGGGCGGGACCACGTTATTTTCAGCTCCAGGAACCACTGGTTAAGTACTGTATCTTCGGAATCAGAGAGGTCCCTGGAATCTGAAAATTACACGATCCCGGCTGTTCTCAGGATCTTTTCCAAAAATTTTTTAGACAGGGTTGGAAGGGACAAGGGCGTCCTTTAGAGATGAACTGGAATCCCAGTTTCTTTTTTTTAAATTAAGGTTGAAAGAAGTCCTAGGTAGCAGAACCATGTTATTTCCAACTTTTGAATCCTCGTAAGTATCTCGTAAACCAGGGGGGTTCCCTGGACCTAGAAATAACACTGTTCAAGCCCTGGGCGCCTATATATATATATATATATATATATATATATATATATATATACACACAAACACACACACACAGATACGATACACACACATATACAGATACAGATACATCAAATGGAAATATTACTGTGTGCTCATTTGCATGTCTTAGACAGGTCTGCAACCCCGCCTTTCACCATTATCACCCAGCATACAGTGCTTCCACTGGACTGCTGCTTTAACTATGAAACAGTTATGCCATATGCAATAAATAGACATTAAATAAAAGTGAAGCAAAATTACTCCATTTAGTGTCCATGGCAGAATTGGCACCTTATAAAATATCTCCCAATGTGAGTTAATCAGAATGTTATTCAAACAGTTTGCTTGACTAGTTATCATGTACAGAAAAAACCCACACAAATTCTACATATAAATTAGACTTTTCAATTATGTACATGATTTGCAGTTTACTTGCTGAGACTAACTTTTGTTACACATCTGACTTCCCAATGAAATGCAACTGTGCTAAAGATGCCATTATGTGGAAAGAAAATCTCAAGGCGCTCCCTTATGATATACAGAACATATAATTAAGTTTATTGAGCAGAACAAGGCATTTTATAAAAATTGAGCCAAACTGAATTAATATAAGTATACTTAGCATAATTTGTATAGTTTAAATTACTGCCTACTAATCATCAAGCATTTGAGCTATAAAGTTGTTAGGCTTCCAATTTGCAAACAAGTACAGTAAGAAAATAAGCGACTGGTTATTCTAATGGGCTATAATAAATTGTATTTCTTGTGTTGATCACATTTGTATGAGGTGGACACATCGGCATTTAGGAAGCAAAATATCCTGATATTTGTAAAGTATAACATTGTATGAAAGCATATTACAGAACATAGTTTTTCCATAGTAACACTTTACAAATATTAAAAAAGGCAATAAATAAATAAAAATAAAAATCATACATTTACACATTTTCATTTAGAAATAAACTACAGTGCTTGTGTTATTGCAGAAATGTTAAATTAATCTTAGCGAGTTCTTACTGTACAGAATATGTAGTGCTATATGATAAAGGATTAATTCACTAAAAATTCCCAGCCGCAAAGCTGGTACAGCTGCGGCTCATTTTATTCTAACACATCGCCGGTTTTTCCCTGGCTTTTTCCTGGAATGCGACGCACTTCACCGGGAGCATGCCGCATTCATTTTGCGTTCTCAGCCACGGGTCATGCGCGGGTCATGCGCAGTTGACGCACGGTTGATGCGTTTATTGAGAATGGTTCGGATTTAATAGGTTGCAAATCTTCGCGTGTCCGCCAGATGGCAGATATTCATGAATTGTAATGCGCATGCGCTTCAGTAATGTGTCGACTTGCAGGTGTTTCATGTAAAAAAGATACCACAGTGTGCTATTGTAAATTGGCCTTGAGACTGAAGGAAGAGGTTGCAATAATGTATCAATTTAGGCTTTTCATATTAAAGAAAGACAAAGACCAGTTTCAGTTTGTGTTACACAATTCTGCAGAGACCCACCATGAGTGTTCAAGTGCAGCCCGTTTTCCAAAAACCCGACAGAAGTTACGCGTATTTGATATGGGCCGCGATTAATGCAACAGAGGATAAGATGGCAACAGTTGATCAAATGTATCAATATTTTATCGAAAACTATGACTTTTACAAATTTTCACCAGCTCCTCATACGTGGAAGCGTGCAATAAGGAAAAGGTTATGTAGCGTTCCCTGTTTTTATCGTATTGAGCCACAATTTGTTGGAGGGTATTGGTGTTTATCACCGGCTTTTTCCTGTATCTATGATCGTGCAGACGTCAAAAGGCGAAAGGTCGTGTTAAAACCAACTAAGAAACGAGAGTCGCTGCCAAGCAATGCACCAGCACCGGCTTCCAATAACGGTCCCACCGTCAGTGACAACCCTTGCTGTCTATCCAGAAAGCCTGAGCCGGATTTCGCGTGCAGTTTCGATCAAGCTTGCATGTACCTAAGCAATTTCCAGCCTCATCAGCTGACTACAGGTGGACTAGTCCCGCTGCAAACTATCGACGTGGATGATCAAGAACACTGGACAGGCAGTGGCCCAGCGCCGGCGCCAGCTGAATGGGAAATTCTATGGTGAGTATTGTTGCCGTATTATTTCATGTGTTTTTTTTTATTTTGACAATACAGTATCACTATCGGTGTGATTCAAAAGTCAAGCAATTCTCCTGTAAGCAATATTATTGGCTGAGCGGCTTCTCCAGTACTGTGCTGCAGATACTGAACAATTGACGCTAGGCACATGCGCATTGGAACCTTCTTGAAACGCATATGCGTGTCATTACACGGTAGGCGCATGCGCATGTGAACAGGAGACGCACCCCGAGAAAATTATTGGTGGGACTGGCTGGGAACTTCTTTAGGGGGCTGACCATTACAGCAAAACTTTTCTTTTTGTTTTTCCTCAGAAAAGAAAACGGCTAATGGAGGGATTTCGATGGATAATATCGCTTTGTGTAACAATGCCTGCTCATTGCTGAATCGGATTTAAAAACCCACGTACTGGAGTCTACAGTTTAGTGGCCATTGCTATTTATTAGGATAGAATACTGTACCTGAAACACTATGCTGATGTTTTCCGGCCGTACAGTATACAATACTTTTTTATATACAATATACTGTGTAATAAACCCGAAAAAATAAAAACTATGCATTTATTCTACGTGTATTACAGTACTGTACATACAGTATTTGTCTTCTATACAGTGCCAGTACATACAGTACAGTACAGTATGTGTCTTCTATTTTTTTTAATACTCTTATACTGAGCATGCCTACAGTATACAGTACAGTGTGCCTGGACAGTAGTGCACATTCTAGAAACACTGTATTTTGTTACAGTAGCAAAGGAGCCAATGGAACAATGTAAAACAAATCAACATGTTCTTTTATTGGTGTAGTAAGTACAAAAATATTTATTTACAAATACTGTACAATGTAGAAACATTTTAAGTGCACAGCAATTCAAAACATCAAGAGGTGTATGGTTTACTGCTACAGTAGTGAAAACATTTATGTATAGAAAGTATAAACATTAACAGTCAGTCAGTATGGTTTACAGCCACATGTTATAAAAACAAATTCTTTATTCACGAAATATACAAAACGCAACATCTCCTTTATTAAAGAACGGCAAGTCAAAACATACAGAAAACAGTGGGATTGTGTGCAAAACAGTCAGTCAAGCCTGCACCAGTTCAGTCCTCGAGGGAAGCAAACAGGCCCGGTTTTCAGGGTAACCTTTGAAAAACGTGCCTGTTCGCGGCCCTCAGGGACTGGAATTGTGCATGTCCTGTGTGTGACAAGTTAAAACATTTCTGTATAAATGCAAGTTAAAACTTACAATTTTTTTTTTATTAATACCAGTTAAAGTAAAACACACAACATCTCCTTTATTTAAATACAGTGCAGCAGGTCAAAACATGTACAGTATCGTACAACAGTATGGTCTTACCTGTGATTAAAAAAAATCTTTATTCATAAAATACAGTTTACAAAACGCAACTTATCCTTTATTAAAGAAACATATACAGTACAGCCTGCACCACTACAGTACTCGAGGGCAGCAAACAGGCCCGGTTTTCAGGACAACCTTGAAAACCGGGTCTTTTTGCGGCCCTCAGGGACTGGAATTTTGCAGGTCCTGTGTGTGTGTGTACAGCAAGTTAAAACATTTCTGTATAAATACAAGTTAAAAAACACACAACAACATCTCCTTTATTTAAGTTCAGCAGGTCAAAAAATGTACAATACAGTTCAGCACAACACTATGGTTTTACAGTACCCGTGATTAAACCAGAAAGTCCACCAGATTGTCCGTCCATGGCCGATTCGTTGCATGCCGCAAAACGCCATTAATGCAGTCTCGAACGCCTTTCATTACAGGATCTGTAATTGTATAAAAGCGCCACAATTCCTCCAGAATGGTCTTTCTTAAATTGGCAGGAAGCGCCTTTTTTACGCGATTTCCTTCGTAGTTCACTCTGAAGGCCCAGTCGCAGTTCAAAGAGTAGGGCACATGGTGTTTAAAAAGTAACAAGGCATACTTGTGGGGTGCACCAGCACTCATCACCCTATACTCCTCCCTGAGCGCCGGTGGCAGATCGCAGAGGGTGATGTCGGGCACCATATCGATGCAAGCGAATGTAGGTCTTCTGCGAGTGGGTGTGCTTGAGGCGACGGGCGATGGTAGGTTGTCTGGGAGGAAGCTTTCCTCTGGTCTTGGTCGCCGTGTTGTCTCCTGGCGTGGTCTTGACGGGGTTGTCATGTCCTCCTCAACGGCATACATGTACACTACATCTTCTGGTGGAGGGGGTGCGCTTGGTGATGGAAGGGGGTCGATGCTCCCATTCATCACATTTATGTCACCCTCCTGCTCCGGCGTTGGGGAAACAGGGGCATGAACACCGAGCAAATGATGTATACCCGCTATGTCAGCCTCTATCTTCTCCATCCGTCGATCCATCCGTTGATCCATATGTTGCATCCGTTGATCCATATCTAGCATCCGTTGATCCATATGTACTGTAGCATCTATTGCTCCACATTTAGCTTGGTCTGCAGAAGCAGATCTATCTTTGCCAGCACAATAGAGTTCCCGGGGATATCCACACTTATCCCATTCAGCATCCCGTCTAACGAGCTGCTTCTTGTGCATGGCGTGTGGACATCTGGGTGGATGGGTGCAACAGAGGATGAGATGGGGGTTCCATGGAGAGAAGCGGCAGCATCGTTGAAGAAGGGTGGAGGAGGTGACCTGTGGATATCCGATAGAGGAGAGGCGGCAGCGTCGTCAAAGAGGGATGGAGAAAGTGACCTTTGGATTTCCGGCCGAGAAGCAGAGTCGTCTAAGAGCAAAGGAGAAAGTGACCCGTGGATTTCAGAGGCACCAGCGGCAGCGTCGTCAGATAGAACTGGAGAAGATGGCCTGTGGGTTTCCGGGAGGGCGGCGGCAGCGTCGAAGACGAGGGGTGGAGAAGACGGGCTGAAGATTTCAGGGACAGCGGCGGCAGAGTAGTCGAAGCATATGGGAGGAAGTGGTCTGCGGGTTCGATGGGTTGGCTGCCAATCATTTTGCGTCGAGAGTACATCACCGTATTTCTTCTTGACATAATAAGGCTGACGTCTATGAAAACCCTTAGCCTTTGGGGTCAGCAGAAGGTTTTCTTTATTGGCCTTAGCCTGTCGCTTTTGCCTTGGCGTGGAAACGGCAACCGCCTTTTGCTTTTCTGCATGACAGGCACGGCAGAGGAGAATGGGTTCCTGCGTCCGTAGAATCGGGGTTGATCCATGGAAGCAGATGGCATAATGCAGTATCTGGACAAGGGCAAGTTCAGATAAAGATCATCGAGTGGTGGGCTATGCAAAGTGTGTAACCTTTTATGCATGGCAGCGAGGTACAGGTGTTGAAAGTGGGCGTACTCTAATGTAGGTCATTACCGTATAAATACACCATCTATTTTGTGGATTCACTGCACATTGAATACACATCGACTAAACATCGAATATACATTCTTGTGTTTGTATTTCTTTCTACTCGCAGCAATGCCTGTTAAAAAGATTTCCAAGGATCTCAGCATGCGAATTAAGAAGATGTACACGAGCGGACACCGAATTGCTGCTATGCAACGCTGGTTAGCTACTTCTGGCCTCGTTGTGCAAGCAACCACCGTGAGCTATCATGCACACGGAAAAAACAGAGAACGCAAAAGGGCACCAAGGGTAACCAACGCGTAAGTATATTTATACTACTTAAAAAAAAATTATATCAAAAAATGTACTGTAGATCTACAGTGCTGTATCTAATAACTTTGTTATTTCTCTAGATTTATATTACAACAGTATATATTTTTTATATTTATATTTATATTACAACAGTATATATATTTTGTATATTTATATTTATATTACAACAGTATATATATATTTTGTATATTGCTGCATATTAATAGAACAATATATTGTATCCTGTTGATCTACTGTCTCTAATATTTTTACTTACCGGATTGTTTTTCTATACATTGTAGGGAGACAACTCTTCTGGTGGACGAAATAAGTGAGGAGAATGAGCAGAAGAGTGCATTAAGGGTCAAATACACTCTGCAGGAAAATCACAATCTCACTGTATCCGATACCAGCATAAAGAAGATGAGACGCAGCATTGGATGGAAATATGGACGTGTGAGGTTAGTACTGGACAGTACAGGAGGTACAAGTGTTGTTTAGGAAACTGTACTGTACCGCTAAAATTATTTATTCCTTGTCATTATAGAGCGTACCCCATGATACGGGATGTAAACAAAATAAAAAGAGAGGTCCAGGCCCAGGCATGGATCGACAGTGGAGAAACTTTACAGGATTGCATCTTCATTGAAGCCGTGGCCAAAACACCCCGTGAAGCTGCATGTGTGGGGTGCCATCTCTAGGCTTGGACCAGGATGCATTGTCATCTTTGAAGGTAATATATATCAAATATAATGTAGCCTTATGCACTGTACTTTACTAGTGTAGCCTTACTGTATGCACTGTACTGTACTATTGTGCAGTTTTTTGAGCACTTTTCTTGCTATAGGAATCATGAATAAAGCTTTCTTCCAAGACAACATTGTCCTTGAGATAGTGCAATACATCACACGCAAGTTCCCGGATGGTCACCGTTTCTACCAGGACAACGATCCGAAGCACACCGCGTCAACAGCGCATATCCTTGAGCGCGGTATCAACTGGATGAAGACGCCAGCGGAGTAAGTGCGGTAACCGTGTCTCATTTTTTCCCCACTGTTTTTACTGTGTACTGTATATCTTAATCTAATTGTCCTTTTTTTCCAATGTGTGAAAAAGGGTTAACCAAATGTGGCGCTCATATATATGATAGTTGTGCTTAACATAGACAAAACTTAATGCATGTGATACACATAATATATTAAATGGTGATACTTATACAAACATCGGATGCAGCTATAACCCGGTGTAGGATTGCTTTCTCAATCCTCGTGGCAAGTGAAGAGGGGGGTCATCGGGAAGCGCATACCATGTTGAAACAAAAAACAAGTGCTTATAGTGCAATATTGTAAAGTCAAAGACGTGATGATATAACTGCTAGCTAGGGTGTATACACAGAATACTCACAAACGTGAGGTGGATAAAGGCACATAAAGGTATCTTTGAGGAATGGCTGCAATCCATGCAAACGGGATATCACCAGAACGGTACTCTCCACACTGGACCTTAAGGTAAGACGATACTGGACATAGTGTAGACTGTATAACACATTTAATATGGGTAAAATGAAATCCAATCAACTCACATGGTGTGTAAGATAAAAAAGCATTTAGATCACACATGGATCTCCGCAAACTCTGCAACCGGATGAGTCTTCTCTCAACTTTCCCTCTGTGCTGGCGTGCGTGTCACGAATGCGTATCACCGGCAGCCGGAAGTGACGACATCCGCATCCAGAGGTTCCGGTTGGGGCAAACAACGTCACTCTACGCGTTTCTCCTGAAGAAACCGAGAAGGTGAAACGCGTAGAGTGACGTTGTCTAACCCTAACCCTAACCCTAACCCTAAAATGTACAGTATATAAACATCACTAATGATGTACACAAAACCTCTCCTCTCTCAATTAACTATTGTACTGTACACAGAATAAGGAACAAGATAAAGACGGAAAAAATAATATTACTATATATATATATATATATATATATTATACATTACAGTATATATTATTAAATAATATTCTTATAAATGTGCATTACTCATGTTTATCCATGTTTTGTAAATGTTTTCTAAATGTTTATCCAATTTCAATCTTCCAGAAGAACTTAATAAAGACTGCATTATATATTATTCATGATTATTTTTATATTTGTATTTTTTGGTTCCTGATAAAATAAAATAAATATTTATTTACATTCCTGTTAATCATAATCATTGACAACAACCTCCACCCCCCCACCCCTACAGTACTCCAATGAAAAAGAATGAATGACAAAACAACATGAATCAGTTAATGGTTTTTTTAACTCACAATTCTCACAATGCAGTGCAAATCAGATTTACATTTCAAAATCGAGAAGGGATTTTCCAAAGCGTTACCGTAAACAAAGCCTCAAAGGGTTGGGGGGGGGGTGGAGTGAGTCATGTGCAGTAATCAGCTAGCTCCCATCTCAAAGAGGATTAAACGCAGGCGCAGTGAGGCTTTGTAGCTCGGCAATGGACGAATTAAGAACACAATGGCAATATTCAGAAAATTGACGACTCTGTGGAGGGGGGTTGGGTGACTCATGCGCAATAAGCAGCAAGCTCCCATCTCAAAGAGGATTAGCGTACACGCAGGCGCAGTGAGGCGATTGACGCTCGGCTAGGGATGGATTAAAAACACAATGACTAATTTAAGAAAATTAATGACTCTGTGGAGGTGGCTGTCGATAAGAGTTTGTGTGTGCGTGGGGGAGGGATGAAGGATTAGTTGTACAGCAGTTCAAAGAAATTACATAGAGTAGAGTACAGTAATTTCAAAAGGCAGTTCATCATAATAATTTGATCCCTAAACCCCCAAATACTGTACATAAAAAGCACACAAATCAACCATGTGCAGGCAAACGCACAGATTGAATATCGTAATATCAAGATTGTTTTTGCAGGCTTGTGGATAAAATAACAGTTAAAAAATCATAATTAAAAAAAAAAAATTATTGGGGCACTCAAGCAAGCAGTGGTGGGTGAAGTTACAGGCGCATGAGCAGGAATCAACTAGCTCCCATCCGAAAGAGGATTACACACAGGCGCAGAGAGAGGTGATGCTCTGTGCAAATCAAATTCGAGAAGGGATTTTCCAAAGCGTTGCCATAAACAAAAGCCTCAAAATTCCACTCTCAAATAGAATTACACGCAGGCGCAGTAAGGCTTTGTAGCTCGGCTATGGACAGATTAAGAACACAATGCCAAAATTCAGAAAATTAACGACTCTGTGGAGAGGGGGGGTTGGGTGACTCATGCGCAGTAAGCAGCTAGCTCCCATCTCAAAAAGGATTACACGCAGGCGCAGTGAGGCTTTGTAGCTTGGCTATGGACGGACTAAGAATACAATGGCAAGATTCAGAAAATTAACGACTGGAACAATGTGGAATTTCAAATCCTTGAGCTAGCGTTCATGGGGGAGGGGGCTACAGGGTACAGCTGCATGAAGTTCAAAGCTAAAGACATATTTAGGCAGTTCATCATAATAATACACCCCCAAATACAGTACGTAAAAAGCACACAAATCAACCATGTGCAGTCAAACACACAGGGTCGCAGTCAAAAGCTACAGCACAGATTGTGAAAAAAAAATTACAAAAAAAAATTATTATTTTTTCACTCACTCAAGCAAGCAAGCAAGCAGTGGTGGGCGAAGTAATAGGCGCATGCGTAGTAATCACCTGCTGTCAAGCAGGAATGTGATTGAAACCAGAAACCAGACACACATTCAAAGGAATGGTGTGGGAGATATGTACTGCATTGCACAGAAGATACGAAGTTGAAATACCCTGCAGTGCAGTTAATTATCCTGAGCGAGGGGAGATCGCTGTATATGTGACACTGTTACAGTACTGTACACGCCTATGCGTTTCAACAATTTTCAAATGAGACATACTGTACAGCAGCACAGCACTGCAAATGCATGTATACTTTAAATATGCAAATTTACAATTACTGCACGCGCACACACAGACTGTGTACTGACGTATGTTGAACAGCGAAGGTATTAGACTTCAAAGACAACAGCTCGCAAACGCCCCCCTGAGTTTTTACACGGCATTGCAGTATTGCAGACGGCGAGAATAAAATGCTAAAATCACGAGCGCTAAAATAACGCAGTTCACTCCGGGCGAAACAAACAGAAAACCACACCTAACCGGGATAATCTGAGAGCCGCGGATCTAGCCGACTTAGACTCAGGTCGGCCGCCACTGTATGTACTGTAAATTCTGCCACACTCAAATCAGATTAGTAAGAGTTATTATGACATTTTTAACATTTGATTTTACAGATTGAATATGCTGCACTATGTTTTTTTTTTTGGGGGGGGGGGGGGGGGGCGGGTTATCCCCTTCATCAAATGCAACCAAAAACTGGGCCAACTCCATTGCAAAAGAATTGCACATGATTTATCAAAGAAAAAGCTCTTTTTGCTTTTAGTTGGATGCCTTTAAGTTGCAACATGTTCTTCCCCTGTCTTGTAACCAGGAGACTTTACAAAATAGACCCTTCTAATGGTGTCCCGTTCCTTTCACTCCTTAATTTATTAGAACAAGGTATGGTCAGTGGAAACAAATATTATATTCACTAAGATGTTATAGTTGATACAAGCCAACTGTAACATCTTATTAGTGAATATTGTATAGTTTCTGTTTCCACTGACTATACCTTGTTTTAATAAATTATCTATGCAAGATATATTCTGAAATATATTGATACCACCAAATGAAGGAGCTGATTTTTAAATTGAATACGCCATGATGCTTGTTCTGCATTTCAAGGAAGCTCTGAGCTCAATTAAAATTAATAGAGTTCACAGCTTCTCTGATTTGAGGAAAACATTTTATAGGTATACTGTACTGAATTTGGGCTTGTGTGTTATGTATAAAATGTCCAATATAAACAAAACACTGAATTAAATGAAAGTTGTTTATTCTGTAGAGCCCAGCGCCGAACCCCGCCCGTCCGGCGGGCGCGGGACATGTGGTGTACGGGAGACCGGAACACCCCGGCATCGCTCGGGGGCCCAAGTCCTGATCGAGGCCCAGCCCGTGGATGGTGTTAGGCCGGTAGCAGCCCCCGGGTGGACGGGACCCGGTCTCCTCAGAGTCAGGATGTTTGGGAATGCAGCCCAAAGCGGGAGGTAAACTCCATCTAAGGCTAAATACCGGCACTAGACCGATAGTCGACAAGTACCGTAAGGGAAAGTTGAAAAGAACTTTGAAGAGAGAGTTCAAGAGGGCGTGAAACCGTTAAGAGGTTTATTCTATCTTTACATCACGATCCTGCATGTGGCTACCGTACATCGCAGGCTCCTCTCTGCAATAGGGGATTTCTAATTCTCATCTGCTGCTATATTAGACATGTCCCCGAGCACATCAGCATTGATATCAGACGATCAGTGCTGATGTAGGGGCTATGCATTACTAATCAGTGTCAGTGTCAATCACCATTAGCTCTGGCTGCGCTGGAATTGAACATACTATACATAGTTACTCACCTTACCACGATTGCAATAGTGTTCATTCCGTATGCTACTTTCTCTGTGGTTTGTGCAGGAAGCCGCTCAGTCTACTACTCACGGCAATATGTTTTCACTGTAGATCTGCACACACAGCAAGTTGGGACTGATTGGGTGATCGGATATAATCACGGTCAATCTCACAGTACAGCAGCCTGTTTACATTGGGCTACTGTATTACTGTGACCAGTCGGGTGATTAGACAAATGTCACCATCTGCCGCATAACACAGCAGCATACTTATCCTGAGCTGCGGTTTTGCTGTGGACAGTTAGGTGATTGGATATCAATCACTTTTAACCCCACAACACAGGAGCTTTTGCTACATCGGGCTATTGCGCTCCCGCTATCTGTCTGGTGATGTTTAAACCCCAACTCACAGCATAACTGCTCATATATATTGGGCTGCAGTGCTATTGAAACACGCAATTGACACTTATTCCTTATACAGAGATATCACTATATGCAAGACACCTATTACCCTTCACTATAGGTGATTATTTCAGATCCCTGTGGATCTCTATATGTATTTATTGCCTCCCTACAGTTACCCTATGCAGTAGTTAATCCCTATTGACGGATTATCGGCATTATGCACCTAAGGGGTTAATCTCTATAGGGTGCACTTTGTTGTATTACCTCTTTCT
Source organism: Ascaphus truei (assembly GCA_036426205.1). NCBI lineage: Eukaryota > Metazoa > Chordata > Amphibia > Anura > Ascaphidae > Ascaphus > Ascaphus truei. Next base: position 30,241,281 of record CM071579.1, read on the forward strand.
ACATTTTTGAAGCTTTACCTGCATTTACAAACCAGTTAGGGCATAGTAGGCTGGTCAGTTATATTAGCTCTCAGCTAGTTGGGTTTATTTCACCCACAGATATCTCTGGCCACTAAGGCAGTCAATGCGCAGCAGTGACCAATAGTAACCCCTATTCCTATTAGGCTGTTATGTACAGCATTGAGAATTTGACCATTGTCATATCTCCCATATGTTCAATCGACTTATCTTTTACAGTTCTGGCAATTTGATTACAGTTACGGTGTATGCTGTTTATTTTAAATCCCTTTATTTTATATTCGTTGATGACAATAAAATGTTTTAATATTACCATATTACTCGATTGTGACAGAGTGCTTACTCACTAGGTTTATTTTTCTTCTAGTTTATGCCTGTATATCCTACCTAGATAGCACCTCACACCCTTACTCTTAGCTGTGCGGGGGCTCCCTTCTATGTGTGTAGTTATTCTGTAATCCCCTTTATTATAATTCAGTCTCTTTTGATATATTATCCGTTCATTATCTGACTTCAACATTCAATAGCACTCAGCAAGTGATTAAGAGAAGTTATTATGAAGTAAAAGGCATTCTCATTATTTCAGATGCTCAATAAAAACACAATAACCTTTGCCTCGCTTATTAACCCTTAGGGTGCTATGTGACATACAGTTGCTACTTTGGGTAAAGGAACAGCACACCAGGGGTAGAGATGGACAACATTTTCTCCAAAATTCAAATCCGTCGCAAATTGGCAAGTTCCTCTGAGCTGTGGACAAAATGGCAGATTCATAATTTTTCTTTTACCTGTTTTACTCGAGTTTCAAGTTCTATACATATCCCCTCAAACCTTCCTCCAAATAGTATAGGGACAAACACCCGTGCTCAAAAAGGATATAAACACACAATTTTATATATATTTATATATATATAGTGCAGAATAAATGAGTTCTTCAGTATTAGGTGATACCTTTTTTATTGGACTAACAATTTATGTCATAGGACAAGCTTTCGAGAGTTCTCCTCTCTTCTTCAGGCCAAGCAATACTGATTTACACAGGAATCAATGGCTAAAACAGTGTATAGAGAGAGGGAAAAAAAACAGATATTAACTGTAGATAAGGTAGGGTGTTAAGTGTTTGAAGCCAGGAGACAGTGTCAAAGAAAGGTGGGGAGGGGAAGGGATGCTGGGGGGGGGGGATGGAGAGAAAGTGTGGATAAGTTGAGGCGGCAGGATAATTACAGACAATTTTGGTAGGGTGTGAGAAAACCCATGTCCACTATAAGTCCTCTTGTTTTTGGTGTCAAAGAGTCTTATCATTCTGCTCAAATGTTTTCCCGTTCTTGGGTGCTTTTAAACATTCCATTGAGGATTTTGATTTTTAAATCATTTTTGGAATGATCTGGTTGTGAGAAGTGATGTCCCACAGGTGAGCAGTATCTTCCTTCTTCGTGATGGAGTATAGAGTGTCTGTGCATATTCATTCTTCCTTGTAATTTTTGGGCTGGTTTCCCCAATGTAGCAACCTTGGTCACATTTGTTGCATTGAATCATATACACTATATTCGTGGATGTGCAGCTGTATGATCCTTTAACATTGAATGTTCTATGGTTGTGACTGGCTGTGGGATCCTGGCAAATATGTTTGCAGAGTTTGCAGCGTGTGTTGCTGCACGGTTTTGTGCCGTTATTCATTTCTTTAAAATCTTTGTGAAGTTTTCTGCTGACTAATTTCTGTTTGAGGTTTGGTGGTTGCCTAAATGCAAGAATGGGAGGTTTGGGAAAGATTTCTTTTAATGTCGCATCCTCTGTCAGCATGGGTTGCAGATCTTTGATTATTTTCGTATTCCCTCTAGGGTAGGGTTGTATGTGGTCACTAGGGGTATGCGTGTGGTAGGTTCTTTCTGTCTGTATTGTAGCAGGTGTTCTTGTGGGGCTTTTAGTGCAGATGTAATAGTTTTGGCAATAGTCTTTGGTTTGTATCCCTTCTGTCTGAACGTTCCGGTCAGGGTTGTGAGATGCCTGTTTCTGTCTTCAGTGTCAGAGCATATGCGGTGGTATCTTATAGCCTGGCTGTGTATGATACCTTGTTTGGTGTGAGTGGGATGGAAGCTGGAGTTGTGGAGGTAACTGCATCTGTCTGTTGGTTTCTTGTATACAGATGTGTGTAGTTTGCCATCTTTCAGTGTTACTGTCGTGTCTAGAAAGTTTATTAGGTTTGCCGAATAATCCATTTTGAGTTTAATTGCTGGATGGAATGAGTTTAGGGACTCATGGAATTGTTTTAGGTTTTCTTCACCCTCTGTCCATATTATAAACAGGTCATCAATGTATCTGTAGTATTTGTAGGGTTTGTGGAGGCATGTAGTTAGGAATCTTTGTTCAAGATTTGCCATGAAAAGATTTTTTTTCTCTCTCTATACACTGTTTTAGCCATTGATTCCTGTGTAAATCAGTATTGCCTGACCTGAAGAAGAGATGAGAACTCTCGAAAGCTTGTCCTATGACATAAATTGTTAGTCCAATAAAAAAGGTATCACCTAATACTGAAGAACTCATTTATTCTGCACTATCGCAACTGGACTAACACGGCTATTTTCTGCTTTATATATATTTATATATATATATATATATATATATATATATATATATATATATATTGGTGTCAAAAGGAGTGTGCTACTGAGCATGGCCAAATGTATACAACAAAAGGCAAAAATACTCAATGCTACATCCAATGTGACAAAATACATTGTTAAATACTTCCATTTAAGTATTCTCATGAATAAGGGTCATTTAGTTAAACTCTTTGGCCAAATAAGCCTGCAGCTTCTTCACGGCATGACCAGCATGCAGGTCCTAATACTACCTGGGAAAATTCTCATTTACCTCTGGCCAAAGGTAGTGTTAGGACCTGCATACTGGTCATGCCGTGAAGTGGTTGCAGGCTTATAATGCTTTGGCCAAGCGGTTTAACTAAATGACCCTTATTCATGGGAATACTAACATTGAAGTACTTAACTATGTATTTTGTCACATTGGATGTAACATTGAGTATTTGTGTTCTTTGTTGTACTCAAAAAGGATATGCAAAGGATATGTAAATGACTCACATTCCACACTTCCTGAAATGATTTCCATAAGAACTACGTTGAGTTGACAAGTCTAAGGCACCTTGTAAAGAACGGGAGTACTGGTGTCAGGCCCCACAGGATTAGCACCCCAAAACCCACAAGCAGCAGCTCTATCTGTGTGAGCAAAACCAATTGCTGGGTTGCATCACAGTCACAGCATATTTTTCATTTGCTTACTGCTTTGAGCAAAGGTTGTGGGCTCTAATCCTGCTTGACTTGATTAGAACCCCATTCGTCCAAGCTGCCTTAGACTTGTCAACACACTGTAGTTCTTATAGAAAACCTTTTTAGGAAGTGTGGGAGGTGTCATTTAAATATACTTTGCATATATCATTAGCATATCTCCCAGGTGTGCTCCATTTTGAGCATAGGTGTCTCTACCTAGGTTATTTGAAGGGAGGGATATATAAATAATTAGATATCTTTCTCTCCTCAAACCTGTGGATCGAATTTTGAAACAGGTTCGCCCATCTCTAGCCAAGGGCCCCATATTACAGTATTTCTGTCCTGTTCATTTACTAGACAAGATTTCATTCACGTGATCTGGACAGAAAAAGCACTTGGGTGCATTGGCCCATGTGGTGCTCATAGGGTTAACACACTACAGAACATTGGTATGGGTATTTGTACTTTCCTGTACTTTCAACATACAGTACTTGTCAAAACACAGTTATCTATAATACATAGGGCAACAGAAACATGTCAGGTAACATGAGTAGATGTGGAGGTACAGAGATAGGAAATGTGAGAGATCTTACTTGGAGATGGGTAATTTTTTTTATGTGGGGGTGGGAGGGATTTGTATCTGCCCCAGATCGGCCATTTCCTTTTGTCTGCGGATTTCCGCAGATCAATCTCAAAAAATGCATAATCCGCAGTTTCAGATTTGTTATTTTATTTTAGAGACGCATTCCGAAATCCGTGGCTGAATTGTTAAAAATATGGACATGGATGAATCCACGAAGGGTGATCTCTCTCTCAGCGGATTAATCCGTGTGTGGATTTTTAACAATCATGCCACAGGCTGTGCAATCCATCGATCGGATTCTTAAATGTCCAGTCGGATTGTAACCAATGGCAGATTTGGATTGATCTGCATGGATTTCTTATTACCCAATCCGCAGATGTATTTTGGTTGGTGGTTGGATGGGAGGGTGGGGGGCAGAGGGCGGATTTGGTCTAAAAAATCCAGGAAAACAGATTTGGACTGATTCGCCCATCTCTATTTTTACTTTTACTATATTATACATAATGGAGCATAGGAGAATAGGGAACAATCCCCTAACTGGTGCTACAAATGTCACATGTGGTATAGGCATATGTTAAACAAATCCGGAATCCATATAACCTGAGATAACAAATCAATCCAGGTGCACAATGAGGTGTGTAAATAAAGGCAATCTCACTCCTATTAAAGTCCCATACGGTTAGACCAGTAGAGGGGTCTGACTGTGCTGACAAGGGCAAGTGAAGAAAAATCAACACTTACCCTGTGTGAAAGCACATGCCTCTGCCCGGCGGTCTGGAAGGCTGGAGGGATGCGAAAAGCACACTGGCAACCGAAGGAAGTTCCGTGTAAATAAATAAATAAACTCACAAAGTCAGCTGGATCCCGGTGAGGCGTGCTTCAGTCCAGCAAAATTTCAAAGAAGGGACTGATCACAGCAAGTGATAGGGATGGAGGCAGGTTACCAATAAAAAAAAGTATTTATTTAATTAAATAGCATTACAGCAGACAGATACAGGGTCCTCTGAAGCGTTTCTCGCCCGTCAGGCGGTTTATCAAATTTTTGATTATATATATATATATATATAAACAGGTCAGCAAGTGTGCAATAACATCTACTTGAAAAGATAATTTAGGGTGTGGAAAGTCATAATGTTAAAGAGGATTTAAAGCTAACATATGTGCATAAGAAAAGAACAAGCCCACTGGCAGTGTGAATTAAGTGATTCCCGGTGTGACAGTATTTGTGTATCACAGCTACAGTAATTCCACAGACTGAGTTCAGTAGGTTTCGATACAGTTGCCAAGACTCAGCATGCTTACTGTTTTCATAATGCTTTTTTGTTTCTTTGCCATCAGTAGACTTTGTATGCTATAATGTTTTAACAGTTCTTTTTATGTTCTGCTGAAAAAAAAGTCTGACTTTTCTCATGTTGATATAAGGAAGGAGTGACCATTGTTAAATAAACATTGTGAAGCAAAAATGAGCAAATGTTGCCCAATGCCTATTTCTTTTTATTGCCAACCTATTTCGTAAGGGCTTAACCTCTCTTATTATTACAAAAAAATAGAATGAGGAATGGAACTTTAAACTCTGTGCCCAGGACATACTTGAAAACGAGAGGTAACTCTCAATGTATTACTTCCTGGTAAAATATTTTATAAATAAATAAATAATTAAATGAGCAGTTCCTCTAACTAGTTTTTGCCCCCATTTTTTTAGCTGAATCATGTCAATTTCAGCTCCAGTGACCCCCTGCTTTCAAATATATTTACCAGGGAAGGTGCCACAACTAGGATCACCTCAAGGGTAAACAAAATTGAGGTTTTAATGTCCCAGTCAAGTGGGCCAACAGGAAGCTGCAATGTCATCCATCATGGCTTTCTATTAGCATGCATAACGCGGGGGATTTAAGCCTGGTGTCACTTTCTTCGATAGGTATTTGAGGAAGCAGGGGGTCCCCAAAGCTGAAATTAACTCGGTCGTGCTCCAGTGACTTCCTACTTGTCAAAACAATGATGTGCCTGGGAGTAATTGCTCTTTTAAGATACTGTAAGTAGTGCATTTAGAGCTTCCTAATTCCCTTTCTACCTGTGTATGCTCAGTTGCTTGATTTTGACTCGTATTTAGTAGAGATGGACAATAAATTGGGTATGTGCAATTAGAACCTTCCAGAACCTTACATTCCAAAAACCTTAAGATTTTGTGAACAAAAAGCAATTAAAAATATCACTTGTGCACACATTCACATGTCTCAGACAGTTCTGCAACCCTGCTTTTCCCCCATTATCGCTTAGCATAGTGCTTCCACTGTAGCTAAGGATTCTGGGTAATGACAATAAAACTAAATAGAAGGAAAAGCAAAACCCAAAGATTATTTAGAATTAAAACATAAGGCCAAGCACCCATCTCTTCGCCAAGCGCCCATCTCTTCCCGTCATAACTTTTTCAATTTTTTATTATTTTAGGTTTCTAATTGTTTTTTTTTTTTACGAATATTTACTTATTTTAAGCATTTGCATGATTTACTGTAGTACAATATTTTATCATTTTTGTGCTGATTGTTTTTTTTCCCCACGGTATGGTAAAAATCCAAAACAAATCAAGTTGTGGTAAAACCAGAACCCAAACACAAAAAATGTTTCAAATCAAAACCAGAACACGAATGAAAGTGCCCACCGTTAATGTTTAGAAGAGGTCCAAAGGAAAACATGTAAATATTTCACAATCACTGATCTTGTTATTGTAGATGTAGCCGTGACCCCTGATTCACCCCAAGTTATGGGAGGTTGTGCTTGCAAAGAGTAGTGCAAAAGCCCGCGAAGGAGGAGAGTGCATTTGGCGGGAGAGGAGCAGTCCCTTGACCCAGCAGCCCTACGGGGAGGGTCAGGTGAGAGCGTTTAGCCTATGGGCGGAGGAGTTGCCAGAGATATAGGTAGTGGTTGCGCGCACGTGGCGAGAGAGCTACTGGGAGAGACGAGGAGACGGAGATACTGCGCAGGGAGGTTATACCCCCAGGCGCAGGCCAGGTGCCCCAGGCCCAGCTAGCCCTGAGTCACCTTAGAGACAAGCTGAGCTAGGGACCGCCTTAGTAAGGGTCTTACCCCCGTATTGTTAACTTTGCCCGGGACTATTCTGACGAGAGGGAGATCTGAGCTCAGACCCCTTTGGAGTTGCCAGAGTCCGAGAGGGAGCACCCCAGATCCTAGCGAGGGAAAGAGCGTTGTCTACGCAGAGACCTTTTCGAAGATCGTGGCAGTTCCGAGCACCGGAGTGCTCAGCAGGTATTTCATCAAGTGCACCAACTGTAACTTTCATTCACCCGAGACATAGTGGCTGCGCAGTCACCCATACACACACATAAGGCTGGTTGTGAGTGGGAGAACTGAGTAGCATAATTGGACACGGGGTGGGATCACCCGGTGGCGGGATTGGGGGAAGTTATTGTTGGCGTCCGCCGAGGCGCAAGTCATTGTTGGCGTCCGCCGAGGCTCAAGTTATTGTTGGCGTCCACCGAGGCGCAAGTGATGGTGACGTCCGCCGTGGCGTGTTATATAATGTGTACCTGCATACCGAAATGTCATGGCATGTAATGTATCTTGAGTTTGACCTATCAGTAAAAGAGATTGGTTTCAGAACTTGGCTGTGTAAGGGTAATTCTTGTATATACGTCCTGTGAAGACTAACTCCCAATTTGGTGGGATCTGTCGCAGGTGGAGGCGCTGCACCTGACATATATATATTGTACGCACCCCAGGCTCTCCGTGGCAGAGGCTTAGGCCCTGTGAGCCAGCAGGTAACACAGCACATAGTAACAGCTTGCTAGTGATAGGAAGCAGGGTTACATAAGCAAAAGGGTTGTAAGCAAGCTGGTTTTCGCCAGATCCAATCACACAAATTAAACCAGGAATCATATACTGTATAGATTCACGGCACAAACAAACTCTGTCACACTGCCAGTGTATAAAGGAAAAAAGTTTGTGATGAATTTGACACATTGCTTATTTTTTCTGTTTTTAGACATGATATGGTACCAAGGATTGACAGCTTCCATATTTTTTAAAGGATTTGATGTCCCTCCCTTTAAGATGACATCACATCCTTAAAAAAAATTAAATGGAAGCTGTCACATGGTACTCCCACCAATCGGATTGGGGGTGTACCATGTGATGTCTCAAATGATTTATCTCCCAATTTGATTGGTTGGACAACCATGTGATGGCAGCCATTTTTTTGTGACATCATCTTAAAGGGAGGGATTGTCTGGCTTCCCTCCATTTTGATGATGTCACATCCTATAAAAAACAAAAATTCTGTCAAGTGGTACACCAGCTAATCGGATTGGGGGTGTACCCTTTGACACTCAAATGTGATGTCACAGGCCTTAAATAAGGCCTGTCCCGTCTCATTTGATGACAAGAAGACATCAAAGGTAAGAAACGCATTGATTGTATTTTATTTAATTGTGGATTATGTTTAGATTGCCCATTGACTGCCAATGTGTTTATCTATGCCCCTTTCAGGGTATAGACAAGCACAGTGACTAGCAATGCATTTTTAGGCAAATGCTTGTTTTTATTTAATTGTTATGTATTGTATTTTTGGTGCTTGTTTTTTTAGGTTGTCCATTGACTGCAAGAGTGGGAAACCATGCCCATATTCTATGGGCATGGTTTACCACTGTGCCAATCAATTGGTTTATTAGCGTTTTTTGTTTTGATTGAAATGTAATGTGTTTTATTTTGTGCTTGTTTTTTTTTTTGTAACTTGCCCATTCATTGCCATAGTTGCAAACTGTGCTCATATTATGGGCATGGTTTACCACTGTGCTAATCAATGGCTTAATTTTCAAATGTTTGTTTTATTTAAATGTAATGTGTTTTATTTTGTGGCTGATTTTTTTTAGTTTGCCCATTCATTGCCATAGTGGCAAACCATAGCCATAGTATGGGCATTGTTTACCACTGTGCCAATTAATGGGTAGCGGGGGTAGGGGGTGGGTGTAGTTTCCCTGGGTAGGGTGGTTAGGACTCCCTGGTGGGTAGCAGAGGATAGGGGAAACCCCTTAATTACTATAGAAGTTGCTAACCGCTAAGGTGATTAAGGGGTTAGTGGCCAGTAGTTTGTTTTTTTATTGTAATGTTGCTTCTCACGGAGGACAAGGACATGGAGGATGATGATGAAGATGAGGGCAGCTTTCATCCTGGCAGGGGTAAATAGAACTTTTAGTTACTATATTCTGCCTCAGTAGTGTTTTATTTTTAATGGACAAATGCACTATTATCCATATCTGGATAATAGTAATTTTGCCCATTACTGTACTCTGCGAGGGGTGAGGGTTGTATTTATTGTATTGCACTGTAATATTTTTTTGAATGTGGTAAAGCACTATTAGCCATCTTTGGTTAATAGCACCTTTACCCATTCCTGTGTGGTGTTGTTGGTACTGGAGGTGGGTGAAGGTGGTAGTTGCCCTGGGGTGGGTGTTTAGGCCTTGCGGGAGAGTAGCACAAGGGGTTATCCCCATCATTACCTTAGTGGTTGTAACCACCTCACATACTCACATACCAATATGATTTTGTTCTATTATAGGTAAGTCAACTGACCCACATATTGGTAATCTCTTCTGCAATTTCAGGATGAGACCTGCTTATGTGCATGCAGAGAAGGATCACGTGCATCTTTATTGCTATTTATTTCTTTGGAGAGATTAAAATGAGGAACCAGCTGAGAAAAATCAGCTAACATGATTTTTCCAGGTACTAAAGGACATGAACCACAATAGAAGGGGCACAGTGGCCCAAATTTGTGACAAGGTAGTGTAAAGTCAGAGAGCACGATGAGCCTTACCCACTGAAGCCATCTAGTGACTGAAAGTGATCACCAGTGAGAAGGATTAATTAAGGAGTCAACTTAACATATAAGAGCTATAAGGGGGTAATTCATTAAACTGTGATTAAAAGTATAGATCAGGGCCCTATTGCAAGTATACTCCCAGTGAAGTCAATGGGGGTGTCCATGCGATGGTGCCCCAATCAACACTATCACAGTTTAATTAATAACCCCCATAGAGAGAACTTACCCACTTTTCAATGAAGGATTGGCTCCCTTAAATAGTGAAACTGCTCATTAATTAATAAGACTACATTCAACTAGGTGAGACAATCAAATACATTTTGCAGCTTCTATCTTATACTTGATTACTAAATGTATATGAAATGTACAGTACATGTTTTTGCACCTATCTATTATAACATCTGGTATTTCACTCAGCTCAATTAACCTTTGACATATAAAATTAGGTATGCAAAAAAAAAAGAAAAGTGGCAGGCTTTTTAAACAAGGTTTAGCAAATATTCGAGATAGAGTTTACAAGTTTCAATAACTGTATAATTGGTTTTCTGTGAGTCAGTCCAATATCTATCCATCTATCTATCCATCTCAATGTCTTGTAAATCCAGGGCTACAGTATATCACCAGATACAGTTTTGAGGTGGAGCAGACTATTTCAAGTTCACTATATTTTATTCTGGAATGTGATATCGCCTATTACTCCTATATTAGACTAAACTTAACAATGTGTTGATTTTCAATCAACCTTAGCGATGGCTGTCATTTGTAACTCTACTGTATTATAAACTGTGGATTGTAAACACTTGCCAAGGATGAGGGAGAGAGGGGGGTGGGTAGGGGACCCCCGCACGGAGAAGAGAGGGAAGCGAGGGGTTAGAGAGAGAAGAAAGTGGGAAGGAGGAGAGAGAGAGGGGGAAGGAGAGAGACAGAGGGGGGAAGGAGAGACAGAGGGGGGAAGGAGAGAGAGAGAGGGGGAAGGAGAGAGAGATGGGGAAGGAGAGAGAGAGGGGGGAAGGAGAGAGAAAGGGGGAAGGAGAGAGGGAGGGGGAAGGAGAGAGAGAGAGGGGGGAAGGAGAAAAAGGGTGTCATCAAAATATCAAATAAATATAAAAAAAAATGTTACAATAAAGATACTCCTTTGTACAGCACTAATTTAAGAATATGAAAAGAAGAATGGTCTGAATGTACATGATGTACTTTATAGTTTCCAGTTGTTTCTATAGATTGAAAATAAGACAATAATTGTTCATTTATGCAAATCTTTTTGGAATTCCAAGAAACACAGGGTGTTTTTTTTTTACATTTAATTGCCACCTATTGCTGATTTAACTGCGTTAATCATGAAAATGCCTCTATGGTACTATTATGCTTTACTAATGTATTCGGGTAATACAAACAAAATAATTAAATGTCTATTGATTTAAAGTACTTAAAATGTTCAAGTGCTTGAAGTTGTAATGATGGTTTCCTCCCTATTTTCAATAAAGAGCAGTTATTTTATGAACATTAAGATGTGTGTTTAAAGTACTCTAATAATTATAGTATTGTCAACTTATTTTGTATTAAATTTGTGAATTGCCACAATATACTGTAGTAGCTTTTGTTTAACTTAGAAAGAAAAAGGTGATGTATACTAGCGCTAATGGGAAATAGACAATATACCCTACTTAGAGGGTGAGCCCTAGTGGTTGAAAAGGCAGCCTGATGATAAACTGATGGTACAATCAGAATAAACAGCATAAAACAAAAAGAGATACCGGCGCCTAGTGAGTCCAAGTGATGGAATCCTGGATATCCAGTGGAAATAGTTAAAGTCCCAAGATGATCAACAGTCTCTAAATCATTGGGTGATCAGATAGGACTTCATTCATGGGAAGTGGAACATGAAATGAAAAAAGAGATATTTAGTGCAACACAGCTAAAACAAATTATACAGACATAGATTTGCAAACTGACTGACAATAGTGACAAGACAAACAAACACACCAAGACAGATAACACAAAGCAAAGCTAATGATAAAAGTTAATTTAATAAAACTAAATGAATAAAATTGTTGGGCAACAAATTCTGGAACGCGTCGGTCGGTTTAAAACCTGAATAGCACTCACAGGACGGCAGATGGTAATAGAAGTAAACTGGTGTGGGCTGTTTTCCACGTGTAGGAGGTCCGCAGAGTGTTCCTGGAAGCGCGTGCGATCTTCCGTGTCTCCTGGCTGGCAAAAACGGAAATGGCGTCTCCGTCGTGTGCCGGAAACCAGTAGGGACGTTCACCGGCGTGGCATCAAGGCTGGCAATCTCCAACGAAGCCAAAGGAAACGGCAAATCCGTGCCTCCTTGCCCCTCTATCACTAAGCACAGACACTCAGCGCTTGTACAAAAATGCAATGACCGGCGCTTCAGGCTACAACAATCCCCAGTCCAATGATTAGTCCATATAGATATGGAAAGTTCTTTTCAACTATTCCAGCTGATGGAGCGATGGTGATCCAATTGCGTGGCTGCTGGTTCCGAACTCCTCCTAGTATGTAATGGACAAAAGGAAAAGACCATTGCGCAGCCACAAGAATCCATAAATAACTCCACAAGATTAAAGTAATGAACTTACAGACTTGCTGTGTTATTGTTCCTTGAGACAATCTGTGCTTTTAACCTCTTCTCTTCCAGATATAAGAATCCCACGTGTTGTAGTTGTATCTATCCTCCAGGTTTTCTGTCTGTTCACAGCATTACCAACGGTATAGTTCCCATGTGTTCCCCGAAAGGAAAATACATGAAAGATGATGGTGCAGATTGATTAAAAATTTATTACAATAAAAATAAAAAACAGCCAAGGGCTTACTCACATAAATCAGGCTGTGTAAAAACAGCTGACACGCCGCGCGTTAGCTTGATACAATCAGGTAGGCAGGCTTCGGGAGGAGGGCGCTATTGTTGTTTGCAAACCCGAAGTAGCGTCTAACTCTCAGTAGTTACTCTGCGAGATTCGCCCTTCTATTTGCGTATAGCTTCTATCTCAGCTTGAGGTGGCCAGCACTGCAGACTGTGCTCTGCTGCACCCTCTGGGTAACTGCCGTCAGCCCACGCTAAGCCTGTGATGTCACACTCTGGCGTCTCTCCTGATCTCTATGCTCCTGCTTCTGAAGCCGTGTCAGTTCTAGCTCTCCTCCCTCTCCATACGCGTTTCGTGACGCAAGTGTCACTCATCAGGGGATGAGGGGGGAGTAGTGCTACCTACTGATATATATACCCTGGAAGGTGATGAATACTAATTGCAAATTAATTGCAAATATTGATTAAAAGCGAATAAATAAAAGATTAAAATTGCACACATCTACTTACAGATAAGAGCCACTAGGGAATCATCCCTGGGATTAAGGGGCAATGCACCAAGCTCATAGACAAACATTCTTATACATTCCACATAAAAATAATAATAATGAAAAAAATTATTACATGATTGATCTTACATACAGCAGTGGGGGGTGTCACTTGAATCTATCAAAAGGAGGCCAAGATCGAAGTCTATATTTAAACCATGCGGTGACAAGGTTTGAGAGGTTAATAAATCCAGAAGACTCTTCTGGATAAAGGGTAGCCTGTCACCTCCTCTCCATTGGCCTTTGGGCATTCTATGCCCCTACATGTCATCCTCTGGGTTTTGTTGTGTTTGCTTTTAAAGTGGTTTGACACATATGAGTTTCCAACCCCCTTTTTATGTGTATACATGCTCTGCCAGTCTACGTGGGTGGTTTTCCCTGTTCCTCCCACGTACTGCAACCCGCATGGGCACTCTAATAAGTATCACGCAGTACATACTCTTACAGTTTATAAAAGGTTTTACATCATAAACTTTACCTTACATTTGATTGAAATGTACTGCCTTTAACACATGAAAGAAACAACCTATGTTTGTTGCATGTAAAGAAGCCTTTCAGGTTAGATAACCACATGGTGCTTTTATTTAGGCCCCTGAGGGGACAACTAGGTGATAGTTTATTTTTCAAGTTGTCAGCACGTATAAACAATTTGTGGGTGTTCTGGCAGGAATGATTCAATATGGGTTCTAAGGAGGATCCCCAATGCTTAGTTTATAATTTTCTTTATTCTGGGCCAATACTATTGAATTTGGTGATAAAGGGGATAAATCTCTTGAACAGGGAGTCTTTTTACTGTTATTAGGGTTGATAAGACTAGACCTATCTATATCTTTAACTGCACAGATAGCTTTATAACCCTTTCCTGCTGTAGTCTCGCTCAAGAATTTTTTCTTTAAGGGAGTTCAATTGGTTTGTGCAAACATCCTTCTGTGAGCAGTTCTTTTTATTCTTAGGGCTTGTCCTGTGGGATATTTTGTCCATTTTGGATGGTGGTGGCTAAGAAGCCAAAAGATACGTATTAGACACCATCCTTATGGTATGTTTTTGTTTGTATCTGATTGTTTTCTACATACTCAGCGCTTGTACTGCTTATCCACTAAAAGTGTCCAAAACACAGTAAAAATGGCCGTACGCGTTTTCGTGATCATCCCCTGAGGAAGTGTGTTTAGACACACGAAATGCGTAGGGCCATTTTTACTGTGTTTTGGACACTTTTAGTGGATAAGCAGTAAAGCGTGAGTGCTGTGGCTTAGGGATAGAGGGGCAAGGAGCGCGGGATTGCCGTTCCTTTGGCTGTTGGAGATTGCCAGGCCTTGACGCACGTCGGTGACGTCACTACTGGTTCGGCACACGACGGAGACGCCATTCCGGTTTTGCGCACGCCAGGAGAACGGAAGATCGCACGGCTTCAGGACACTTGTGGACCCTCTACAACGTGGAAAACAGCCCACACCAGTTTACTGCTAATACCATCTGCCGTCCTGTGAGTATTATTACAGGTTTTACGACTGGAGCGGCGTTCCAGAATTTTGTCCAACAATTATTTCATTTAGTTTTATAAATTACACTTTATCATTAGCTTTGCTTTGTGTATCTGTCGGGGTGTGTTGTTGTCTTGTCACATTGTCAGCCAGTTGCAAATCTATGTCTGTATAATTTGTTTAGCGGTTGTCACTAAAATATTCCTTTTTCATTTCATGTTCCACTTCCACTGAATGAAGTCTATCTGATCACCCAAAGATTTAGAGACTGTTGATCATCTTGGGACTTGAACTATTTCCACTGGTAGATCTCCGGATTCCATCACTGGACCCGAGGCGCGGTATCTCTTTTTGTTTATTTTGTTTAACTTAACAACATCTTTACTTTTTGAGACAAGGTTACAGTATATTTTCTCCTTAACAAAAGTTTTCTGGCAAACACAAAATAAGGAAAAGGAGCTTACAGATGCAAACCTAATTTATTAAGACACATCACAGCCCAGAGCTAGTAACAATTTGGAGCAACATGATCCTTCTTCTTGCTTACTTAAGTACTGTAAATGTACATTCCCAGGCTGTATAAATAGTCAAGGATGTGTACCAAAGAAGGCACACTGAAGAATCCCTTGTAGGCGCACCGCCGACCTTTATAGTATGACGGTCAGGGGTGATGTAGTGAGTAGTGTAAACTTATTAAACAACTGTGTTAATGTGTAAAAAAGTGTATAGTGCAATATCATACACTAGCTAAAAGATAGAAGTGGTGTCTATACAACTCCGCCAGGCCCCTCGCTGAGCTCTAGATTCTGGTGTTAAGTAGTTAACCTAACTACACAGAGACCTGTAGTAGCCTTCAAGTCACTAGTACAGTAGTACAGGTAAGTAGATGTGATCAGGTATGAATGGATATAGTCAGTCCGACACACTACTGGTTAATATCCTGTGGTATTTACGGAGGTGTACAGTAAATGAGTGAGAGTGTGATCAGGTTGGTAAGTGTCATGACAGCTCTGTCACACGATAGAGATAGTAGACCCTACGGACGGTGTTGTTATAGGACCGTTGGAGTAGAAAAATCAGTTTTCAGAAACAGACACTAGTTCTATGTACTTGAAATAGTATGGTTGATTTAATAGTACCTGTAGACCGTGTGGTGGTTGTAAAGTGACCCTATTTATGTATCAGTCCTATACATAAAAACTTATGGTATATAGGTAGAGTGCCTCCTCAAAGCAATACCTAAGCAGAGGATAGTGTAGGTGGTGTGCGGAAGATAGAGTAGCTCCTGAATAACTTGTGGAGAGTGGTGTAGGACATAAAACCAAAATTATTGTTTCCTCGGTGATCAGAAAGTAGTCACACTGGTATATACAAAATAGACACGGGAGTTTTAGTCCACGCATGCGTCATATGTTGTACTCAGTGTGTCCCTGAAAATTCTTATGGACCTGTGCTGGCATGCGGCCGAAGCCGCGTGCTTTCTCATCTGTTCCGCTGCTGGTTGCAGAGGTAGGTAACGGCATTAAGGTGCTGGGTACGTCAGCTAGTTAATGGTGGTATAGAGCATAAATGTAATAAGTAGTAATTCTGCAGTTTTTAAATGCAAAGGCAACATGCCAAATAATGCCAGGGTGATGAGCTGCGCATGCGTCACAGACGGAAGTGTTAAGCGGCTATGTGTACCCAAGGGGAAAGGAGCAGAATGCGAGCGCCTGACGCGGATATACTTATGAGTGATAAGTAATAACAGACATAGTGTAGGAGAGGGACTCGTTCAAGATATATGAGTAGGGTAAGGTTTAAACCACATCGCAGTAGGGCTTAGCTGTAGCGTTGTGATTGTTATAGACGTGGATCCATGCAATCTGGGCGGCAGTGAATCAAACTGTTGGTAGGCCAGATGTAGCGCGATGTGTTATGATGATCTGCACTTCTGTCTGAATAGGAGTGTGAGAAATAGCCCTGTGGAAGCGCTAACTGCATGATCAAGAGTGATTGTATAGACTGAAGTGGTTGTAACCCTGAAAGTAAGTACTGCCCTGCGGCAAGTAACTGACACCAGATTTATTGGTTTGGTAACAATCACAGCTGTGAAAGGAGGAGAACTAGGCTGTAGAGAGTGCTAGAGAAGCGGCAGAGTGGGTTAAAAAAGTCGGCAAAAGACACCGACTTCGCATGTTTTCGTCACTATCCTACTCATCGGGGTCACCCATCATCCCGTCATGAAAGAAATATCACTTGCATTTTCTTATTGTCTCCGTCCCATATGTGTCATGTGACATCTGGATGTGACATACAGAGACATAGGGCTTATTCAGAGAGGGTGATAAAAAAAATCGCCAGGGAATTGTAAAATGCCGTTTTTTGGTGGTGTGCTATCACGGTATTCAGAAAGGCTGTTACCAGTGATAGCAAAATTCCCAAAACAGGCGGAGATGCTGCCAGCGAGAGCATCAGCCCTCTGAAAAGGCCTAAAACCGGCAATTCATTTCTGCTGCAGAGAGAGAGGCTCTGAGAGAGCCGCCCTCTCACAGCGGAAAATGTCCGCCGAAAACTTATTTATTTAATATAACATTTGTTTAATAGTGTAGAGGTGCAGGGGGTCTCCGGAGCAGAAACCACATTGCTTTTTGTCGGGGACCCCTGCTTCCCGAGATACAGGCACCTTGTATAGGTGGTGCCGGTATTCCTAGCAGGAAAATGTCCCGGTCACGTTGACGCGGTGATATTGCAATGCAGGAGGGAACTGGCACCGCTAGAAAGTGTTGCGTTGGATCTGGTGAAGCACGGGGTCCCCGGACAATAAAGACCATACGTGGTCGTAGCCGGAGAACCCTCTGCGCACATCTAAATATATAAAGAAATGTTAATGGCCAGATCAAATATTTTAATAAACATCATAAAAGCTTCCCCCCCCCGCCGTTTTGTTGTGTTCGATCAAACCTCTGTTATGCATTGTTAATGGAGACGGGAGCAGGGAGGAACCTACAGACCTCCGATGGTTTCTAGATGTTCAGATCCTATGAAGTACTTAAAAGCGATTTGTATGTGGATGTGATGTTGCGTTGTTATGCTTAATGTAATAAAAAGTTTGCGATTGGTGTTCGCTTGTACTTAAGGTTATTTATGGTAGCTAATGTGTTTTATGGTTACTTCAGGGATTGTTTAATTTATTTCTTTGAGTTTAATGGTACATTCATTAATGTTGGAGTAATTCATTGTTTGGATTGGTTAGTGTTACTATTCATTTTGAGTTGGTTAGGATTAAATGGTTGATTGGGTAATGGTTGAATTAATCATTGTGTTGATGTTGTATTGTTCTATTGGATTGGATTAGCTGGCTACGTTTTTATTCAGTGAAGTGTGTTTTTTGAAGTTTAGTTACGTTTTATACTGTGGTTCTGTGTATTAATTTATTGTCATTAGGGGTGCCCATTGAGTGCATAGAGGCTTATCATGCCCATATTATATATATGGGTATGATGTACCACTATACTACTCAATGGGTATAGGGTGGGATAGTCAGGCAGGGTGTGTGCTTGGCTAGCCTCACGGATGGGTGAAGGGAGTATTAGCCCTAAGGATGGGTGTTTAGACTTGCGGTGTGGTAGCAGTTGGGTTAACCCCTTATTACCTTAGCGGTATTAACCGCTAAGGTAATAGGGGTTAACTCCCCCCGAAACACCCCCGCAATGCCTAAAACAACACCATAAGGCCAAATTCCCCCTACCCACCTCGCTAGCTACAGTATTGTATTATGTTCTTAGAGTAAGCATGGCACAGTTGTTAACCCCTTCATTGCCTTAGCGGTTAGCGCTAAGGTAATGAAGTTTGTGTACATGCATGGTTCCTGCCTCGGATGAATGCCGGGGGGGTCCGTAGCTGCTATAATGGCTATCAGCTCCGGAGACCCCGGCATCAATCCGAGGCAGGAAAGGGGACCTGATTTTTTCAAAGTCCCAACAATCACTGTCATCGAGGCCATCTCCCCACCAATTACCAAAAATTTTGTGGTGAATTGGATTTGGGAGAAGAACGCCTTTTAGGGCTGCGATGGGGCTGCAATAGGCCGCGACAGCCGACTCGCGGGTCTCTGAATCGCGTGAGTTTATCAACCCTCTGAAAATTGTTGGATAAGCGGCTGATCGCTGCTCAGTTGGCGAATTTCGGATGTTGATAAAATTTGCGTTGATACAGGCCGTTATCAAGCACTTATAGATGCTATCTGAATACGGAGTACCCATTTGGGCGTAATAGGGCTCGATAAGGCCTTATCGAGGGCTTTCTGAATAAGGCCCATAGTGTAGAAGGGCCTTTTGACAGTACTGTACAGTCCATAAAGTATTACCAACTCAGTATGTGTTGTGTGTGTTATGGGAACAGATTGACACAGTTCATTATGTGACCACCCCATACAAGCAAAAGCAAGAGACACCACATAGAAGTAACAAACAATCAGTAATATCTGTGGATCACTTCTTGGTGTCATATGGTGAGCTGCCTTAAATCAGAAGAAATGATGGAGAAAAAGAGGGGGATGGAGGAAAAAAGGAGATCAACAGGAAAAAAAAATGGCATTCAATAATTCTTTATTGTGTCCTAAAAAAAAATACTGCTGGAAAACCAAATAAACAGGCCAAATGTAATACAATAAGTGTTCCAAAAACTTAGTAATTAGGACTGTGTATAGTAGCCCTTAACTTCAGAGCCAGAGCTTCCAACCTATTACTGTAATACAACTATTGCATCTCATCCAGGAGGGAAACTTGCTGGTGTCAAACTTTAAGATTAGTATATGAAGTACCCACAGGCGGCATAACAGTAAATCAGCCTGTGTGTTGCTACAACTTGCTAAAGTGTATAACACTGACAAATACTGAAATATTAATAAAAACCCTTTATCAGCCTACCTGGAAGTCAGAAAATATTAACCATGTAGCAACTAAAGTTTATGCAATAACAGTCTAAATACTCTGGAGTATTCAAGTATGTATGTAAGCTTCAACGTTGGTGATTCTGTACAATGCCCATAAGGGGGGCAACAAAAAATCATACTCAGAGGTGGCTGTCGATCTACCAAAAAGTTGCTTCATGGGTTTATTGAGGTTTGTTTTTTTAACCTTGTGAAATAAACTTTTGAGAGAAAAAAAAATGAATAAATTAAAAATAGAAGCTAAAAGATTGACACCCAGTTCATTATGTGACTCTGGAGTATGGTCATTAATGGCTTACAGGGAGACAAGCATGAGAAAAAGGGAAGATTTCATAGCATCAACAATCAAGCATAACCCAAAATGAAAGACAGAAAATAGCCTAATTAATAGATTGTGAGAGGGGCACTCATCAAACATCCAGCTGAGGATATTGTCATGAGACATTCACCCTCGAATCAACCAGATAAGGAAAATAGTTTTTTTGGAGAGAGGAGAGATGAGGAGGAAGCAGAGAGGGAGAGAAAGGGGAGAAAGGGGGAGAGAGATCAATTTAGTAAAGTACCATTGACATACAGTAAATACCTCCCAAAACAATCATCTATGTAACACGTGGAACACACCTACTGTAAGATACCAGGGAAACAATCCTATCTGCATATTCAAATGGGTTGTTCTCAGGTGTGTTTGCAGATATCTGTTCATGTGTTGAATAGATCGGTGTTTTGGGAGATATATAAAAGACAATAGGTATTTATTTATTTATAAATATTTTACCAGGAAGTAATACATTGAGAGTTATCTCTCGTTTTCAAGTATGTCCTGGGCACAGAGTTAAGATTAAATACTGGTTACAAATACAGTTACATAAATGAACAGGGTATACATTATATACAAGAACATTGCATGCACAGTTAAAGATAATATATATATTATGGGCGTATGAAAAAGTTACAGACCAGATTAAAATGTGTGACAGCCTTAGATTTGAAAGAACTTAAACTGGTGGTGGATGTAAGAGTCTCTAGTAGGTTGTTCCAGTTTTGGGGTGCACGGTAAGAGAAGGAGGAACGGCCGGATACTTTGTTGAGCCTTGGGACCATGAACAATCTTTTGGAGTCTGATCTCAGGTGATAGGTGCTGCATGTGGTAGGGGTGAGGAGCTTGTTCAGGTAGCTGGGTAGCTTGCCCATAAAGAATTTGAAGGCAACACAGGAAAGGTGAACTTTGCACCTAGACTCGAGTGATTACCAATCTAGTTCTTTGAGCATTTCGCAGTGATGTGTGTTATAGTTGCATTGGAGAACAAAAACGACAAATTGAATTGTAGAGGGTGTCAAGTTTGCTAAGGTGGGTTTGAGGTGCCGAGCCATATACTATGTCTCCATAGTCAATAATTGGCATTAGCATCTGCTGTGTGATATGTTTTCTGACCAGGAGAATTAGGGAGGATTTGTTCCTATAAAGTACCCCTAGTTTGGCATGGGTCTTGGTTGTCAGGGTATCAACGTGCATCCCGAATGTTAAGTGGGAGTCAAACCTTATGCCCAGGTATTTAAAACTAGTAACAGAAGTTAGGGTGGTGTTAGTGTTGGTTCTAATCTGGAGCTCAGTTGCTGGAAGCTTTACAAATTTAGTCTTGGTCCCAAATACCATTGTTACAGTCTTGTCAGTGTTTAAAAACAATTTGTTTTGGGAAATCCAGTTTTCGAGTCTCAAAAAGTCAGACTGAAGTATGTGTTGAAGGTCAGAGAGGCTATGGCTGTGTGCATATAGGATTGTGTCATCTGCATACATGTGTATTGAGGCTTCGTGACAAGCTGTGGGAAGATCATTGATGAACACTGTGAAGAGTAGGGGCCCCAGAACAGAGCCTTGTGGGACACCACAGGTGATATCAAGGAGGTTGGAGTTAGAGCCTGAGATGGACACATGTTGGGATCTTCCTGATAGGTAGGACTGAATCCAGTTTAAAGCATGCTTCCCTATTCCAGAGCTCTGGAGTTTGTTGAGCAGGATAGCATGATCAACAGTATCAAAAGCCTTTCCAAAATCTAGGAATACTGCACCAGTGAGTTGACCCCGTTCCTTTTTTAGCAGGGTAGTTACCGTGGGGTGTTTGGGGCGAAAGCCAGATTGGAATTGGCTAGGGAAATTTGTCTTGTTATAGTAATCGCTTAATTGGGAGTGGACACATTTTTCCATGACTTTGGATAGGATTGGGAGAAGGGAGATTGTAGTTTGAGACAGTGTTTTTGTCCTCACTTTTGAAGATTGGGACAACTCTGGCAGCTTTCCAGGTCTTAGGGATATGGCCCGCAGACAGGATAGAGTTGACTATGGAAGCAATTGGTTTGGCAATGGCTGGGGCACCAAGTCGTAGGAACCTAGATTGTAGTAAGTCAGGTATGGACGCTAAAAAGTTTGATTTATCGAAGTTCACCAAAAATGGAAAATTTCACTATGTTAGCAGATCTATACGTAAAGTTCACATATCTCTGCAACTATTTTATGACCCTTATGGATTTTGATCATTAGTTTTCAGCAGATAAGTAATCTACAGCGTGTACAGATGTGTTTCCCATTACATTCCTAGATAGCAAACAATGTTTTCATTCTTCAAGCAATGAATTATGATTACAGCAGTCACCTTTCCCAAAGCATAGTTCTGCTAACTAGTGGCAGTTCAATGAAATGGTGTAGAATCACGAGACATGTCTAATTAAGGGGAACCTGAAAAAGCAGAGTGGTTAGCCACCTATATCAGCACCAGGAAACTGTTAATCAGAAAGTGCCTCTCTTCCCACTTTTATTATGTTGTGCTAATTTCCAATCCTCTCCCTGCATCAGTGAGCAGATGAGATCTTCAGTTAGCTTTCATCTTTTAGAAAAATGAATAGTGCAGAAAGAACATTATCAAATGAGCTGTTGAAGAAGTCAGTGAATATGTCATAGAGTGTGACTGCTCCAAGAATGAATTTAGATTTATCTGTGTTATCTCCCCAGCCCTACTCACTTAGTTTGCATTCAGTCCATATGCAGAGCATGTTGGATCATTATGAATCATTTGCTACTTGTAAAGTACTGACATGTCCAATTGTGTTATACTGTAACTTTGTAAAATTAAGTTTGTTAACATTATATATTGTCTCATTTGACCAGAGGTTTAAACAGCAAGAAGCTTTTATGCATGCAATTTCTTGAAGTATTTTATTTCCATTAGACAGCTGCTGCTTTCAATATTTCATACACAAAATAGTTTTTCCACGTATACAGTATGGTAGCACAAAACAGTGGTGACAACAGCAATACTGAAAATATGAATAATATAATCATTTTATTACGGGCTGTTGTTAGGATTGGAACTCCATCAAGAAAATTAAACTTGTGGACGATAATAAAGCATCTCGGCTATTGGCACAAAAGATTTTCTCTTTATGCAGCTTCTTTCAAAGCATAAACCACACCTATTTATCTTTTCCATGTAATGAAACTATACTTGGCATTGATCATTTAAATTCTGTTTCTAATTTGAATATAATTTGACTGCTGAATTATTTTCTGTTGTTCTTCTGTTAACTGGTATACTGTACATATAATTATTGCCTATTTAACAGTGTTTACAGGTTTATGTTATAGATGAGCAGTAGTCTATTGTCTTTTGAAATGGGAGAACCCAGTTCCATTGCCAGTGTCAGCTGCATATTATCCTAGTAAAGTCACTTTAATTCTGTTTCTCAGGCACCAACAAATTTAACAGAGAAGATACTTGTGTCTGAAAAATGCAATGTGCAGTACTGCATCAAGATATACAGTAATAAAATGATTATATAATTACATCAAAAATTACCAACCAAGAAACACAAGTCCAACAGCATAAAAACATCTTAGAGCAGATGAGCTACAGTATGCATACAAACATGTGCAAAGGCTCTGCTCAGAAGTGGCAGAGCAGATGGGCTCGCCACAAAAAAAGGCAAAGTGGATAGAGTTCTGCACTAAAGCAGCTAAGCAGAGAGTCCTCTGCACAAAAGTATCTGAGTAGGCAGGCTTTGTACAAAACAGTCAGTTCAGACCTGTAGACAACAGAGAGCCAATACTACCACAAAAAAAGACCCAGCACACACTGTCTAACGAAGAATGGTACAATGGATTATGTCACTGAAAGATATTTAATGTGATGTGAGTGATAGTGATTATAAGGCGCTAACAACTTAAATAATAGTGATGGTGTACAGGTTAATAGTGCAATAAACAATACAATTTGTGCTCAAAATAATATAAATCCCTGCTCAAACCCTCTGGTAGAACCTGTTCCCGGGTTCCAAGTAGAATGATATGTTTCAGACAGTCCAGGAGGAGCAAAATATGGGGAAATAAGGAAACAAAAAACAGTGCAGATTTAAGTGCAGACGTTGAGACTAAAGTCCAATATTATGTCAGTGTCTTGGCTCTACTGGTTAATCTACTCACAAGATGTTATTTGGTATATAAGCAGTTGGCAGATTGGGCTGCCACCCCAGGTGAATGCTGTAAACTGTGTGACTCCCTCCAGGCTCGTCTCATCAGAATGGTAGATACACATGCAGAGGAAGAAACAGAACTACATAGCGCGATCTGTCTTTGAATTGACTTTATAAAAGGTATTAGGCATATAAAATGTGCACTTACACTGTGCCAAAATTAAAATCGCATTTTTCACATATATAGTGTGAATCTAGGGGGTACTCCGCCGTTCTCACCACCTCTTCTCTGGCTCTGGATCTCCTCCGTCTGCAACCTGGGACTCTGAACTCTGTGTCTCCTCCGGTGCGTGTGACACACTCCGGACGAAGCCATTGACAGCTTGTATGAGCTGGGCAAAACGCGTTGAGTGGTGTTTGGTCTTGTGGAGGGATCCGTACCCGCACCATCCACTGAGCAGTGACGTCACACGCACCGGAGGAGACACAGAGTTCAGAGTCCCAGGTTGCAGACGGAGGAGATCCAGAGCCAGAGAAGGGTGGTGAGAACGGCGGAGTACCCCCTAGATTCACACTATATATGTGAAAAATGCGATTTTAATTTGGCACAGTGTAAGTGCACATTTTTATGCCTAATACCTTTATAAAGTCAATTCAAAGACAGATCGCGCTATGTAGTTTGTTTCTTCCTCTGCATGTGTATCTACCATTCTGATGAGACGAGCCTGGAGGGAGTCACACAGTTACAGCATTCACCGGGGTGGGCAGCCCAATCTGCCAAACTGCTATATACCAAATAACATCTTGTGAGTAGATTAACCAGTAGAGCCAAGACACTGACATCATATTGGACTTTAGTCTCAACGTCTGCACTTAAATCTGCACTGTTTTTTGTTTCCTTATTTCCCCATATTTTGCTCCTCCTGGACTGTCTGAAACAGTTTCCTTATTTCCCCATATTTTGCTCCTCCTGGACTGTCTGAAACAGATATTTAATGTGAACAAAAGATAATGCAGAGAGTGAAGCAATGCAGTACTAACATAATGCAACAACAATGATAATGGGGTAAATACAATAGGGAAAAGGGACAGGGGGGGAAACGGAAACAGTAACAAATAAATACACCAGGGGTAGGTTCACAAGGGGGGCAATGTAACATTTCAGGGGGATACCCCTTTCTCAAGCCCATTCCCTCAGGTCTGGAATGACCACGAGGTACTTCCCTTTATCCCTACTGCCCCAATGTCTAATGAAGAACTCAGAACAAAAGTCAGTGTACTGCTATAAACTAGCAAGTTAAGTCCTGGCTACACCAATAGTAATGAGCAAAAAATTAATGAAGATCAGACCATCAGGTGACACAACCCTTTCTCTCTCTGAAATCAGCTCTCCTCCTTCAGTGGTGTGCTGCTGACTGTCACAGTATGCCTAGATATAAAGGGCTCCTCTCCTGATGACATGATCAGCATGGGACCGCCTCAGAAGTGGTGATTGGTCTGTGTGCTGTAATTCAGAGCTCCCCAGCTGATCCGAAATTACCACCAAGGAATGTTAATCAGGACATCAGTTCCATCACAGGGGCTGTCACAGTGTGATTGTGATGAAATAATCTTGTAGTACCACAGTCTGACCAGCATTTGTGTCTTCTTTCCCAGTGATCATCAGTTAGCAGTCACCAGGTTGGTGGAGGATGAGCCGGTGTAGTCAGCCTATAGTGACACTGAGTATCTCCACAATAGAGAGAAAACACACATATGTTAGTGAAAATAAAATACACACATAGTAAATATGAGTAAAAAACAGTATATAGTAATTACATATACCTTAGGGGTGACAGATTCCAATTTAGAGAAAACCATACTAAGCCAAATTAATAGCAGAGACTCTGAGTACCAGAAGGGGGTGTAAGGATAGAGGTGAGCAGAGACGTAATTGCTGATACAGAGGATGGATCACCACACACGAACTGCCACTGAAGACCACATCGGCATCTGCCACACCATTCAAGATACACGGCAACACTTGCGTCACTTGATAAGGTATCTGGGCCAACCAGTAAGGAGTATAGTATCCGAAGATACGGTAACATCTTTACAGTACGCAGGGAACAGTAGAGCAGTAAATAGACCCAAAAGTACTCTTAGAAGTATCAGCTAAGGTCTAACTCTTTATTCATCCCTTTCGTGGACAGTGTATCCAGACGCCTGATCCACATTGTCTCCTTCTGTAACAACAGTTTCTGTAGATTACCGCCCCGTCAGTTTCTCCACAGGCCATCTATGATCTGAAACCTCAGCTGACTTGCATTATGCCCAGCCTGTGTGAAATGGTGGGCAACCGGAGCTTCAAGGTCACATCTCCGGATGGCAGCTTTGTGTTGTCTAATCCGATCCTTTATGCATTGGGTCGTCTCCCCCACATATCCCAGTCCACATGGGCACTTAACGAGATATACCACGTATTTAGAGAGGCATGTAAAGAAATCTCTGATCTGGAATTGTTGACCCGAGAGTGGGTGTTAAAAGACATGGCCCTCTTGCATACTGCTGCACTGACTGCAGCCATAGCATCGGTAACTGCCGAGCTTAGGTGTCCCCAAGAAAGTTTGTCTTAATCATATTCCCCCAATATCTGCTTTCACTAGTTGATCATGTATATTACGCCCCCTCTTATATGAGAATAGGGGTTTGTGAGAAAATAGGGGGGCTACTGAGTGATCGCTCTGGAGTAATGGCCAATGTTTTAAAATTATATTTTTAATATGCCCACTATGAGTGTTAAACGTGGACACAAATGGTACAGAAAACGGTCTAGATGCATGTATATTCTGTGTGGCTCCCTGAAGTAAATTTGCCCTTGATGGAATCTCAGCTTTAGTGCGTTGAGAACGCAAGAGTTCTGTCGGATATCCCCTCGCCTGAAATCTATTCTGCATCTGATCTAATCTATCATTCACTTTAGATGGCATGCTAATGATTCTCCTGGTTCTAAGGTACTGGCTGAATGGTAACCCCCTAATGGTGCCTGGGGGATGAAAACTAGAGTAATGTAAGAGGTTATTTCTATCAGTGGGTTTTGTAAAGATATCTGACTCCAATTTCTGATTCCTAACAGTGACGGTCGTATCCAGAAAATTGATGCAGGTGTTGCTAGAAATACACGTGGAGCTAATAGTGGGGAGTGATTTGTTGATATCAGAGACAAAGAGGGACAATGAGCACTCATCTCCTTGCCAAATCATAAACACGTCGTCAATGTCGCGAACCCACATACGCCCATGTCTAACATATTCTACTGTACATGCTGGAGGACATGAGTCTCCTCAAAACTTGTCATAAATATTTTAGAGTATGTGGGCGCTACATTGCTTCCCATATCCGTATCCTGTGTTTGCACATAGTAGGTATCCTCAAACAAAAAATAGTTTTCTTGTAGAATCACCTCTAGTAAATCAATAATGAACATGCACTCTCTAGGGGTGTAAAGTTCATTACCATCTAAAGTATCTTTGACCGCTCAGATCCCCTCTCCATGTGGGATGGACGTGTATAGACTATTCACGTCCAATGTTACCAGAAGGGTTTCATCAGACAGATGTGTGATGTTCTTAACCTTGTTCAAAAAGTCGGATGTATCATGTATATATGACCTTGCGCTTACAACAAAAGGGCGTAGCAATTTATCCAGAAAAACTGCACATGGCTAAAACCCCGACTCTGTCCCTGCCACAATTGGTCTACCCGGTGGTGATCTAAGGTTCTTATGCACTTTGGGTAGTGTATAAAACACAGGAGTAATGGGGTCTTTCTTTATCAGAAAGTCCTTTTGTTTTTTGGTAATCACCCCTTCCTCGTGTGCTAAATTGACAATCTGTCCAATCCTCACCCAAGCACATGGACTTCATCAACACTGATTAGACAGATTGCATTGTGGGGATTTGGGGCACTATATATATATTGATAGAATAGATTTTGTTTATGCCATTGTCACTTGAAAAAGACCTTCACGGTCGAAACGTTGTGTTGGCTCAATAAATGAGTTTTCATTTGCTAAAACCCGTTGTGCCCTCTGTTCCTTCTTCCATGTACCCAGGACTGACTGCAGGCTGTCGTTCTAAACTTTGGAGCACCAGTAATTGTATCATTTTTTCTTTTGAGGTGTGCAGCACTCCTCTCTATTATCTGAGCTCTGAATTACAGCACACAGACCAATCACCACTTCTGAGGCGGTCCCATGCTGATGATGTCATCAGGAGAGGAGCCCTTTATATCCAGGCATACTGTGACAGTCAGCAGCACACCACTGATGGAGGAGAGCTGATTTCAGAGAGAGAAAGGGTTGTGTCACCTGATGGTCTGATCTTCATTAATTTTTTGCTCATTACTATTGGTGTAGCCAGGACTTAACTTGCTAGTTTATAGCAGTACACTGACTTTTGTTCTGAGTTCTTCATTAGACATTGGGGCAGTAGGGATAAAGGGAAGTACCTCGTGGTCATTCCAGACCTGAGGGAATGGGCTTGAGAAAGTGGTATCCCCCTGAAACATTACATTGCCCCCCTTGTGAACCTACCCCTGGTGTATTTATTTGTTACTGTTTCTGTTTCCCCCCGTCCCTTTTCCCTATTGTATTTACCCCATTATCATTGTTGTTGCATTATGTTACTACTGCGTTGCATCACTCTGCATTATCTTTTGTTCACATTAAATATCTTTCAGTAACATAATCCATAGTACCATTCTTCGTTAGACAGTGTGTGCTGGGACTTTTTGGGTGGTAGTATTGGTTAGGGGGTTTGGGTCCCCCTAGTCCCGTTGGCACCCTGCAATTTCATTTATATATTCTAGAGAGTGCGGTCTACTCTATATATATTGAACAGAGAGCCAATGCTCTGGACAGGGAGCAGAGCGCACAAGTTCTACTCGGGCACTAAAGCGTACAAACTCTGATCAGGCACTAGTGTGTATAGGCTCTGAACAGGCAGCAGAGCACACAAGCAGCAAAGTGCTTAAACTTTGCCCTGGCTCCAGAGCTCAGGAAAGGTCACATAGCCATCAAGCTCTGGACAGGCAGCAGTACATCATGCAGGGCTCATCCTAGACCTGTGACATGATGGAGGCCCAATAATCACTTTGAAATAAATGCCTGAAAAGGAAAATCTGCAACAAGGAAGCCACATACAAGGCCAGAAAAAGTACAACTTTGTCTTCGGTCTTCAGCCAAATTATCATTATTATCGTTTATTTGTAAAGTGCCAACATATTCTCCTTTGCCTAAGAAAAAGGAAAACCTGCAGGGTTCCAGGAAAACCTGCAGGCTTCAAGAGATATACAAGAAAAAAAAAAAGTGAGGCGAGAGCTTACACCGGTATGAGAAATAGAACTGCTGTGATGAGGGGAGGAGGCAGCTTTTGGGAGCTGTTGGAGCCTGATTGGCTGAAGTATTGTCTTAGCCTTGACTGCGATGGGCTTAATCTTAATTTGTTTGTACTGGCATAGGCATGAGTAACGTAGAGAGTAAGTATGGTTTATACAGTTTTCATAGTCTTCCTCTGATGTAACAATTAATTCCAATATATAATAATAAGATATAAAGTTGTGTTTATTTAAAACAAAAACCTGTTTGCTGTGCCATAAGTTTCTATGTGCTTTCTGATGCCAGATATAAACTGGTCTGAAAATCAGAACACACCTGAAGTTGTTTCATCACTACAGATGGGTGAATCCACCCAAATCCGTTTCCCGGATTTTTGCTGATATAATCCCCCAAAATCTGTTTTGTGATGTCAAATCTGTGAGGATTCATCAAAAACAACCATTGCATACAACCCTGGACTGATTGGTAGAATAAAAAATGTATATTATTTATATGTATTTTGCTTAATATATATTTTTCCTTTTTTTATCATACAATTTGTATTTATTTTAATATTAGTTATTAAAGGCATATTTTTATTTAATTATATTCATTAGTTTTATCTATTAAGTCTTGTTATTGTTCCATGTCTCTCCCTGCCTAAACGCCATTTCGTATATGTTGCTATATCTATTCTCTAAACTGTATTTTACACTTTTAATTATGTTGGTTCTTTGTTAAATGTTTATTATGCCAATTCATTCACAGTCACTCATATCAACCCATAAAGGGTTACAAGTGAATTATCAATTAAACTATTAGGTTTGGACTACAGTATATTAGGGGCAGATGACCACCCCATTCTTTAACCCCTGATGAAGTTGCCGATATTCTAGCGATGCAACGTGTAGGACTATAGCCACTGGACAGTCTGTTAGGAACCTGTCCTACTGTGATTACCGTGGTGAGCTATGGAACCAGGAGAACGCTAACCGCTGTGCTGGGGGACCATTGTGTGGACACACATTCTTGGAGGTACCCGGATTCAGAAGCACAAATATGTCACACGCCTCCAGCCACGAGATTCCAGCTACACACCGGCAGTGGATTCAACAGGATACTCTTGTCCCGTTCCAATGCGCACGATCTACCGATTTTTTGTGAGTGGCCTAATTTTAGCTTGTGTATATTAAAACCATTATCTAATTATTCTATGGAGTCCGCGCTGTCCCATTTTGTTTTCTAGAAGTATCGGGGAAGGTGGTTGCTCCTGCGGATAGCAGACGGATCACCCAGCATTTCTATTTTTATTTTTGGTTTATTTTTGTGGTTTTTTATTGGCATTTTTCCTTTTACATCTCCTTGTCCTTCCCATTTCCTTTACCCTTTTTACCTATATTTGTCTTATATGTTGTATGTCTGTTTGTTCCATGTTGTCTGTTTTTATGTGTATTTACACACCTAGCCTATTGGTCTAATTTATCTATATTTATTGGTATATATCCATTACATTAACTGCCATTCCTGATTTATATATTGTATATGTTTAATTCATTGGCACTGCAATTTTTCTTTTCCATCTTTTCTTTTTTTATATTACTTAGTGTAACACATTATTGTTGCAGCTTTCAGAGTAATAGACAGTCTGCTGCTTCAAACACAGCAACATATTTGTTTGTGATACTTTGTTGCCAAAGGGCAGAGCTCAAAAAGGTGTGTGTCAGAGCCTATTTCAAAAGAGGAAGTGGATATGACTTTCTAAATGGTTGCTGTAGCAACCAAAGAATGACCAGTAGATTAAAAATCATTATAAATAGCATTAGGAGTTGAAAAAAATTACTGCTCATATTGCTCGACCTCTCTGCAGCATTTGACACTGTGGACCACCCTCTTCTCCTTCACATTCTCCATACTCTTGGCATTCGTAACAAAGCTCTATCCTGGATCTCCTCTTACCTCTCCCAGCGTACTTTCAGTGTCTCTTTTGCAAACACCTCCTCCTTTATCAATCTCTCTGTGGGGGTACCCCAGGGCTCTGTCCTGGGACATCTTCTCTTTTCTCTTTACACACTCTCTCTAGGTGACCTAATCACTTCTCTTGGGTTCAAATATCACCTCTATGCTGATGACACACAAATTCACTTTTCTACCCTGACCTTACAAATGCGGTACAGACTAAAGTTTCTGAATTGGTGAAACAAAGTAATATCTAATAGCGCTCAAATCTAAATTGTGATCCTGTCAGTGAGGATACTAATAAACTATACAATAAAGTGAATTTTAGGTGATTTAAATAAATCTTATAATTTTCAGTGACTATATTAAACAAAATGTAAATAATTGGTGCAAATAAATATCTTAGTACGATGCTGCTCAACCTTAATCCAGGATTTTTTTCTTAATCCTCATGATTTAGCGATGTCCATGGTGATTAGGGAGCGCAATTACATGAAAAAGAAGAAACATATACAAAATAGTGCAATATGTCTACAACGTCAGATATGGAATCCAAATCTCATTCATCCAATGAATTGAATACTCACAGATTGCTCTGCGGCAACGTGTATATAAAGGTATCTTTTAAGTTGCAGGTTATTTTTTCTTTACAGCAGCACCAGTGATGTGCAGTTCAGGGAGGTGTCCTTACCGCTTGCAGTGATAAGAGAAAAGAACAGGCATAGTGTAGACTGTATTGAAATTTATATCTGAGTTAAATATTGCCAATTTTGGAACAATGTGAGTGAATTTGGCAATATTTTTACTTGGCAATATTTGGCAATTCACATTCTTCATTCACATACTGTATGTCTATTTGTATTTAAAAATTCCTCCAGATACAAAACAACTCATAATGTGTATTTAGTATATAAATCCGCAAGTACAACTCATATGATTTTTTTAGGTTGTTATTAATGATTATAGGCTAAAGCTATTAAATTCCGGGCATTATTGAAATCCCTGCTCTATGATTGGTTAAAATTCCGGGCATTATCCAATCAGTATTGGACCGGAATTTTTGGCACCCTGCCAAGTTTTTCAGCCAATCAGCTTTCAGTTCTCATTCACAAAGAATGAGATCAGCTCTTAGACAGGCGAGGTGATTGGACAGGAGACAGCAGCAAGGCACTAACTCCTTCCCCACCTTGCCTGATGAGATCTTGGCACAGGAGATTAAGGGGAAAGGTTTATGTGTCTGTTGTGTGTTTTGTGGGTGTAAATGGGCCCAGCAGAGTGTTTTATTGGTGTGTGTGTCTTCTGTTGGTGTGTGTTTTGTGGTTGTAGAGGGAGGACTGCAGTGTGTGTGTTTTCAGTGTGTGGTTTGTGGATAGATGAGGGATACAGACTGTTTTGTTGGTGTGTGTGTGTCTGCAGTGTGTGGGTTCACAGGAGGGCTGCAGTGGGTGTTGGGAGGGGGCTGCAGGTGTGTATTTGTGGATGTAGAAGTGACAGAGCCTATTTTGTTGGTTTGTCTGTGTCTCCGTAGCGTGTGTTTTGTGGGTGGAGGGGTGCAGAGTGTTTTGCGTGTGTCTGCAGTGTGTGGGTTTACAGTGGGCTGCAGTGGGTGTAGAGGGGGGCTGCTGGTGTGTGTTGTGTGGATGTAGAGGGGGCAGCAGACTGTTTTGTTGGTTTGTGTCTGCAGTGTGTTTTGTGGGTGAAATGGGGGGCTGCAGTGTGTGTGTGTGTGTGTGTGTGTGTGTGTGTGTGTGTGTGTGTGTGTGTGTGTGTGTGTGTGTGTCAGTGGGTGTAGAGGGTGGAGGAGGGCTGCAGAGTGTGTTTTGGTGTGTGTGTCTGCAGTTTTGTGGGGTTATAGGGGCTGCAGTGTGTGTTTGTGTGTGTAGAGGGGGGCTGCTGTGTGTGTGTTGTGAGCGTATAGGGTGGAGGAGAGCTGCAGTGTGTTTTGTGTGTGTAGAGGAGGGTGTTTTGTAGGCTACAGAGTGTGTAGGGGAACTGCAGAGTGTGGTGTGTGTATAGAGGGGGGCTGCAGTGTGTGTGTGTGTGTGTGTGTGTGTGTGTGTGTGTGTGTGTGTGTGTGTGTGTGTGTGTGTGTGTGTGTGTGTGTCTGCGTATATAGAGGGGGCTGTGTGTGTACAATTTCCTTTTAATAAACTTGCAGTAAAAGCATAAGAATGTAGACAATCATGCTTATAATCAATACAACTAAAAATAAATAAAAATAAGCCTACATTTAGCCTATAATAGTAATAATCCTCTCAGAACACAGCGTTACTGGCCAATAATGCCCTTGCTGTTTAAAAGTCCCTCAGCTTCGCCTCTGGCCTTCAACTCTTCCTGCCAGGGTATTATCGGCCAGTAATGCCCTGTTTTTCGTGGATTATTACTTAACTATAGGCTAAAGCTGTTAAATTCCAGTCATTATTAAAATCCCTGCTCTCTGGTTAGAATTCTGGGCATTATTCATTCAGTAATGCCTGGAATTTTTGGCAACTTGCCAATTCACCTTTCAGAGATGTAGGGTGAACGCTGAGAATTTGAAATAAAATAAATGCTAAATTTAAAACTGCTAACTGTAAATACCTCCCCTGGTTCAAGCTCCAGCAGCACTTCCCCTCCTCTCCTCTCACACAGCACGGTAGCATAAGCAGTCTCTCTCTCTCTCTCTCTCTCTCTCTCTCGCTCGCTCGTGCTCTCTCTCTCTATCTCTCTCTCTCTCGCTCTCTCCCCCCTACCTCACCTCACTCCTCCCTGACCCTCTCACCGTGCTCCCCACAGCCCCTCACCTCTCTCCTCTCTCTTCTCTCCTTACCCTCACCTCTCTCTCCTCCCCCTCAGCTCTCTCCTCCCCATCACCTCTCTCTCCTCTCATACCCTCACCTCTCTCTCCTCTCACCCCCTCACCTCTCTCCTCCCACCCCCATATCTCTCTCTTCTCCTCCCCTCATCCCCTCCCCTCTCTCCCCTCCCTCCCCTCTCCTTTGCTACTTTACTTCTTTTTCCTACACAGGTGTCTATTATTTTATGAAAAATGCCTACATTTAGCCTATAATAGTAATAATCCCCTCAGAACAGGGCCTTCGCCTCGGGCCTTCAACTCTTCCAGCAAGGGCATTATTGGCCAGTAATGCCCTGCTGTTCTGGGATTATTACTTAAGTAATACAAGTACAAGTTTATCTGAGTCAGATTATGAGCAATGCATGCTATTAATTTAGCGTTGTTATCTTAAAAGTCATACTTCTTTCTGTTATATGTTTTTTTACTGTATGTGTTTCTCTTATCATATGTTTAGCCTGTTAGGTTTGTGTTCTTGATCATTTGTATCTGTTTTTCATATACAGTAAGAGACGCTAATTGAATGAAAATGAAATGTAAACTATTGGTATCAACATCCAAGTGTTTACATTGAATTGCACTGTTTTAATCACCTTTCTTCTCTATGATGAATCAGTAGACTAATTATGGAGGAGTAACTCCCAATGAACTCCAAAAGGGTTTCATTTCAAATATATATGTAGCCCCGGTCTTATTTTGCCACCTGGGACCCCCCTCCGCGGTTGTCGAGCAGTCGCGTGTGCCGCCGGAGCAAGCGACGGACCCGCCGACTGCTCGCGAAGGTGGGGGCCGGAGCAGGGAGCGATCCGAGTCCCTGGGGGGCCGCCATGACAGGTTGCTTGAGCGTGCGAGTGATCGCGCATGCGCATGCGCGGGAACAGTCAGGGAATTGCGGCGGCCATCAGGGACTTGCGCATGCGCTGGGCAAGCGCGCACGTGGACCCAATGGTACAGAGGCCTCCACGGGACTACAAGTCCCATGAGGCATAGGGAGGCAGGCACCAGGTGCCTCATAGTGGCCAATGAGGGCCCAGGATTCCCATACAGGGGAATAGATACATTTCGTGGGCTTTGGAGCACGGCAGTTGGAGCTGGGAGCAGGAAAGGGAAGGAAGGGTGTAGGGAGCAAGTGGCTCCTAGACCAGGTAAGGTAGTTCCCCAGATCCCAGGCAGGCCCCAATCCCCACCAGGGTAGTGGGTAGGTACTGAGGGGCGGCCCCTAGGTTAGGGACCCTGCCCTTAGATGTGAGTGTGCAGTCTTGTCAGTGTCACGGCTGGCAGTGCTGTGAGCACTGACAAGTAGGCACAGTGTGTGTGTGCAGCACGGTTGTTGCAGGTACCCGGTTGAGTGTAGTGCGGTTGCTGCAGGTACCAGGTTGGTTGCAGTGGGTTGCTGCAGGTACAGTGTGAGTGCAGTGTGCTTGCTGCAGGTGTTAGGTTGAGTTAGTCAGAGGGGATCCGGGAGGTGAAGGGAGAAGTAGTGTGGGTGCAGGGGGTCAGTGACCCTCCTGCATAGGACAGGCTACCCCGTAGGCCCCTAGGAGTGTTCCCTGAAGTCACCAAAGGTTGCTGTGCTTCAGGGATGCCCAAAATGGTAGCGGGCATCACCCTTACTGTGTAGATAGCTAGGGACAAAGGGAAAAGTGTGCGGAGCAGGTTCTGCTGGCGAGTTGTTTGGGACCAGACGGCTGGATATTGAGACCCAGGAGGCAGACCGCTGATTCATCTGACCCTTTGCGAAGAGGTACCAGTCACCGCCATGACCGGAAGGTACTATAACATCAAGTGCACCAACACCGGTCAACAGGCGCTGATCCCGCCTTAGGCATAACTCTTTAGGAACACTGAGCGAGTGGTTAAAGAACTGAGCCTATACCATTAGTACTATACATGGACATGGTGTGTGGGGCACGCGGTGAGGGGACGGAGACGTTGCTCCTGATGAGTGGGCAGCCACTAAGGTTATACCGTTTGAGTATAAGTGTACATGTTGTGTTATTGCTACCGTGCATTATTATAGTAAAACCAGTTACAATCATAAGGTGTTGTATGTTTCTTGCCCAGGGGAATCTCACATCACGCGGATCCTGGGTAAGTGGAGGCGCTGCGCTAAGTAAGTGTATAAGTGTTACCCCAGGCTCCCAGCTAGCAGAGGCTCAGATCTCCTGGAGCCGCAGGTGTTGTACAGTGACCAGTAGTTCCTTTGGAAGGGTTCAGAAAAAGGGCTACGTATAAATAGCCACAAGGCAAAAGTACCCACAATTCCAAAACCCTTGAGAAAGCGACACATAGACGTGAATAGCATAGGGTGAAGGGTTAATACTGGAGTGATCCGGAGGTTCCCCAGCTGCAGCCTTTGTTTTAGTATGTATGTATGTTTGTCTTTATTTGTATAGCGCCAGTTAATGTACATAGCGCTTCGCAGCAGTAATAGTTACAATCATATAAATAATAAGCTATAAATAACACATAATAAGATATAAATAACACAAAGGGAAGAAGTGCTTCAGACTTAAAAGTAACATTTAGGAGTCCCTGCTCCGAAGAGCTTACAATCTAATTGGTTGGTAGAAGAACGTACAGAGACAGTAGGAGGGCATTCTGATAAGTGCGTCTGCATGGGGCCAAGGTTAATGTAAGAGGTGTTAATTATCAGCCATCGAGCTACTCATATGCTTCCTTAAGCAGGTGGGTTTTAAAGGTGGATAGAGAGGGTGCTAGTCGGATATTGAGGGGAAGGGCATTCCAGAGGTGTGGGGCAGTCAGTGAGAAGGGTTTAAGGTGGGCGAGGGCTTTGGATACAAAAGGGGGTAGAAAGAAGACATCCTTGAGGAGAACGCAAGAGCGGGGATGGTGTATAGCGAGAAATTAGGGCTGAGGTGTAAGGAGCAGCAGAAGAGTGTAAAGCTTTAAAAGTGAGGAGGAGAATTGAGTTTGTGATACAGGATTTGATAGGAAGCCAGGAGAGGGATTTCAGCAGTGGAGACTCTGAGACAGGTTTAGGAAAGAGCAGAGTGATTCTGGCAGCAGCGTTAAGGATAGGTTGTAGGGAAAGGTGAAGATTCTCCAACAACGGATGCACATTCAACCTGGAGGTGCTGGATCTATGGGACTTGCTGTTTATCGTGGATCAACTTTCCCAAGTGAGTCCGTTCCAGCTTTACCTCAATTACATTCAAAGGATCGTTTGTCTTCTGGTCATCAACTGGTAATAATCCTTACCTCTGTGCCTTGTGGGATAGCTCATTACCTGACTAGATCCATCAGGACATTCATATGTGTAAAGGTTGTCTTCCTATTATTTTCATTATTGCCTTACATCTCAGTTTTGTCTTTAGAGCATCACACATTTTATCTATTGTAGGTTGTAGGGGAGACAGGTGGGAGGCAAGAAGGCCGGACAGCAGGAGGTTACAGTAATCAAGACGGGAGAGAATGAGGGCCTGAGTCAAAGTTTTAGCTGTCGAGCAGCAGAGGAAAGACGTATCTTTGTAATATTGCGGAAGAAAAAGCAACAGGTTTTAGAAACGTTTTGAATGTGAGAAAAAAAATGTGAGAGAGGAGTCTAGTGTGACCCCTAGCCAGCGTGCTTGGTCTACTGGGTGAATGATGGTACTTCCAACAGTAATGTAGAATGAGGGAATAGGGCCAGGTTTGGGAGGAAGTATGAGGAGCTCTGTTTTTGCCATGTTTAGTTTAAGTCGGCGGAGGGCCATCCAGGATGATATAGCCGACAGACATTCAGAAACTTTAGCGATGTCCAAGGTGGTTAGGGAGCACAATTACATGAAAAAGAAGAAACATATACAAAATAGTGCAATATGTGAATGTGAATTGCTGGTATTAATAAATGAATCCAATAAGCTTCCCGTCGCAACATAAATGTCTCTCTGTTGGGAGTTCCCCTTCTTGGGGCCACATATTCTTTTCCCATAATCCTAAGGGAAGCAACGTTGTGCCTGTGTTCAACGCAATGCTGAACAAGGACCGTAGAGTCCATACCCTTACGAATAACACTCGTGTTCAATGAACCTGATCTTCAGCATCCTAGTAGTCTTCCCTACATATAGTAGACCACAAGGGCATTTGATAATATATACAATATATGATGATCTACAGGTAATTCTGCTTTTAATTTTAATACATATGCAGCGGCCGTTATTCGAACATATCACAGAGCCGTTTTCGTGTGCTCTGCTGTATACCACGCAGTATTCATGGTGCATATCACTCCAGGCACACCTGGGTTTACCACGGTTGATTTGTTTGAATTTAATGGTTTCGGATGTCTTTGGGTACAATTCTTCATGTATCCGCCAGGTGGCAAAAAGTAATGCATTGTAACGTGTACACGTACAGTAATTTGCAGGTGTTTAAAAACTAGATAAAAACAAAGTCGAGCACAGTGGTCCATTGTGAATCGTCCTTGGTCCTTGAAGACGCTGAAGACGTTATCAAATGTAGGCGTTTCATAATAAAAACCTCTAAGACACAATGCGTTGGGCTTTTTCCTACATTCTACTGCACCGACACACTTTATTCGAGCAAATACCCGGTATGTACCTGGCAGATACCTGGAATGCGCCGCTCCTCACCTCTGACAAGCCCCGTTGCATTTGCCTTCCCAGCCTGGGTTCATGCCTGGCTGATGGGCGGCTGATCTGTTAAATGATAATGATTAGGATTTAATAGGCTGCAATGCTTCGCGTGTCTACCAGATGGCATAAATTCATGAATTGTAATGTAGTATATATATATATACTGTGCAGTATTGCAGCCAGCGGGAATAAAATGCTTCAATCCCTGCCTGGAAAATACCTCAATGCACTCGGGCAGAAAACAGTCACAAACCTCAATACACCCGGGTATACCCGAATTCGTGGGACTAGCCGAGCTCGAATAAAGTGTGTCGCCAGTGTACATATATCCTTACACAATTGCGGACTGCTGACTGGACACCATGTGTACACTGTACACGTATAAAAAAAACCTGACTGTAGTTATGCATTTTTATACTGTATGTTCTGCAATTAATGCTGCAACAGATAAGATGGCGACTGTAGCATAAATATATGAATATTTCATTTCGAACTATGATTTTTACAAATTTTCACCTGACGTTTGTGGGTTTAAGCGTTCGATAAGGCAAACCTTAACTAACGATCATTGTTTTTATCGCATCACCCCTACTCTCGGATATAGAGGAGGGTATTGGTGTGTGATCCCACATTTTTACAGTTTGTTTGATCATGGCAACTGCAAAAGGAGAAAGGTGGGGTTTAATCTATATAAGATTCATCTATCCCAATCCAGCAATGTGCCAGCACCAGCAACAGCGCCAGCACCGGCTTACAATAACGGTCCGACCATCAGTGAAAACCTTGTGAATGGCAATCCTTGCTACCTGTCCCCGCCGGAATAACTGCAAAATGTCCAGCCTGAGCTTGATTTCACCTACAGGTACCAGCAAGCTTGCGTGTGCCAAAAAGATTTCCAGCTTCATCTGCTTTCAATTACAGATGTAGCAGGCCAGCTAACCTGTCAACTATAATTCAGACTAGAGGAGTGACAGGGGCTCATCTCCCCCCGTTTGGCAAAGTTTATAATGTAGGTAAATATAATGTACTACAGTATACTATATTACACTATACAGTACAGTATTAAGTTTAAAGCTGCAGTTCAAGCTGCCGTATTTAAAAATATATATTATTTAAAAAAAAAATATGTGCATCAATACAATATGCACACAGACAAGTGATTAGTTACCGTACAGTAAGTTGCAGATCGGTCCGTTCTCCTGTAATCAATCGCTTTGCTCAGGGTTATTTAATTTAATTCTTGCACAATTCTTGCACAGCATTGTTGAAAATGTAGTCCTGCAATATGATAGTGTTAGGAATCCGACTTCTCAGTGCCGTCTGCGCAACACACAGTCAACCCTCAGGGAGACTCCGGGTGTGCAGCCCAACTCCCGCCTACCTGCTTCCACATCCGCAGGCCATCAAGGTCTCCGTCGCCGCAGGGTTTCCCCCTCCAACAAAGCTCCCGCTCCCCCTCCTTCTCAGTGGGAGGCGCGGGCCCTCCGTCCCGCGCGCACACATGCATCTCCCTCCAACGCTAGACGCGTGCACATGCACCTTACAGAGCACGCGCCCAGCCGCCGTTCTTAAACTACTACCCCTGCAGTAAGGCACCACCCCCATACACCGTGCGGGCTCATTCAGAGTGCTACTAGTGCTTACCTGGGCTGTATCATCCGCACCAATCCTGGAAGGCTCCCTGCGTTCCTCCTGTTCCGCCTCCACCCCTGATTGGCTAGCCCAGCTTTATCATGCCTCTCTGGGCTCTCACTCATCGCTCGGCATAGTCTCTATATGGAAGTTACTTTGTGTTCTCTTGGTGATTCTACAGGTTCTGACGCGGCTCGTACGACTACCCCCTTTGGCTCCCGACCATGGCTCTCCTCTGACTATGTATACTCTGGCATCGCACGATCATGGGTTGGACTTCAACCCTCCTCATCTCACCACTCCCTGACCTCGGCAAGGCATCTACTATTCTACTTCTACAACCGGTACTGGCAAGTATTGTCTACCTTACATACATCTGGCCTCGCAAGGCTAAACAAGGAAAAACCCGGGCGCTCCCTGGTGAAATTCTAAAACAGGGGAAATATAGCAATGAGTGTTACAACCTTATAAACAAAGGTCCCCTCAGGTTCGTCTTCTCGTCCTATGGCTCTGACCCCAATAGAATTCTTATCCAGGATCCTTATTTGTACAGGGATATAGAGAAAAAAGGGGAAGCACAGGTTGAAGAATTTGGGGTATGTATGGTATCTAAATAGATATTGGTGGGTGTGCTGGAATAAGATATTATAAAATCATACACGGCTTGTGTAAATGCTCTCACAGCAAGGTTCGTTGCGTGTTTTGTCTGTCTTTTGTTCCCTTGGTTGGTTTCTTTCTTCTTTTCAGGACTGATTTTTCTGGATTTCTCAGCAGTCCTCAACTCCAGTGAGGATGTCCCCTCGGAGTGAACAGATTTAAAAAACAATTGTTAGAGGAAAAATATAGACGGTATTTTATGATATACAATTTCTTTGAAACCCAAAAAATATAATGCACAAAGCAGCAAATGCTGCAAGCACTCACACAGGCAAGTGTGACTGCAATCCTAGGGGAGGTACTTTTATCTGACATGAGAGTCTTCACAACATGGTGACCTATAAGGGTATGAATTAGAATAATAATAGATATACAGATTATTAAATAATACTCACCCGGCCTTGTGTGAGTAAAATACACATCAAGGTGTCTTTAACTTGGATAGTTTCTTTCTTCTTTTCAGGTCTTAATCTTCTTCCTGGTTTTCTTCAGCAGTCCTCAGCTCCCAGTATCAATTGGGTATCACAGAATCCCGTCTATATTTTTCCTCTAACAATTGTTTTTAAATCTGTTCACTCCGAGGGGGACATCCTCACTGGGAGTTGAGGACTGCTGAAGAAATCCAGGAAGAAAATCAAGTCCTGAAGAAAGAAGAAAGAAAGAAAGAAACCAACCAAGGGAACAAAGACAAGAAGAAAAACCGCAACGAAACCTTGCTGTGAGAGCATTTTACCACAAGGCCGTGTAAGTGATTTTATATATCTTTCCAGCACACAAACCAATATCTATTTAGATACCATACATACCCCAAATTCTTCAACCTATGCTCCCCCTTTTTTCTCTATATTCCTGGCAACGCTAAACACCACACTCCGGACACACTCCCTTTGCTGCGGGTGCGTGTATTCCTACTTCCCTCTCAGCACAGGGGACGGGTCTGGTCTGCGGGCAGCACTAGCATAACAGATAGACTGAGCAGTTACTACAGTAGATACCATTGGTGGACAGCTAGGGAGAGGGCAAGGCTCAAGAGCCAGAGTCTATCAGAAGTTTGTTCTCATTGTACAGACACACATGTAGGATATTGCTTGAACTGCTGCTTTACTTCCCAATGACGCGACTTGACGCATGCGCAACACCGGAAATAATTGCATAATTTCCCCCTCCCCCCACCGAAAATCAAGAGGCAAAAGATAAGGAGGAATTTTGATGGAACTCTACTGTAATATCGCTTTTTTAAACGTTGCTTGCGCATTGTGAATCTGATTTAAAAATCCAAGTAGGCAAAGCATTTTAAGTGACAGTGTAATTTTTATTGATTAGGAGAGAATAATTGTGCGCTTTATACAAAACCTTATACAGTATGATGCTATGTTTTCATATTCAATACTTTTTTACATTGTACAGTAATCTGTACTGTTTGACGTTGCATTTTTCAGTATCATTATAGTAGACTTGCATGTGTAATTAATTCTGATAAGAAACCCCAAAAATAAAAATGTATATCTTTTATTCTACATGTATTATTTATTATTCAATACTTTTGCTAGGCTTGCTCTTCTTTTCATACTAATTTTATTTTATGCGCATGCGTGTATGTCTAATTGGAACCTTGTTGAAACGAATATGCGTGTCATCACATTTAGGCGCATGCGTGTATGTCTAATTGGAACCTTGTTGAAACGCATATGCGTGTCATCACATTTAGGTGCATGCGTGTATGTCTTTGAAGTACAGGTATAATCCTGCACACACGGATGAGTGTGATAATGTAAACCCTTCTTGGGGATTTGGCGAGAATGACTTCACATTCAATGTGGATTTCAATTCTGAAAAAATAAAGAGACATCCCTTTTTTTTTCTTCTCGACACATGGGGCCTATTGAAGGACTGATTTTAATAAACCATTATGTGAAGCATGTTTGTGATACTTCTGTATATCTATATAATGTACTGTATGAGGTGGCATACTGTGATTTTTATTTGGGGGTTGGGGGTGTTCCAATGATTTTGATGAATTTAAAGAAGGAACAATTTTATATGTACAGGATAATCAAGGAAAAATGAATAATACTAAAAAACAGTAGGTTACCTCTTCAAAATTTACAATCTTGTCTTTATCTTCTTCGTAATGGCTGCATTGCATTCTGTAGTTCTTTTATTTATTTATTTATAAAATATTTTACCAGGAAGTAATACATTGAGAGTTATCTCTCGTTTTCAAGTATGTCCTGGGCACAGAGTTAAGACAAATAATACATGTTTACAAATAGTTACATAATGAGCAGGGTATACATTATATACAAGACATTGCATGCACAGTTAAAGATAATTTGTATTATGGGCGTATGAAACAGTTACAGACCACATTAAAATGTGTGACAGCCTTCGATTTGAAAGAACTTAGACTGGTGGTGGATGTAAGAGTCTCTGGTAGGTTGTTCCAGTTTTGGGGTGCACGGTAAGAGAAGGAGGAGCGGCCGGATACTTTGTTGAGCCTTGGGACCATGAACAGTCTTTTGGAGTCTGATCTCAGGTGATAGGTGCTGCATGTGGTAGGGGTGAGGAGTTTGTTCAGGTAGCTGGGTAGCTTGCCCATAATGAA
Source organism: Ascaphus truei (assembly GCA_036426205.1). Taxonomy (NCBI): domain Eukaryota; kingdom Metazoa; phylum Chordata; class Amphibia; order Anura; family Ascaphidae; genus Ascaphus; species Ascaphus truei. The sequence continues at coordinate 30,284,886 of CM071579.1, forward strand.
TTTGAAGGCAAGACAGGAAAGGTGAACTTTGCGCCTAGACTCGAGTGATGACCATTCTAGTTCTTTGAGCATTTCGCAGTGATGTGTGTTATAGTTCCATTGGAGAACAAAACGACAAAATGAGTTGTAGAGGGTGTTAAGTTTGCTAAGGTGGGTTTGAGGTGCCGAGCCATAAACTATGTCTCCATAATCAATAATTGGCATTAGCATCTGCTGTGCGATACGTTTTCTGACCAGGAGACTTAGGGAGGATTTGTTCCAGTAAAGTACCCCTAGTTTAGCATAGGTCTTGGTTGTCAGGGTATTAATGTGCATCCTGAATGTTAAGTGGGAGTCAAACCATATGCCTAGGTATTTAAAACTAGTAACAGGAGTTAGGGTGGTGTTAGTGTTGGTTGTAATCTGGAGCTCAGTTGCTGGAAGCTTTACAAATTTAGTCTTGGTCCCAAACACCATTTTTATAGTCTTGTCAGTGTTTAAAAACAGTTTGTTTTGGGAAATCCAGTTATCGAGTCTCAAAAAGTCAGACTGAAGTATGTGTTGAAGGTCAGAGAGGCTATGGCTGTGTGCATATAGGATTGTGTCATCTGCATACATGTGTATTGAGGCTTCCTGACAAGCTGTGGGGAGATCATTGATGAACACTGAGAAGAGTAGGGGCCCCAGAACAGAGCCTTGCGGGATGCCACAGGTGATAGGCAGGGGGTTAGAGCTTGAGCCAGAGATGGACACATGTTGGGATCTACCTGATAGGTAGGACTGAAACCAGTTTAAAGCATGCTTCCCTATTCCAGAGCTCTGGAGTTTGTTAAGCAGGATAGCATGATCAACAGTATCAAAAGCCTTTGCAAAATCTAGGAATACTGCACCAGTGAGTTGACCCCGTTCCATTCCACACTGGATTTCATTGCAAACTTTTAGCAGGGTTGTTACGGTAGAGTGTTTGGGGCGAAAGCCAGATTGGAATTGGCTAGGGAAATTTGTCTTGTTATAGTAATCGCTTAATTGGGAGTGGACACATTTTTCCATGACTTTGGATAGGATTGGGAGAAGGGATATTGGTCTGTAGTTTGAGACATTGTTTTTGTCCCCACTTTTGAAGATTGGGACAACTCTAGCAGCTTTCCAGGTCTTAGGGATATGGCCTGCAGACAGGATAGAGTTGACTATGGAAGCAAATGGTTTGGCAATTGCTTGCTTCTATTGCTTTTGTCATTGAGAGAGGGGGGCTAGGGCAAATTACTGACTGTTAGCTATATAGTAACAAAAAAAATGACAGAGGTCACTGAAGTCCCCTATATGTTGCACTCAAGGCTAGGTGAAAAGTACCAAACTAGTGTCAGAAAGCGTTTGTTCCAAAAAGGCTAAACCCTAAAAGTGTCACGTTGAAGACACAACAATTTAGCTAATCCTAATAAACATATACAGATGTATATAATAATGAGTCAATAGTTTCACCCAATCACAATGAAGGGGAACAAACACGTATCCTGAACATACTGCACCGACACACTTTATTCGAGCAAATACCCAGTATGTACCTGGCAGATACCTGGAATGCGCCGCTCCTCACCTCTGACAAGCCCCGTTGCGTTTGCCTTCCCAGCCTGGGTTCATGCCTGGCTGACGGGCGGCTGATCTGTTAAATGATAATGATTAGGATTTAATAGGCTGCAATGCTTCGCGTGTCTACCAGATGGCATAAATTCATGAATTGTAATGCAGTATATATATATATGCTGTGCAGTATTGCAGCCAGCGGGAAAAATGCTTCATCTGCCTGGAAAAAATACCTCAATGCACTCGGGCAGAAAACAGTCACAAACCTCAATACACCCGGGTATACCCGAATTCGTGGGACTAGCCGAGCTCGAATAAAGTTTGTCGCCAGTGTATAACACACAAGTGAGGTAAATGCCTGAAAGGTACGAGTATAACACAGGGATCAATATATGTCCCAGAAGGAAGGTAAAATGAATACTAAGGGATACAGATACCCACTGAAAGACTAGTGTCTAGGTAGATGATCAACGTAAAGACCATAAATCCACAGAAATATGGGCTCTATGCACAAAGCGCCGAAAAGTTTTTTATCGCCACAAAACGGCTTTGGTATTCAGTAAGCGCCGATAATTTGGCCAAATCGGCATTTTTTCTTCCCGATAAAAAATTATCGGCAGGCGGCTGCCAATAAGCCACTTTTTGGCACCTTTCGCCACTTTTTTTAATCGGCTGTATTCTAGTAGCCCCGATCATGTTTTCGGTGCTTATCGGTGCTGATCGGCACTATCGAAAAGCCATTTTTTCGGCAAATCGTTCCGCCAACTCAAAGTTGGCTGGTCGGTGGGGAGAAGCATCAGCAAGGGCAACACTTAGAAAAAATCAGGCCTTTTTCCTGTCTGTGATTGATCCCGGGGGTCTCCGGAGCTGATACCAGCACCGGAGCCCCCCGGAATGCATCCAAGCAGGAAAAATGCAGGTAAAGCCCACTTCATTATCTTAGCGACTAATCGCTAAGGCAATGAAGGGGTTACCCCCCGTGCCAGGTTTATTGTGGGTAGCAGGTGTGGGTGAAGGGGGTATTTGGCCCTTGGTGGTTGTTGAGGGCTTGCGGGGAGGTTGCAGTTAATACCGCTATGGTCGTGAATGGGTTAAGCCCTCCCGCTACCCACCCGAAAGCCCTAAACAACCACCGTTGGGGCTAATATCCCCTTCACCCACCCCCGCTACCCACAATAAAAAAAATTCACACACAACAGTTCCACACAAAATAAATAAATTAATATATCTAAATAAATAAATAAATATAAATAAATATATATATATATATATATATATATATATATATATTACCCCAACAACCCCTATACCCCCCTAACATACACATATATGCACATCAATGATACTATAGGCCGGCGGGGGCCCTCGGGTGTTACCTGCAGGCCTGCAGTACCAATTATGTGCTCCTCCCCCCCATTAATGTCAAAACACATACATACTTATAAATACATAACCCCCCTAACACATACAGTATAGTAATGGGCACAATTACTTTTATCCACAAATGGATAATAGTGAATGTGCCCATTTTAAATACATAAAGAACAATAAATACATTAAATACATATAGCACTCACCCATGTCCGGCTGCCACGATGAAGGCCATCCTCATCTTCATCCTGTTCATGCCCCCTCCGATGCTGCAAAACAGACACAAGAATAAAAATATCCAATGTAATGTCCCATAACCCCTTAATCACCATAGCGGTTATTAACCGCTACAGTCATTAAGGGGTTAACCCACCCTCACCCACCACTCGGGAGGCCTACATACTCTCCCACACTAACCCCCCATCCCGTGAGGCCTAACCACCCTCACCCACTACCCACAAGGGAGGCCTACCCACATACCCTTGGGGCCAATACCCCCTCCCCCCACCCCCAGTACCCACAATAAAAACAATACACAGCCCCACATTAAACATCATTCTATTTATTCAATACATTACCCACCCCCTGTGCCCCCCCAATAAATACAAGATTTATCCTCTTACATACAGCGTTCATACCCCAGCCCCACGCGAGTCCCCGGCGGGCTGGCGGGGCACCAGACAGACCTACAGGGTACCAGCAACATGTTTCACACAGGTTCTGGAGGCCTGTTGGTGGGTCCCGCCAAGCACCATGGCCCCCAGGTGGTCTCCTTGGGTCACCGTGGGCCACAATTGGGTCCCCACGGTAGGCCCACGGATGTCTGGGAGCCCCGGATCAGACCCACAGGTGTCTGCGGGGCCTCGGGTGGTTCTCACGGGGGTCTGAGGAACTCACGAGTGCTCACTATGGGTCCACGGTGCCCCCACGGATGTGGGACCACCGGTTCATCCCCGTACCTACGGGTCCGTGGTGCCCCCACGCATGTGGGACCACCGTTTTTTCCCCGCAGACTACGGGTCCACGGTGCCCCCACAGATGTGGGACAACTGCTTCATCCCTGCAGGTGTCACCCGTGGAACCACCAGCCTGATACCTGTGAGATACCCGAGGAGACTGCAGGTGGTCTCAAGAGGTCTCATGCAGAACCAAGGAACCAACCCTGAATGTAAAAAAAAATAAACATGGCCTATACATTCAATACATACATTCCCCCCCCACCCCCACACCTACAGTACAATAATATGCAAAATAACTATTATCCAGAAAGGCCTGTTGGTGGGTCCCGCCAAGCGCCATGGCCCCCAGGTGGTCTCCTTGGGTCACCATGGGCCAAAATTGTGTTCCCACGGTAGGCTAGCAAAAGTGGGGAAGCCCCGGGTCAGACCCACAGGTGTCTGCGGGGCCTCGGGTGGTTCTCACGGGGTCTGGGGAACTCACGAGTGCTCACTACAGGTCCGCGGTGCCTCCACGGATATGGGACCACCGGTTCATCCCCACAGGTGTCACCCGTGGAACCACCAGCCTGATACCTGTGAGATACCCGAGGATACCGCAGGTGGTCTCCAGAGGTCTCACGCAGAACCAAGGAACCAACCCCGAATGTAAAAATAATAAACCTGGCCTATACATTCAATACATACATCCCGCCCCCAACACCTACAGTACAATAATATGCAAAATAACTATTATCCATATAATCCCCAAACCAATCAGAATGCCTTTGCTTCAATGGCCTTTAAGATGACGTCATTAAAAGAAACATGGCCGGCCTCACATGGTACGGTAGCCAATCAGAGCGTGGGAAGTCTATCCCTACTCTGATTGGCTCTAGTACCATGTGACAGGCTTTCAATGATGTCACATCCGCTCTCCCCTCAAGCCTCTGTCACATGGTATACTAGAGCCAATCAGAGTTGGGATGGAGTTCCCACGCTCTGATTGGCTACCATACCATGTGAGGACGGCCATGTTTCTTTTAATGACGTCATCTTAAAGGCAATTGAAGCAAAGCCATTCTGATTGGCTGTGCTTTCATTGCCTTTAAGTGATGTTATCATTTTTTTTTCTCGGCCAAAACACATGGTTTTCACGAGCCAATTAGGCCCGTGGGAACCATGACGAAAATGTGACGTCATAGGCCTTTAAAAGCTATGTCATCTCATTTTGAAGGCAGACGCCGAGGAGGAAGGACCTCCTACAGAAGAAGAAGGCCAGGGCGTGGCCATAGAAGACATGAATACCCCAGAAGAGAGCCGCAGATAGAAGAAAGAAGAATACAGATGAAGATGGATTACAAATAGAAGACCCGTTGATTGTTTTGGCTTTTTATTTTAATGTTTATTATTTTATGTTTTTTTATTTTATGGGTTCCTGTGCGTGGTGGATTGGTTCGAGAGTAAGCTGTTCAACGGGAGTCGGTGAGTGGATCAAGTAATGGTAATGGTAAAAGAACTAAAGAAATGTATTTTATTTAACTTGTTCTTTTTTTAAAGCTTTTTTGTATGTGTATTAAATTATTTTTGGTATATAATTTCTTGCCACTGTATGTATGTATGTATGTATGAATGTCTAGATCGATATATACATACAGGGTAAGAAATTATGTTGTTTTAAAAGCTTAATTTGCTGTGTTTTAAACAATTTTGGCTATGCTGCTATGCGTAAATGTGTGTGTCATGTTTTTTAAAATTAGATAGATGTAATTTTTGCTATTGTATGGTGTACTTTAGGTCAGGGTGAGGCTTGCTTTTCTATATGGTATTCTTGTTGGTACTTATATTTTTTCAGAGGATAACTTGTTCTGTTCAACGATTGAATCAGTTAATTGTTTAATTGTTAGGGATGGAATGTAAATTGTTTAGGGATTTAATGAATGAATGCTAATTGATTTGTGGTTACTGGATTGGTTTAAATAGTATACTTGTTTGGATGTATTGGTATTTTGTTTGGAAATATTGTTATTGTTAACATTCATTTGCAGAATGATATGGTGCATAGATTGTATGCATCCTGTATACAATGTAAATGCAATGTTTTCAGTGGCATTTGTGTGCTTTTGATGGCATTTGAGGATTTTGATTGGAAGATCAGATTGGATTATTAAAGGAAATTGATTTTATTGTATGTGTCTGTATGGAGAAGTGTTTTGTAGTACAGCATGTTTTGATAACCTTCTATATTATTTTGATATTGGTTCATCATGGTGTGTGTGTGTAGTATTATTATATAATTATATATATATATATATATATATAATATATCTATATATATATTATATAATATATATAGTTGCATTATGAAGCCACTGTACAAATGATGGGTGAAGGGTGGGTATCGGGCCAGTGTTGCTGACCCCTTAATTACCTTTGCTGTTATTATCCGATAAGGTGTTTTAGGGGTTAATTGATATCTGAATGAATTGTTATCTATTGGCTATGTATGGGCTATGTATTTTGGGGCAATGAAAGACAAGGATGTTGCTGGCAACGGGGGCTTCTTATTGATGTGGTCAGTAGTACTTTATTTATTTTAATATGCTAGTTAATGTGTTTAAAATGGGCAAATAATCTATTATCCCTATCTGGATAATAGTTTTTTGCACATTATTGTACTGTAGGTGTGGGGGGGGGGGGGGGAATGTATGTATTGAATGTAGAGGACAGGTTATTTTTTTTTACATTCAGGGTTGGTTCCTTGGTTCGGCGTAGACCTCTGGAGACCACCTGCGGTATCCTTGGCTATCTCACAGGTATCAGGGGTGGTTCCACGGTTGACACCTGCGGGATGGGAAGCGGTGGTCCCACATCTGTGGTGGCACCGGTGGACCCGTAGTCTGCGGGGAAAAACGGTGGTTCCCAAATGCGTGGGGGCACCATGGACCCGTAGGTACGGGGATGAACCGGTGGTCCCACATCCGTGGGGGCACCGTGGACCCATAGTGAGCACTCGTGAGTTCCCCAGACCCCCGTGAGAACCACCCGAGGCCCCGCAGACACCTGTGGGTCTGATCCGGGGCTCAGACATCTGCGGGCCTACCCAGGGGGACCCAATGTGGCTCACGGTGACCAAAGGAGACCACTGGGGGCCATGGTGCTTGGCGGGACCCACCACAGGCCTCCGAACCTGTGTGAAACAAGTTTCTGTGTACCCGTAGGTCTGTCAGTGCCCCGCCAGCCCGCCGGGGACTGCGTGGGGCTGGGGTATGAACCCTGATGTAAAAAGAATAAACATGTCTTTATGGGGGGCACAGGGGTGGGTAATGTATTGAATAAATAGACTGATGCTTATTGTGGGCAGTGATTGTTTTTATTGTGGGTACTGTAGGTGGGGAGAGGGGGTATTGGCCCCAAGGGTATGTGGGTGGCCTCTCTTGTGGGTAGTGTGGTGAGGGGTGGTTAGGCCTCATGGGTGGGGATTAGTGGGGAGGGTATGTAGGCCTCCTGAGGTGTGGGTGAGGGTGGGTTAAACCTTAATGACTGTAGCGGTTAATAACGCTATGGTGATTAGGGTTAGGGGACATTACATTGGATGTTTCATTCTTGTGTCTGTTTGCTGCAGCGGGGGGGCATGGCCAGGATGAAGATGAGGATGACCTTCACCGTGGCAGCGGAAATGGGTGAGTGCTATATGTATTTAATGTATTTATTGGTGTGTTATGTATTTTAAATACACAGGGTGTGTATGTTGTTTATTGCAATGTTATTGGGGGCAAATGTCCCTAATAAAAATGCTATTCTTCCTTAATCCCTTCATTGCCTTAGGGATATCCGCTATGGTATGAACAGCATTTAGCATTTAATAATATTGTGCGGAAGCAGGGGGGCTCCTGAGCTGAACGCATTGATTGTGGCTCAGAGACCCCGGCTTCCTGAGTTACAGGCCTGGTTTGGGGCATCAGTTACAGTGTTGCCGCCATATTTATAGAGGGCACGGCGCGAATAGGGTGCTATAAAGATGGCGGTGACACTGGCCACCCGAAACATACCAGGGCCTGTTACTCGGGAAGCAGGGGGTCCCTGGTCCACAAAGCAATATTATTAAAAATACATTCATGCTGCTCGTTACATAGCACATAGCCGCAAAGGTAAGGAATGATTGTTATTTATATATGTGTTTTACTCAGGTTTAGGTCCGGGACCCCCTGTTCCCGAGATACAGGCCCCTTTGGGGTGCCGGTATCCTCTGCTTTGTTTACATTCCGCGGTCACGTGACGGGACATTTAAATGCAGAGGGAACCGGCACCTCATAAAGGGGCCTGTATCTCGGGAAGCAGGGGTCCCCGGACCTGAAACCAATGCGGTTCAGCTGTGGAGACCCCCTGCACATGTACACTATGGTAAAAGTGTTTTGATATGTTTTTATTTTGCCGATGTTTGCGCAGAGAGAGCGGCTGGTCTCTCTCTGCTGCAAACACCTATCGGCAGAAACGGCCTATCGCCAGGCTATCGGGAGCCAGGATTTTTTAGCACGGCTCATCGGCGTTTTGCTTTACAGAGATTCAGCAGTGATCGGCATGGATTCGGCCCTTACTGAATACTGCGAGGGCAAATCGCCAAAATCCTGCCTATCGGCAACATTGCCGAAGAGATTTTTTCGGCGCTTAGTGCATGAGGCCCCATGTTGTGTTGGTGCAGGATTATTAGATCAAAGAAATCTTTTGAACAGTTCATTAGATTCTGATAAACTGTTAAAAAGATTTCTTTGAACTAAGAATCTTGCACACAAACCTGGACTGAAAAATATAGTAGTAGAATTGAAAACAGTGATTGTAAGAATGGCAAAAATTGTTAAGGCCATGACTTGAAATTCACATTGAATGTGAAGTCATTCTCGCCAAATCCCCAACAAGGGTTTACAGTATCACACTCATCCCGGTGTGCAGGATTAACCTGTACCTGTAGTCCCAAGACATACACGCATCGCCTAAATGTGATGACACGCATATGCGTTTCAACAAGGTTACAGTTAGATATACACGCTTGCGCCTAAATGTGATGACACACATATGCGCTTCAACAAGGCTCCAATTAGACATACACGCATGCGCATAAATGTGATGACACGCATATGCGTTTCAACAAGATTCCAATTAGACATACACGCATGTGCGGAAAAAATATTTTACTTTCGGAAGAAGAAGCGACATTGTATTTTGTATTGCTCCTTTTCCCTTTATTACCCTGTACAAATAGAACACTTAATTCGTACAATATACTTTTGTTATGTGTGCTCATATTTTTAATCTTTAACAGTTAGAGGATTTGTGTATGGCTAAGGAGCCTCAAAAAGCGCTTCTTTCCCATGTTCTCTGTACAGTATGAACTCATAACGTTAATATTAAAATTACAATTGCAGTACACACACACTTGAAGAACTGTACAGCAATAAAAGACAGGTTTACTATTATTGCTATTATATTTTTAAGACAACTTGCGATCGCCCACTTGAGTATCTTGATGGTATTGCAGACAACGCTAAAATGCCATTTTCTGCACTTGATAAAAACACAAGTCAACACGCGTCTTAAGGCGGCACTGTTGGAAGAAATCACATGACATGTGTATGCTGAGGTATACAACGCGTGAAGTGTTCGAATAACGGCCGCTGCATCTGTATCTTTTCCACTATGTGGATGAGTGATTGTATCCCCTGTTATCATATTGTTGCAGACTGAACATGTTAGACACCTGAAATTACCTGGTTTCCCGCAATCCAAAAAATGAGGGGTTTTGTAATGACTCATATTGTCATAATTAATAAGTACATCTGCCATGTTCCTACCTCTTTTAAATGCCACCATGGGTGGTGCACGGCATATGTCTGATGGTATATAATAGTTTTGGAGCAAATGCCAGTGTTTGGATATTGTTGCTTTAAGGAAACCACTGGCCCCGTTATATGTGGTGGTGTCACCTTAACTTGTGAAGGGTTATAATATACACAAATATCTGAGTTGAATTGAATGCGACGTAGATATAATAAATATAGTTTATTCCTTGAAAAAGGTGAACACACAAAATATACAAATAACACACATAATAGGAACACTTAGTTAGTGGTTGGACAATGAAGCAATCAGGTACAGGATTGGCAATTCATTCAGGCATCAGATAACATGTAGATGAAGTAACGAAGACTCCACGAAGACACTGGGCATAGGGCTTACACTTGTTTATATGGGGTTTCAGCCCTATCCCTTAACATTGGGTGCCAGGCATTGGTTATCAATTACCTCCACCCAATTACCCCTTGCCACCTTACGTGAGAAGCAAGGTAGTACCTGCCCACAGGGGTGGGCATTATTCTAATCAGGGGCTCATTTCCCTAGCCCCCTCACACAAGACTGGCGTTGCCCAGTCTGCCTTTTGGGTCCCTTGAAAGGAAAACCTTTGTCTCAAGGTGTGAAACACAACACTTTACCCAAGTACCCATATCCTGCTCTTCTTTGTCCTAGAACACTCAATCCAGGGTGGTGAGCATTTCATACAGGGGTTTCCGTCAGACATCCTGACGCCATGTGGCAATTAACATTCCTTCTGGGCCAGTGCCTTTCACAGGCATAGAAATACCAGGGATGCAGAGAAACATTTTAATATTAAACATATATTAAAATAATCCGTTCTGTGGGTCTGAGCGGGCTGAAATTTTCCAGGTCCTCGTGCCGGAGGACCCTTGCCATAGTGGCAAAATATCAGCCTTCCACAATCCCCAGAACCAGAGATACCAAAACCAAGTTAAAATCCCCTATTCACTTTAATGCAGGATTCTCCGCTATAGGCTAAAAGAAATCACTGCATTTCACTCTTCCATTGAACTCAATGGGCTCCGCCGCTATAGGCATTTAATGGAGCAACTCCGCCATTGAAGTCAATGGGAAAACCACATTTTTCACAGTTACCCATACTCCGTCCGGTTGATCGGAGAGGGCTGGAAATTGACACGCAGTCATGCCGGAACAGTGACTACATGCTGCCCAAATCCCAGCCCTCTGGTACTTACGGAACCGGAGATATGGGTTTTCACTTTACACACTTTTGGACTTAGCGTTTCTAAGCCACGCGGCTTTCCTCCATTGAAATGCATGGGCCAGTGCCGCCATAGGAATCAATGGGGCCTCCACTACCATAGAAGTCAATGGGAAACACACACTTTTTTCACAGTTAACCCTACTCCGTTAGGTTAAGGGGAGAGGGCTGGAAATTGCCATACAGTCATGCCGGAGCAGTGACTACATCTTGGCCAAATCCCAGCCCTCTGGTCCCCACGGAACCGAAGTTATGGGTTTTCAGTTTACACTGTTTTGGACTTAGTGTTTGAAAGCCATGCGGCTTTCTCTGCCATTGCGGACAATGGTGCGACCCTTGTGGCCGGCGCGACCCTTTCTCGCCGCCATTAAAAATTGGACCCGGTTGGGGTCGAGTGAGGGGGTTCCCAGGGGCCAGGGGCAAAACAAATTTTATTTCTGGGTGCCCTAGAACAAAAATTCCCACACCAATTTGACGTGAACTTGACCGAGACCTGATCAAAGCTCTTTTTAGACATTTTTTCCGCTCTTGCGATTTTGCGGTCTGGCTGGCTGCCAGCTCGTCTCCGGAGGTCGGCTTCAAGGAATCCCCATTGAAATGCATTACTCCATTCACTTTCAATGGGGAACCGCCACTCCTCCTCTCAGGTGCCACCTGCAGGTCTTCTGCGATATCGGGCCCAAATCGCCGGAATCTCCATAGGGTTACATGGGGCTCCAATGGCGACCTATGGAGAGACTGCAAAATGGAGACTGCAAAGGCGGGAAAGGGGGAAAAGGCCAATAAACATGTAAATGCAATTAATCCTTTCCCTCCCGACCTGATCCCAGTGTATGTGGTTGATGCATACACTGTACAGGTACAAACACCAATAATTGTACCCACATACATTTCTATCACATAGAACACAGTTTGCCCTGAGGCAGGGGAATAAAAATACATTAATTCCCTCTAAATGTGGGAATAGGATAACCATGGGACGTACCTTTTGGTTGTGAAGCAGGGGAACTTATGTATTATAAGTACATTTCTGGTTAACCCCTCACTTCCCAGATGGTGGGAGGGGGTGCCCAATGGGGGTGACCCCTTTATTACTCGCTTGGCACCCCTCCCCCATCACAGGTGGTAAATGTTATTCTATCCTCTTTCTTTTTTCACCCACCCTGTTAGTCTCCACCTCCTTATTTAGGGAATTCTCAAGAACCGTAGCAGGGCTTCCTCTAGCTAAGAATCTAGAATGTAGTTCTCTAATAGCCGGGTCTAATTTCTCCTTTCTACTGGTAATTCTTGAGGTGGAGACTAACAGGGTGGGTGGAAAAAAGAAAGAGGGCCAGTGGTTTCGTTAAAGCAACAATATCCAAACACTGGCATTTGCTCCAAAATGACATTTCAGGTGTCTAACATGTTCAGTCTTCAACAGTATGATCACAGGGGATACAATCACTCATCCACATAGTGGAAGAGATATTAAAATTAAAAGCAGAATTACCTGCAGATCATCATATATTGCATATATTATCAAATTCCGTTGTGGTCTACTATATGTAGGGAAGACTACTAGGATGCTGAAGATCAGGTTCATTGAACACAAAAGTGTTATTTGTAAGGGTACGGCCCCTACGGTCCTTGTTCAGTATTGCGTCTAACACAGGCACAACATTGCTTCCCTTAGGATTATGGAAATAGAATATGTGGCCCCAAGAAGGGGTATTCCCGACAGAGAGACATTTCTGTTGCGACGGAAAGCTTATTGGATTCATTTATTAAATACCAGCAATGGAGGTGGCTTAAATGAACAATTAAACTTAAAGAGCTTTCTTTTCGTATGTTCTCTCCCACCAAATGGACAGACAACATCTGACCCCTCCGGGACGTGTGCTTATTGAGCCCAACAGTCTCATGGAGCCTAAGAACATCATTTTATACTGATTGGGATTACAAGACTTTTGCCAATCTAATGAACATTACAGTTGCTATAGTATTATTTATCATTTACTTTTTTATTGCATGCTGGCCAGTCACTTAGGTGATTTTGTTGATTGCTCCATACTCAGATACCATCAAGTAATGTCAGGGTGATCTATGTATAAGTAGCACTATTATATGTCTAAATGGTGATTCGTGCACTTGTAGGGAATGTGTTTAGGCTTCTGCTCAGCCCTGCTCCGATTACAGGTTAACCAAGGTTACGTATAAGCACTTTGGGGGCTATGCACTAAGCTCGTGCTTTTGTGTCTGGCTGAAACAAAAAAGCACGTCCGATAAAAAGTGAAGCCGGAGACGCGATTCACTAAGGCCATGAGCCCATTTTCTATCGGAGGGGCCAAAAACTGGCTTATCGTACGTGCAAGCTTTTCCCCCCTGCTTGCATTCTTAAACTTTACGTACGATAGCTGATAGAAAAATAAGCCGCCTGTAACATTTGCATGGAGATTCTGTATCTCCATGCAAGGCTGTTACAGGCGATCGTACACAAAATAAAATCATTTTAATAATAGTGTACATGAGCAGGGGGTCTCCGGAGCTGAACCGCATTGGTTTCAGGTCCGGGGACCCCCTACTTCAGGAGATACAGGCCCCGTTATGGTGTGCCGGTATCCCCTGCACTTTCAAGCTTCCGCGTCACGTGACCGGGGCATTTACATTCTGCAGGGGATACCGGCACCCCATAACGGGGCCTGTATCTCCTGAAGTAGGGGGTCCCCGGACATGAAAACAATGCGGTTCAGCTCAGGAGACCCCTGCACATCTACACTACTGTCAAAACACACATATCAATAAACAATAATTCATTACCGTAGCGGCTATCTGCTATGGTAATGAAGGTGCATTAATGTACATTTTAAGAATAGTGTGCGGGAGCAAGGGGTCCCCTGAGCTGAACCGCATTGATTTCTGCCTCAAGACCGCCTGCTTCCCAAGTTACAGGCTCCGGTATGGGGCATCGGAGGCCAATGTCGCCGCCATCTTTATAGCATCCAAGACGCGACGTGGGCTCTATAAAGATGGCGGTGACACTTGCACCGATGCCCAAAACCGGGGCCTGTAACTCGGGAAGCAGGGGGTCTATGAGCCTGAAATCAATGCGGTTCAGCCCAGGGGACCCCCTGCTCCAGCACACTATTAATAAAAATACATTAAAGCAGCTTCATTACCTTAGCGGCTAATCGCTAAGGCAATGAAGGGGTTAAGGAACAATAGCATGTTTATTGGGGACAATTGCCCCCAATAAACATAGCAATATACAACACACATCCCCCCGCCCCCTAACACATACAGTATAGTAATGGGCAAAATAACTATTATCCACATATGGATAATAGATTATTTGCCCATTATTAAACACATAAATCAGCATAAATAAATTGTGTTCTACTTACCCCCTGGCAATGATGGGCATCTGGTCACCCACCCTGCCCCCATATATTTGTACAGTGGGATATATATATATATATATATATTTCAGATACTGCAGTATCTTGGTCTTTGCAGTTCGACCAGATGACGTCCCCCCCCCCCCGACAATTTCCAGTGTATAATGAGTCTCCTCTCTGCTTGTTTAGGCTCCCCTACTCCTTTTCAACCTCCCCTCCTGTCTCGGATTTTGCAAGATGCCGCGAAATCATTCTGCTGGTATAGACCCACCTGTGGCTTTCTCTTCTCTCTCCCGTCCTAATAGAGTCCTCCGAGAAACAGGAGGGGAGGTTAAATGAGGTATCCTAAACAACATATAGATATCATCTTACCTGGACATTGCATCGGATGGACGTCATCCTGGATGCAAAGACCAATGATAACGGGCAGTATTGACGCCGATTGTGGTTATTATATATCACATAGCTTGTTACGTATTGTACCTTTGATAGTGCATTCTTATCCCCCCTTTCTTCATCCTCCCCCTCATTAAATTTTACAATTTTACGTCTAATGGGCGTAGGCCGCTCTCATCTCCCCCTTTTCTTTAGATTCCTGTGGATGTGGGTTTGTCCACTTTGGAGAGGCAGCCGGAGACCCTCTACAAACACCGAACTTACCATCTATTTGGACTTTTCTGATGACGTTTTTACACTCTTTTTTCCATTTTGGACACTACGTTCGCAGTATTAATTGTTATTATTCTTCATGGTTTACAGGTTTTCCATTGCTATTTTTAATATTTTGTTATTTACATTTTAATTTTTATGTTAGATATTGCCACAGAAAGCATGGTTGACCAAGTTATACATTCTGAAACTATTCCAGTTATTTCCATTGTCATCTTCCGCAACCATTAGCAGAGGCGGCAGTCTTTGTTCTTTTTGTTGTATAGATATAAATCCCATATATATATATATATATTATATATAATATATATATATACATATTATATATATTATCTATATAGTCTATGTAAAATGAAAATAAATGAAAAAAAACAAAATGAAAAAAAAATAAAAATGAAAATAAATTACGTTTCCATATGAAAAAAACTTTTTTAAAAGAAACAAACTGTGGTCCGGGCCAGCTTTCTCTCTGGGCCTCAACACCTCCAAACGATTACCTATGAGAACAAAAGAAAAGAAAAAGTGCCCAATCATGTGATAAAATCTGATATAAAAGGTTTAATGTACCATAAACTATAGACAATTGCACACTGACACTTTCGTGTTTAAAAGCGTTTTTTGTATGGACAAGCCCATGCACCAGACAGCGTCAAGACTTCACTATTCCTTTGTTACGTTCCATTGCGGTTGTGTGAAACTGCAAGGTTGTGCTGAATGGTATCACCGGTCTCAGGTCTATACGACACCACGGATGAGAATTGCGGTTCCTAGTTTGCACGGTCTACACAAAACCCTTCTCCAATGAGATTATCAGGGAACTCCTGCACTGGCGTCTGCACTCAGGCGTTCTGGGCTGCTACACCACGTAGCTCCTATACACGTGACCCTACGCGTTTCTTCAGTCTCAGCGGATTCATCAGGAGAGGATATATAATTACCACCTTACATTACTTAAAGCGGGTGATGAGTGGAGCTCAAGAAACTTAATTAGGGAGACCTAGGATTTATGTGGTTGGACAACTGTATCCAGGGTGTCTCAATGATTGCATCGATATCGGTACGATTGTGTAAGTTCTATTTTCCTCTTTCTCGATTAGTGGGCACAGAGTCGCGGGTGTGTTGAACATTTTTCGCATTTACCTCTGTTCTCCTGCTGTGTTTATTATGAGGGGGGGGCCCCTGGTCAGTGATATTTCGTGCTCACATGTTTAATAACACTCATTACTCCACAAATATAACTCAATCTTAGTTATATGTGATTCATTGTTCATTTCATACACATTATCATCACTTCTATTGAAATAATATTATTTGTGAGAGGTCCTATTTTATTACATATGGTTTTCAATAACAAATGAGCACATAATCACATTTATACATAATATGTTTCACAAATTCATTTCATTAATGAGAAGGATTGTTTAGATTCAATATTCTTATATTAATATCTATAGGAGATATAGAGGAGATATATAGAGAAGATATAGACTAATGAATTATATATATAGATAATATCGAATTAGAGATTTAATATAGATATTATATATATATATATATATATACAATTTCATATAATTTGTTATACACCTACACTGGGTCTTAGTTCACGTATTAGCAACATTCATGTCTGTTGCTTTCTATATGGATTGTGGTTCTTTAAACATGAAATCTCCATATTTTATTCTTTCGTGTTTGTTCTCTTCCTTATTAGGTTTCATTTAATAACATCACATATTTTGTTAAATACTTCAAAATTGGGGTTCTACGGATTGTGATCAAATATATATATGTTTCTTATTTCCAAATATATCTTCAGATGGTTCGCGTAATGGCCTACTCTCATATAAAAGACTTTATCCCAACATATTACGCCGTTTCCATATCGCAGTACTCCCATCAACTTGTCGTTTTTTAGACTTGCTACTCTTACCCTTCTACTTTACTTTTGTCATCTCTTTATGTATACATCGTTTATATTGGTTTTCTCATATTTATGTACACAACTAATTTCTATTTTTCAACATTTTATATAGTTTTTATGATTAGATTTTTGAGATTTTTTTTATTTATGATATATGTTATTGTTAATTATATGTTTGCACCATTTTTCACTTTTTTCATTTTTTATTTCTAATACGTTATATTTTATTTCATCATCCTGTTCCATACCACAATTGTACATATTTATATGATTGTTAATAGGCATCTGTGCAGGGTGGGTCGTCTTGCTAGTCGGGACCAGAAGTTGCAGCAATTTGGGTGTATGTTATTACAGGCGCTGTCATATATCTTTTATACAATTGTTTATCACCAACTTTGATAGCTGCCTGTATTGTATACACCTATCCTGCAGTTGTTGCTCTGGTTCTGACTTGCCAAGATGATGAAATCAAGTAAGGAGAGGCAGAAATTGATATGTCAGAAACTATTGAGGATAGTATAGATTTAAAGACCAGCTTTTTTAAGCTTGAAAGGCTGGCGAAGGAAGAAATGAAGCATTGGCTTGATCTTTTACCATTACAAAATTATTTAGATGCCAAAATAGTCCCTAGGGGACTGAGGTTTACTAAAAAACCTACATTTGAGACAAATATTGATTTTAAGACTAAAAGAATGATACAATGGAATCTTGTTCATTCACTTTAATAAAATTATTAATTACTTATATTGCCAAGGAAATTGAGCAAATACAACATACTATGGTTCCTTTTACAGAAAGTGATGAATTTTTAGAATTGGATAAATTGGTTGATTCTAGGGTGCTTAAGTATGAGAGAGAGATCAGTGAACAAAAGAGTAATAAATATGTTAGAGACCAAACTGATTATGCTACTGACAAAGTTAGAGATTGGAGACGACATGATAGAAGAGATAGATCAAAACATTATACTCCAAACAAATACCACAAAAAAAAAATCTGATAAATATAGAGATAACAGCAGGGATCAAGGATCCACTTATTTAACACCTAAAGATAAGGATAAACATACTAATAAAACTGAAAAGATAACACAAAAGTCCCAGTTTACTTGTCCAGTGGAGAATAAATTTAAGGTTTGACAAGATAAAAATGAATCATGTGAACAGATTATATTGGAAAAAAGAGAACTTGATAAAAGCAGTGGTGCTATATCTAAAACCCAAATGAAAGAATCTACCAAAATTGGTCCTGAAAGTAACTCTATTACTACAAAATCCCATACTGCTTCTTTTTTAGAATTAGTGACACAACAGGAGATTCGAGAGAGGGGGAAATCCTATCCTCTATGGGATCGACAACCGACTTACCAATCAAATACTACTCAACGAAGAAAGAGAAGCAGCGAGGAACCCGGGGAGGGAGGCGCGAGCAAAGAAAGAAGGAGAGTAAGTTAAGAACCAGCAATCCAGAAAGTCATGGTATATTTAATCTATCCACATTTATTTTATCTAGTAACCACATATCGCTCCTGGCCAGGGGGCTTTCATTTGCACCCAGTAGTCTTCCTAATAGATTCGATCTATTTGTAGATTTGAATAAATATATTAGGAAGATTACTCTTATGAGACATTTTACAATACAGAACAAAGATCGACAGGATATATTCAGTGCACAAGAAGTTGCTTGTATCAATGCAATGACTGCATTGCTTGTGGAAAAAACACAGGCGGTGGATTTAACACAATTACAAGATTTAAGTCAGTTGACAACATATGAATACGATTGTCTATTGTCATCTAATATGAATACTGGTCATGCTGCGTCTCAATTAGAGACATTTACAAATCGAGATAAGGAAGGTTCATATTTACATATAGAACATACTGAACAAATTCCTCAGAGTTCTATTGATGTTAATCTAATAAATGAAGAGAAAATAATACATTCTCCATTCACAGCTAAATCTACATTTTTTCAATATCAATCAAAGGGAGATTTTATAGAAACTTTCTATGCTATGGTACTTAAAGACTTTGAATCTATGTGTCAAAATACTACCACCATACAAAAAAGGAATTTATCCAAAGAAGAAAATGTTACACTAAAGGAGCTATGTAGTGTGAGTAATCTTATCATCAGACAGGCAGATAAGGCAGGGGGGGGATAGTCCTGCAAGACAGAGTGGACTATTTAATTGAGACATATCATTTACTAGGTGATCAATCCTCTTATTGTGTTTTGGGTAAAGATCCAATGGAAGATTTCCAGGTTCAGTATAAGGATTTTCTTACTAAGGCCTTCAATATGAGTATTATCAGTAAATCAGAATTCAATTTTTTATATATTTGTTCACCCAGAACCCCTATATTTTATCATATCCCCAAACTGCATAAACATATTACGACACCTCCAGGTAGACCTATCATTTCAGGGGTGGAGTCGATGACATCCAGCGTGTCCCAGTATGTGGACTATTTTTTACAACCCATAGTGAGCAAATTAAAATCATATCTTAGGGACACGCTGCACATCCTTGACTCCATCTCTGGAATTAGATGGAAGCCCTCATATATCTGGGCTACATGTGATATAACATCTCTATACACATGTATCAAACATGATAAGGGTCTACTGGCTACTAAACATTTTTTGGACATAGAGGAAAATATATGTAACAAACAGTCTACATTCATATTGCAAGCCATTTCATTTATTTTGGAGCACAACTATTTTTGGTTTGAAAATTTATATTATTTACAGGTATGTGGGACGGCCATGGGCACTAGGTTTGCCCCCAGCTATGCAAACCTCTACATGGGTTTGTGGGAGGAACGCCATGTTTGGGGGGATGCGGATCTGGGGGCCGTCCTGGTGTTCTATGGTCGTTACATAGACGATATTATTATGATTTGGGATGGGCATTTGGAAGATTTGGAACTAAAATTAAATTCTTTTAACAACAATGACATGGATCTAAAATTTACATTTGAAATCAATAAGAAAAATATAGTTGTTCTAGATCTGGAACTAGATATTAATGAGGATTATGAAATTATTACTAAAACTCATTTCAAGTCTGTTGCAGCAAACAGTTATTTACATAACAAAAGTAACCATTACAGAAAGTGGTTGGACAACATCCCCAGGGGCCAGTTTCTCAGAATCAGGAGAAATTGTTCTCTTGATTCTGATTTTCTGGCCCAGGGGGAATTGTTAGTCCAATAATTTATAGCCAAAGGTTATGATATACACATAATTTACGAGACTTTCATACCGGTCGGTGCTTTAGATCATGTAGATATGCTTAAGAAGTTCAAAAAGAACCATTTGAGAGATAAGACTGTTAATGTGGGTGAATTTGGAACATCTGTTAAATCTCCTCTTTTTGTTACAACATATAACAATGCAGAGCAAGGTATAACATCTATTTTAAACAGACATTGGAGCATCATTTTGAGGGATCCTACTATTGGTCCAAAATTACCACCAAAAATTCCTATAATTTAAAAAAAAGCAAGAAACCTAAAAACTTTATTGGCTCCTAGTTGTTTAAAGCAAAGCATCAATCATTCCACACGTGGTATATCCAAAAATGGCAATTCATCTTGTGGACGTAGTAGATGCCTAACATGTAGACATCTACAAAAAGTGGATCATATCTCTTCACATTTCAATAAATCCATTCATGCAGTAAAAGGTCAGATCAACTGTTTATCCACATTTGTTATTTATATTATTACATGCCCGTGTGGTTATCAATATGCTGGCAGGACAGCACGTACTTTGAGCACACGCTTTTTAGAGCACAGGCGCAATATTATTCATTGTCTGACTACACACAATTTATCTAGACATTATCTTGAAAAACATAATAATGATCTATCTTCTCTTTCTGTTATGGGGTTAGAATTAATACCATCTACATTACTTAGCGGTGATAGACTCAAGAAACTTAATTTAAGGGAGACCTACTGGATTTATGTGTTGGACACGTTAAGTCCAGGGGGTCTCAATGATTGCATCGATACGAGTACAATTGTGTAGTTGCTATTTTCCTCTATTCATCATTAGTAGGGTCACAGAGGTCTGGGTTGAACATGTTTAGCATGTTCCCTCTGTTTCCCTATGTGGTGTTATTTGAGGGGGCCCCTGGTCGGGATTATTTCTTGCACATTTTATTAAACACTTCAAAATTAATCACATGCTAATATTTAGTTTATTGATTATTGTTTCATATTCATCACATATTATCATTACATATATTAATAAATATTATTTGTGAGGTCATATTTTATTAAACATATGGTTTCAATTAACAAATAGCACATAATCACTTTATACATACAATTTTTCACAAATTCATTTCATTAATGAGAATTGTTTAGATTACATTATTATATTTATATATATATATATATTTTCATATAAGGTTTGATATAAACATATACGGTACCTTGTTCTTTTGTTCACATATTAGTACACATTTATTTCTGTTTCTTTCTATATGGATTGCTGGTTCTTTACATTAGGTCTCCATATTTATATTCTTTCTTTATTCGTTTCTCTTCCCTTATTTGGTTTCCTTTAATGATACTATGCATTTATGTTAATATACTCTAAAATTGGGGTTACCATGACTGTGATCAAATATATATGTGTTTCTTTATTTCCCTATATATCTTCACACGGTTGTTTTGTGATGGCCTTATTTTATAAGAAGCAACACACACGAGTTCATATTAGATATATTTCTATGCTTTGGTCATTTTTTATAGATAGTTTCATAGGGCTTTCTCATATTCAGGTACATATAAAATCCCAATAACAAACACAGTATCAATTTGATATCAGTTTCCATTTCAAGGTTTGATTAATATATAATTTTATAATTTTTTATGGCATCTTTTATAGTATATATAGATATAATTTTTATGGTATTTATTTATGGCATTATTCATTCAGTTTTCATTTATATGCTTTTTTTATTAAAGGTCGTTTTTTAGGTTTTGGACCTACATGATGTACTTTCAATACACACATTATGTTTGTTTATGAATATTCATTTCTTCCTCAAATCACACATCGTTTCACTAATCAGTGTGTAAGCTGTGTGTTTAACTTTTTCAAGCTTAGATATTTATCATATTACTTGTGTAATTTAGTTTATTGTTTAATATTCATTTTAATTATTCATTATATCTATATAAACATTTGTTATGACAATTTTCATTATGGTTAATGGGGAGTTTCAACCATCTATGACGTTTTAGATGACATTGTACTATGAAAGTATTACAATTGATTCATATGACATTCTATGTTATATAGGAGTTAACAACATTGGTCATATAGTGTTTTATGTTTTTTATAACAACAATGACAAATTATCATATTTTATGGTCTAGTATGTTGTGTTAGCTATATGTTATACTTCCTTATGGCCATTTATGATATGTGCAATCTAATTATTGTCCTCTCTTAAGTGATTTGTTACTCTGTCAACACCCAGCACAGATGACCTGAATTAATTTAATTGATTAAAACCATTTGGGTATGATTTGTTCTATTGGACTAAAGCACTATAAAAAGCAAGTCATTACAACGATAGTCCATCCCCTGATGAAATCCGCTGAGACGGAAGAAACGCATAGGTTCACGTGGTATAGGAGCTACAGTGGTGGAGCAGCCCAGACGCCTGAGTGCAGACGCCAATGCAGAAGTTCCCTGTCATCTCATTGGAGAGGGTTCGTGTAGAGCCATGCAGACTAGGAACCGCAAGTTGCTCATCCGTGTTGTCGGAGAGACGCTGAGACGGTGACACCAGCAGCAGCAAAGCCTTGCGGTTTACACAACCACATGGAACGGAAGGAAGCAGTGGAAGTCTGACGTCTGTCTGGTGCATGGGCTTGTCCCATAAAACACTTTTAATACACTGAAAAAGTGTGAGTGTGCAATTGTCTATGTTTATGGTAAATGAGCACACATTTGCATGTCATTTCCCAGAATCCCTTGCTGCAGTGGAAGTGCTGTGTGCTGGGTGATAATGGTGAAAGACAGGGTTGCAGACCTGTCGCAGTGTCACGGGAGACTCCTGTGGTGAGTAGGATCTCGGTGGCCGGAACAGCAGGAAGCGAAGTAGGGGTCACAAGCAGGGGTCCGAGGCAGGCGGCAGGTAGCGAAGTCAGGTAACAAGTAGGGGTCCGAGGCAGGCGGCAGGTAGCGAAGTCAGGTAACAAGCAGAGGTCGGCAATGAGGAGACTGGAACAGGACAGGCGGGGCAGGACAGGTCCGGGAGCAGGGACTGAGAACGTGGAGCAGGGACTGAGACCGGGGAGCAGGGACTGAGACTGGGGAGCAGAGACTGAGACCGGGGAGCAAGGAACAAACAGGGTCAAGCCAGATTACTAGCAAGGGCTTTTACTGTGAACCCAGTGGACAAAGAAGCTATGGCTAGGCAGGAGGTCTAGGCGACCCTGACACGCAGACATGCAAATGAATATACAGGAATATTTACAGTTGCTTTATGCTTTACTGTGGAGGGTTTTTTGTCACTTTTTTTACCCACCATAACCTTAATAAGTATATATATATATATATACATATACATATATTTTTATATATACATATAACACCAATATACAAATAAATGGTTAAGGATTACATAAACATGTATACATAAAAACATCAAATCTGAATCTCATAATTATCACATAATAAAATTAATCCAGCAGCACTTTTAAAAATAAATTATATGTCCTCTCCCAGCAAACCAGCAGCTAGGCAAATGTATATCAAATGTCACACAATTGCATTGAGTGTGTACATGATGCAAATAATCTGTGCATCATGTAACACTATGCAAAATCAATTTCAAAATAAAATACACTATGAACAATGTCCCCTAACCACCAATGCCATCCACAAAATCAAATAGAAACTAAGCAACATAAATACATTTACCATCAATCAATTAATCAATTTCCTAAATCAATTACAATACAATCCAAATCAATTATACAATTCACTATTCAATTCCTAAATCCAAACCATTGACAAAATAATTCTACTTCAAAGTAACCACCATCATAAAAATCTAACTACCAGAAATAAGCCATTATTCAAAAGCAAGACCTTGAAATATACTCCTGCAAAGAGCATAAAAAATGACATGTAACTAAATAAAAATTACATTACACACACAACAATGTAGAAATCAAGCAGCTAAATACATTTGAAATACATGAAAAAAACATCAACATTAGCAAATCAAGCATTTATTACCCCTGTATGTCTATCCATATACAGTATATATATATATATATAGACATAACATGCAGGGGCAATCAAAAAGCATAAAAAACAATGCATTTCCATCAAAAAAATCACATAGAATACACCCATTCAGTGTCCCTGAATGTATGTATATCCATCGGGACATAGATAAATTCAGGGGCATTAAATGAAAAAAAAAAAAACACATGAATAAAAAATAAAAAAAACCTGTAAAAGTTAAAATAATAAACTTTTCTTTTGTTTACTTACCATTAGATGCCCACTCACCAAAATCCAGGGGAACCGGAAGCTCTCGAACCAATCCAAAGGTAACCATAAAATAATAAACCCTTACAATCCACGTGTGTCTTCTTTCTTGTATTTGTAATCCTTTGCGTCAGTCTTGGGGTCTTCTTTTCTTCTTTGGGGTCTTCTCCATCTTCTTCCGTCTGCTTCCATCTTCTTACACCACGCCCTTCTTCTCTTCTTAGGATGGGAGGTCTTCCCTCCTCGCCGTCAGCTTCAAAATGAGACGACATAGGCTTTTATAGGCCTATGATGTCACATTTTGGTCAAATGGTTCCCACGGCCCTGATTGGGCCGTGAAAACCATGTGATTTGGGGAGGGAAAAAAATGATGATGTCATTTAAAGGCAATGACGCCAGCCAATCAGAATGGCTGAGCTTCAATTGCCTTTAAGATGACGTCATCAAAACAAAGATGGTCGGCGACACATGGTACGGTAGCCAATCAGAGCGTGGGAACGAAATCCCAACTCTGATAGCTCTAGTAGACCATGTGACAGAGGCTTTGCTTCAGCCAATCAGAGTTGGGCTGGAGTTCCCACACTCTGATTGGTTACCGTACCATCTGAGGGCAGCCATCTTTCTTTTCATGACGTCATCTTAAAGGCAAATGAAGCTCAGCCATTCTAATTGGCTGGCGTCATTGCCTTTAAATGATGTCATCATTTCCCCCCCCCCCAATCACATGGTTTTCATGGCCCAATCAGGGCCGTGGGAACCATTTGACGAAAATGTGACGTCATAGGCCTATAAAAGCCTATGTCGTCTAATTTTGAAGCCAGATGGCGTGGAGGGAAGACCTCCCCTCCTAAGAAGAGAAGAAGGGTATGGCAGAAGAAGATGGAAGAAGACGGAAGAAGACCGAGAAGACAGAGAAGACCCCAAAGAAGATAAGAATTCCCCAAGACTGACGGAATGGATTACAAATAGAAGAAAGAAGACACATACGTGGATTGTAATGTTTTTTTTTTTATGGTTACATGTGGATTGGTTCGAGATCTTCCGGTTCCCCTGGATTTCGGTGAGTGGGCCATCTAATGGTAAGTAAACAAAAGAAAAGTCTATTATTTTAACGTTTACAGGTTTTTTGATTTTTTTTTTTGTGTATTTTATTTTTCAATTTAATGCCCCTGAATTGATCTATGTCCCTATGGATATACATACATTCAGGGACACTGAATGGGTGTATTGTATGTGATTTTTGGATGTAAATGCATTGTTTTTTATGCTCTTTTATTGCCCCTGTATGTTATGTATATTTATATGGATAGACATACAGGGATAATAAATGATTGTTTTGCTAATGTTGATGTTCTTTTCATGTATTTCAAATGTATTTAGCAGCTTTATTTATACATTGGTGTGTGTAATGTAATTTTTATTTAGTTACATGTAATTTTTAATGGTTTCTTTCTGGTAGTTAGATTTGAATGATGGTTACTTTTAATTAGAATTTTTTTGGCAATGGTTTGGCTTTAGGAATTGAATAGTGAATTGTATAATTGATTTGGATTGTATTGTAATTGGTTTAGGAAATTGATTAATTGATTGATGGTAAATGTATTTATGTTGCTTAGTTTCTATTTTATTTTGTGGATGGCATTGGTGGTTAGGGGACATTATTCATAGTGTATTTTATTTTGAAATTGATTTTGCATAGTGTTACATGATGCACAGATTAATTCAATCATGTACACACTCAAATGCAATCGTTTGAGATTTGATATATATTTGTCTAGGTGCTGGTGTGTTGGGAGAGGAGCTATCATTTATTTTTAAAAGTGCTGGTGTTTTAATGTGAAGATCAAATGTGCTGCTCAATTAATTTTATTGCAATGTGCTGATGTTGAGATTCTGATTTCATGTTTTGTTTTATACATGTTTATGTAATCCTGAACCATTTACTTGTATATTGGTGTTATGTATGTATATATGTGTATATGTGTATATATGTGTATATGTGTATATGTGTATATGTGTATATATGTGTATATGTGTTTGTATGTATATATATATATATATATATATATATATATATATATATAAAACCCACTGTACAAATGAATGGGGGCAGGGTGGGTTAACCCCTTAATGACTGTAGCGGTTAATGACCTCTAAGGTGATTAAGGGGTTAGGGGACATTACATTGGCTATTTTGATTGTTGTGTATATTTTGCAGCACCGGAGGGACATGGGCAGGATGAAGACGAGGATGAATTTATATGTATTTTAAATGGGCAAATGCATTATTATCCATATGTGGATAATAGTAATTTTGCTCACCCGGCTATCTGTTTTGGACAGCTGAAAAAATTGGTGATTCATGCCTTTATCGCCTACTTATTGAGGCTTACAGAATAGCAGTAGGACTTTTGGGCGAAAAGGCCTCAATAAGTGGGCTATGAAGGCTTATAGAATAGGCCCCTTTGTGTTTCTCGATTAAACCTACTGTAGCACAGTTGTTAGTTCACGTTAGTCCTAAGTGAACTGTACCTATAACTTGGTGAGTGAATGTAACATCATATTTTGGATTGAGAAGAGCCATTAAACTTAGCAACTCACAAAAGAGCAACATGAGCTATACAGTATGTAGCAGAACAAAGTTGCTGCCCAATAAAAACTGATATGTGTAAAAAATGAATGCAAATGATGTAGTGACTGCTACTGATATCTAAATTAAGGAAACATTTACACTTCAAGTTTACGTATAAAGCTACTTTGACAGCAGTGACCATGAGAGTCTAAAAATGTAATGTAGTTGTATATCCAATTTTGACTTGTCCAGGATCCAGATGGAGCGTATGTATCTGGATTACCCCAAAAAGGAAGAAATGGAATATAGTGTAGTATTGTTATGTAGCTTTGAAGAGGGTAGGGGTCTTGGCTCTTTCAAAGTGCCTACTTACAGTATTCACACAATATACGGGCAGATAGAATAATATCCAGGTAACTAGATCAGGATCTAGGAGTGCAGACCAATCTGAAACTTTATCTCACATAAAATAAGCAGCAAATATGTACTCACAATATGTACATATTAAATGGAAACATAAAAAGTGTTGGACGCTTGGGGTCGTTGTGCGCCGTGAAGGTAAGAATTTGCGCCTTCTGCCTGTCTCTAGGCTTTCTCTCTACAGCCCAATCACTGAGTGATCCTCTGGTTTGACGTCTCACGTCACTTCCTAACGGGTCGACGTCACAACCGGGCTCACAGAGATATGGACAAGATCTCGGGTCGGCGAGTCCTCCCAGCGCAGCCTCCTTGCGTCTCAGCAACAGCAGCCAATAGCTCTACGCGTTTCACTGAACTTGTCAGCTTCGTAATGAGCAGTATACTCCCCATAGTGGGTAGAACATATTTATAGCTTGTCTAATTATATCAATTAAGTCACATGTTCTCTCATAGTGTACATAACACTGTGATTAAAAATCCTATTGGCTGCTGTTGCTGAGACGCAAGGAGGCGGCGCTGGGAGGACTCGCTGACCCAAGATCTTGTCCCTATCTCTGTGAGCCTGTATGTGACGTCGACCCGGTAGGAAGTGACGTGAGACGCCAAACCAGAGGATCACTCAGTGATCGGGCTGCGGAGAGAAAGCCTAAAGATAGGGAGAAGGTGCAAATTGTTACCTCCAAGGCGCACGACGACCCCAAGCGTCCAACACTTTTTATGTATCCATTTAATATGTACACAATGTGAGTACATATTTGCTGCTTATTTTATGTGAGATAAAGTTTCAGATTGGTGTGCACAATCAGTTTCTTCTTTTCCTTTTCTTATGAGATTTATCTGCAAACTAGAGATCCTGATCTAGTTACCTGGATATTATTCTATCTGCCCGTATATTGTGTGAACACTGTAAGCAGGCACTTTGAAAGAGTCAAGACGCCAACCCTCTTCAAAGCTACATACTGTAACACTTCTACACTATATTCCTTTTCTTCCTTTTTGGGGTAATCCTGATACATATGCTCCCTCTGGATCCTGGACAAGTCTATAATCTAAAAGGGAATCCCAAATAGTTCCCACCAGAGGTTGAGATTTTATCAATTACCTAACACTCACCCCATATTTTTTTTTAAATTTTATGTCACTATATGTGTGATTATTGAGAAGTATGTGATTGTCACATTAGATTATTTGTTTCACTTACTAATCTTGAGTGGGTTTAAGCGCTGTACAAATCACTTTGGTGTCTGTATACCCAATTTTGTCATATGCACAAAACCAAAAAACACATCAAAACTTAATGTAGAGAAATTAACCCACCAAAAAAGTACACTTTCGAAAAGTTTACTGCTGAGAGGGTGGGATGGAGGGATAAAGAACTGAAAGTAGTTAGAAAACAAGGGTTTCGTTAGCAGTGCTTTATACAGAAGAAAAGATAAAAAGGAATAACCAATTAACACACCACCATAATTGCTTGCAGACATTCTTTTTATTTAAAGATGAAATAGCTTAGAGTTCTCATCAAAACTAGGGTCACAGCGTACATATTGAATGAAAGAAACTGATTGGGCTCTATTACACCCTGACTATTGCAAAACTGCCTCATTCACAGATTGCCATAAATGCATTCTTATAAGCTACTAATTGCCCAAGTCATAGTAGTAACAATAGTATAATGATATTATTTTGATCAAGCTGATGCAGCATGAACGGTGACAAGAGAGGGAAAGGAAGGACAGGCATGCCAATATAATACAGTACATCACATTTTATTAAACCTAACAAATGTTAAAAACAACTTTTCCCTGAAGTATACAAAGTTATGTAATACAGGGGTCTTCTTTAGACAATTAATTTGGAACGACAGGCATTTACATTTATAATCAAATGATCTTGCATTTTTTATTTGTCATGAAAATTAATGATTTAACCGATCAAAAGCAATAAATTAATGTAGTCATGTGTTTCTGATTGCATTAAATCTCATTTGTAGTGGCAAGATGGATATTTTATAGTCCTCATGTCCCTCTATATAGTCTCCCTGTTTTAATATGCATGGATACTTAATAGAACATAACTACAAATTAAACAGCGTTGCACATAAACTTATAGAAACACCTTAAATTAATTGACATTTTTTCAAGTATTTTCTAGATTAGTTATAATTTAACGGCTATCCACCTGATTTTGTAATATCTGTTGAAGAAATCAACACACTAATATTGATATGTACTGTATTTGTATACATGATATTTTAACATGTTTATGAAACTTAGTTGATGTAACGTTGCTGACTGCCACCAGGATACACACACGCAGGGAAGAGGTAGGAAGTGATACACCGACCTTGGTCTGGGATTAGAGGCCTGAGATTCAGGGGTAGTCAGGTCCAGTTCCCCCGGGACAAGGCAGGCGGCAGGCAAGGGTAGTCAGGTCCAGTTCTGAGGTTGAGGCAGGCAACAGGCAAAGGTAGTTAGGTCCAGTTCCGAGGTTGAGGCAAGCGGCAGACAGGGGTAGTCAGGTTCAATTCCGGGGTCAAGGCAGGTGGCAGGCAAAGGTGGTAGACAAAGTTTACTCCTTGATAAAGGGCGGATTGCCCAAAACGCGTAGGAGGGTACCTACCTCCGTTTTTTTAAACTATGGAAGAATAAAGCATTTCATATATTTTTATGAGTTTTGTTGGACCTACTTTGTTCAGGGCTGTGCGTTGGAGTTTTTTTTCCCTTGGCAGGCAACGGTAGTCAGATCCAAGCAGGAATCCAAACACCAGCAAGACAACCAGGATCCAATGCACAAAGTACTTTGCACGAGCAAAGACAAGGAGCAACTGCCTGCTATTTAAAGGCCAGGAGCAACCACTGGCAATAGAGGACCAGAGAGAGGCTTACATCCTGTCAGCAGCCATATAAGACTACGTTTATAGTACTGGCTATGGCGACTCCGACATTGCACAGCACCATAGCAAGTACATGAAGTCCGTTGCCTGGTGCCCGTAGTGGGCGCGACGGCAATGACTGATGTCACACGGTCACGATCGCTGGAAGTTAAAGGATTTTTACGTCTTCAGCGATCGGCGCATGATATCAGCAGCATGTGAGTGGTTCAGCAATGAGGGTGGACCGCTCACTGCCACACCACGCCCCCCAGTTGCCCTCTCCTGTCTCCTGCACAAGAGTGCAGGAATTGCTATAGAGATGGCGATGGCTGACGTCACGCGGTCGCGTCGCCATTGCCGTATCCCTTACTGTAAATGCAGCCTTAGGTGGGGCATGACATGACCTGGTCCGTGGGCCATCTTAGCAAGTAGACAGATTCCATAGGCTGAGTCCCTGCTGGCGCTGAGCGCGCTCATGCTTGGAGAGTGCACCAAGCATGAGTGGCGTGTGTCCTGCATTTCCATGCACGTGCGTGGGGGGCATTGTGGGTAGTTGTTCGCACGGGAAAGTTAGATTTTTTTGTTTACATAAGCTCCGAGCGTGGGTGAGCGTGTGTGCCCGTGCACGAGTGCGTGCTCACAGTTTGAGCGGGGACGTACATATATCTATATATGTAAGTAACCGCCGCAAGCGCCACACGCTCAGCACTAGTGGGGACGCAGCCGTATAGTTGATTTGTGACCAAGGATAGCATGAGAGTGAACATGGTTGGTGTTTTAGCATCTTTATGAGGCATATGGTGTGTAATACATTTTGATGTTTTTACTTGCCATAAACAGACCCAATCACCAGTTATTTTTTGTCTATTCAAAGCAGCAATGCAATCTGACCAAATAGTCATTAAGTCCGAATATTTATCTTAGCCTGGCTAATGTCAAAAAGTAAGTCATTATTTTTAATCACCTACTCTAGGCTGGTGTTAGCCCTATCTTAAAAAAAAACAAAAACAGAAAGTGAATTCCTGCGGTTCTCCCATTGGGCTAACAATAAATGGGGAAATAAATATACATAGTGAAACCAAAGTCTGTAAGACAAAGGAGACTTTTGGTTGCATCTTTTGATCAAATAATGACAAGCCTGCTAACCAATGTCAAGGTAAGCCTCAATAGCAGGTCCCTATGCTAAATGCATACAAATGTTTGTGAATTCTGTGAAATATACCCTGAAGGGGATAATAAACTAAGCATTTGCTTATGTGACTTAGTGCAGTTAAAAACTGGTATATACCAGTAAAGATACTTACATGTAGGCAAGTCTTAAGACACTCACTACTTGTAAAGTGGAAAGTGAATTTACATTGACCTTACTGGGAGATTATACACCTTGAAGGGAGGGACTATAAACCTCCCACAAGCTGCTCAATAAGCAGTTACAGGTGGCTTGGATAAATACATTAATCACACCCTAATAGTGGTGCCCACGGGAAGCGTGCTGGTAGGGATTTGATTCGGCCCAACAGAAAATGTAAAACAAAAATATATATTCACCGTGTTATCTTGTCAATGTATATACTGTATAAGCTATTATAAATGTAGGCAAGATAAGCTAACCGATATGGAACAGGGGATAAAATATTTACTACATTACATTTAACATCATATTAATCCCCTAGTAGCCCAAATGGTCAGCTATCCATGGGTTTCCGTGAATTAACATAGTATTCACATAGATGATGTCAGTCATAGTTTTACATCTACTGTATCTAGACAAAAAATGGCTTTTGGTGAAGTGGAGAGAAGATAGAAATCATGCATCCACCCAGACACTGCAATAGCCCTATTTCAGTGTCTGAATGGGAGTAGACAAAGTTTAGGTATAAATTATATCATGGGTGCGCAAACTGGGGGGCGCAGGATTTTGCAGGGGGGGTGCAGCGGTTGCAGAGGCCCCGAGATTTTCCCCACGGCATTAAAATTAAATGCCGGTGGATCGCGTGAGGCCTCTGTAACTCTACTTATCGTGATTCAGATGGCTGGTGTGACGCATCACTATGGTAACGTGGCGTCAAATGACGCAGTGGGGTCATGTGGCATGACATCACATGCCATCGCCATGGCAACGCAACATCAAATGACGCAGCGGGGTCACATGATGTGACGTCACATGAACCCGCTGCGTCATTTCACGCCGACCAAAGAGCAGTGAAGCGAGCAGGCAGGGGGCGAAGCTTCAAATGTTTGCTCACCCCTGAGGAGGATTTCCCACACTCCGATTGGCTGCTCCTTCCCCCTCTGTTCTGGGGATAGCCCAGCAGAGTGTATGTAAGGTGCTGACCAAGAGAGCGAGTGTGCGCAACCAATGACTTGAGTCAATGAAGCTAGGGCAGGCTTTTCAAAGTTGCTCATTTCGAAATAGCAGAGCAACCACCTTTGTTTTGAAGCCTGAAAAGTTTGCCTCACAGAGAGTAAGTCAGATGCGAGGACCAAGTTCTCATTTTAGAACGCAGCGGTCGCGGATGGGAACTGAAGCTGAAAAGCAGACCAGTCGGGAGCCCTGCACCTAAGAAACCCTAGATTTTTCCCCCACACCCCCAGTAAGTGTATTTTTAATTGTTTCTTGTGTATCTCGTCATGTTGTACGTGGGTTTACCAAAATAAATACAATTTGTTTTTACTATCTTGCTTTGCCTAATGAATGATCCCGGTAATATATAAATGGTGTAAAAAGTACCTGGTCTCCCATGACAATGATAATGCCTCATTTGCATATAATTTACGCATATAATCGTATTATCACGAACATCCATTATAGTTAACGCTATGTTCTTTATGGGAGAAAGAATGACTTAATGTTATGTTATTGTCCTTTGTGGATACAACGTTAATGTGACGTTTATTAGCTTGACAGAGATAAGTGGATCTATGCTTGCGTGCGATATTTACTAAGCAATGCTTAGTCATAAGGTACTTTTTGGTCCTTGCACTGGAATGAGCCCTACGACTGTGCACTGCCTAACAAATATGGTTTTAAATGTTTTATTGCTTACAAGAATCAAACAGATATAACCATCAAGAAAATGTTTGAATCACTTAAAACAAATTAATGGTCAGATTCAGACTATCGTTGTGAGAAGAAATTGCATAAAACATGCATACAATGTGTTTGATTAAATTTCATGACATTCACTGTAATATTGAACTTGAGACGTAAAAAAAAAATACCTACCAGCATATTTCTACAAGAAAGAATATAGTTTTGCCCATCTGTCACACTTGTTAACCACTTAGAAATACTGATACGAGCTCTCCAGTTAGTGGAAAGGTAATGTTTTAAATTTTAATATTCGATAGGTTTCCCAATGACATTTATTTTGATTTAATGCGTTATGTCTTCCAAAAGCTGCAATTGCAGGAATAGCAAAGTGTGCCAGCATTTATGTCACTTTGTGTCACATCCTGTTGCCATGTTCCTAGAGCAGTCATGCCAGTGAAAAAAACCAGACTGACAAAAGAATGTCATCACACTAAAGAAAAGTGGATATTTTGTTGCATTTTCCATCCTTTCTGAAAAGTTCATTCTGTTTCATTTCTATGCATACAGTATGGTATTTTTTATTGATATATATGTATATATATATATATATGTATATATATATATATACACACACAGTTGTGTGAAAAAGAAAGTACACCCTCTTTGAATTCTATGGTTTACATATCAGGACATAATAACAATCATCTGTTCCTTAGCAGGTCTTAAAATTAGGTAAATACAACCTCAGATGAACAACAACGCATGATATATTACACCGTCATGATTTATTTAACAAAAATAAAGCCAAAATGGAGAAGTAATGTGTGAAAAACTAAGTATACCTTATGATTCAATAGCTTGTAGAACCACCTTTAGCAGCAATAACTTGAAGTAATAGTTTTTTGTATGACTTTATCAGTCTCTCACATCGTTGTGGAGGAATTTTGGCCCACTCTTCTTTACAACGTTGCTTCAGTTCATTGAGGTTTGTGGGCATTTGTTTATGCAAAGCTCTCTTAAGGTCCCGCCACAGTATTTCAATCGGGTTGAGGTCTGGACTTTGACTGGGCCATTGCAACACCTTGATTCTTTTCTTTTTCAGCCATTCTGTTGTAGATTTACTGGTGTGCTTGTGATCATTGTTCTGTTGCATGACCCAATTTCGGCCAAACTTTAGCTATCGGACAGATGGCCTCACATTTCATTCCAGAATACTTTGGTATACAGAGGAGTTCATGGTCGACTCAATGACTGCAAGCTTCCCAGGTCCTGTGGCTGCAAAACAAGGCCAAACCATCACCCCTCCACCACCGTGCATGACAGTTGGTATGAGGTGTTTGTTCTGATATACTGTGTTTGGTTTTCACCAAACGTTGCGCTGTGCATTATGGCCAAACATCTCCACTTTGGTCTCGTCTGTCCAAAGGACATTGTTCCAGAAGTCTTGTGGTTTGTTCAGATGCAACTTTGCAAACCTAAGCCATGTTGCCATGTTCTTTTTAGAGAGAAGAGGCTTTCTCCTGGCAACCCTTCCAAACAAACCATACTTGTTCAGTCTTTTTCTAATTGTACCCTCATGAACTTTAACATTTAACATGCTAACTGAGGCCTGTAGAGTCTGAGATGTAACTCTTGGTTTTTTTGCAATTTCTCTGAGCATTGCACGTCTGACCTTGGCGTGAATTTGCTGGGTCATCCACTCCTGGGAAGATTGGCAATTGTCTTGAATGTTTTCCACTTTTGAATAATCTTTCTCACTGTAGAATGATGGTATTTAAATTGTTTGGAAATGGCCTTATAACCCTTCCCAGATTGATGGGCAGCAATCATTGCTTCTCTAAGATCAATGCTGATGTCTTTGCTCCTTGGCATTGTGTTAACACACACCTGAATGCTCCAGACCAGCAAACTGCTAAACTTCGGCTTTTATAGAGGTGGTCACACTTGCTGATGATCAATTAATCAAGGGCATTTGATTAGCAGCACCTGTCTGCTACTTAGCATCTTAATTCCTATGGAAGCAGTAAGAGTGTACTTAGTTTTTCACACATAGCTTCTCCATTTTGGCTTTATTTTTGTTAAATAAATCATGACACAGTGTAATATGTCATGTGTTGTTGTTCATCTGAGGTTGTATTTACCTAATTTTTAGATCTGATAAGGAACAGATGATTTTTATTATGTCCTGATATGTAAAACCATAGAATTCAAAGACGGTGTACTTTCTTTTTCACTCAACTTCCCTCCCCCCCCCCCCCCCCCACTGGGGGACCGAACGTCGGTTTTTGTGTCTCTATCAAATATGAAAATGTATGATTTACTTACCTGCGTGCTGGCCTTGATGTCGTGTTGCACCGGTATCGTATAGAGTCTATATATCTCATATATATATATATATATATATATATATAGATATATAATATATATATATATAATATCATTATTATATTATATATATATACTTATACTATATATTCCTCTACTCCTTCTCTATTATATCTCTATTCCTCTATCTCCCCTCCCTCTAGCGTTACCGTTTGGTGCAGTCACCACCGTGCACCCCAACCCTCCACACGGAAGCAAAATCTCCATATAAGCTGTTTGCTCTCTGCATGTCTTAGGCAGTCTGCAACCCCCACCTTTCCCCATTATCACCCAGCATACCATGACTTCCCCTGCAGCAAGGGTTCTGGAAATGACATGCAAATGAGCACACAGTGTCATCTTTTTTGCCTCAATAAACCATTTTAAACATGCCCCTATAGGCTTAAGCTTGGCATGGTCACAGCTTTGAGCACAGCCAGGGTTAAGGTGCATACCCAGAAAACCACCCACAGACACTTTTTTTTTTTTTTTTCTTTTTTTTTTTTCGACTTTTTTTTTTTTTTTTAAAGTTTTATTCACATCACATATATTTACAAACAGAAAATGAAACTTTTCCACAAAAGATACTAAATCAACAGTAATTACATTTCTTCAAAACACTACTGTAAAATACATATTTCTTTACAAAAAAAGGTCATACTTTATCTGTCATTCCACAGCTTTTCCTTCTAAACACACAACAGTCGAAAACCAAAGCAACGCGACTTATTCCAATACGCGGGGCACCCGGATAACATAGCGGGGGAACTACCAGATGGAGGGACACCACACGAGGACGGGGGCGCGTGTAGGACAGGAGGGATGAAGGAGGAAAAAGGTGGGTAGGGGATAAAGAAGAAGAGGGGAAGGGAAGACGTGGAGAAAAGCGGTAGGGGAGCAGAGGGTAGAGGGGAGGAAACAGGGAGGGGGAGCAAGGGGGAAATCAACGAGTGTAGGGGGTGGGAAATAAAGGGGAGATAGACAGGGGCCAGATGCATCGGAAAGGTGAGAGAACAACGATGGGAGGGTTCAATAAGGTTCATCATTCAGGGTCGCCAGGGAAAAGGGGCATCAAGAAGACGCCGATAGCTAGGCTAATAAGTAGAGCTGGTAGGATTACATGCAGACATGGAGTGAGAGACCAGCTAAGGATGTGGTCCTCGTAAGGGGGGATGGTAGAAGGGAGACCTAGAGCGGCGAGAAAATATCAGGAGGAGGAAAAAGGAAAAGGTCAAGTCTAGAAGGATGACTGGGGCAGGGGAATGAGAAAAATAGAAAGGATTATGGTTGGAAAATAAGTAAGTAAGAGAGGGGCCAAACTTACTGGGCGAAAGGGAAAACCCGGGGCAGGAAGGGGGCACGAAGTCAAACGTGGGGCTGAATTCATTCGATGAGGAAGGAGGGGTGGTCCGACGTGCAGGCTTGGGGTACGGGAGGGGTTGGGGTCATGGGGGGGTGTACGCAGGGTGGGACGGGGTACGAGTGAAAGAAGGAATGATAGAAGGGGAAACTTGTTATGTCTTTGTGGGCAGGGCAAATACTGTTGAAGGCAGTCTGGGTGAATTGAGGCGGGGAAGGCAGGTGAAGTAAGAGGAAGAGGAGGGGATGATCGTAGGGGGGAAAGCGCTGAGGCGACGGGCAAAAAATAAAAACCGACCAACGGCAATGGGTAGGGAGGAAATGACGAGGGGGGGGCAAGGGGAGGATCCGATGACATACGAGATCAATAGGTCGATTCGAAGGGGTAAGACTTTTGGGAAGGGCCTGGGGTTTAAAAGCTGCCA
Organism: Ascaphus truei; assembly: GCA_036426205.1. NCBI lineage: Eukaryota > Metazoa > Chordata > Amphibia > Anura > Ascaphidae > Ascaphus > Ascaphus truei. The sequence continues at coordinate 30,322,394 of CM071579.1, forward strand.
GCGAACCCAGTCAACAAATAAAGGGGGATGAGGAGAAGGATGGAATGCGGTGCGTACAGGGAAAAGTAGCAGAGAAGGACGGGGAGTAGTGGCGGTGGGCATGGGAGATATAGGGGGGGATCATTTCGTTATACATGTATGGGCAGTTGAGGGGTTGGCTATCTGTAGGCACTGGATTAAAGTATTATTTTAAAGAAGAAGCGATGGGAAGGCAGAATAAGAATCAGCGTAAGGGGGTAGTGAAGATGCAGCAAAGAAAATAGGAAGATGAAAAGGTAATGGGGTGAAGCAACCCGTGCTGGATAGGGACAATGTTTGAGCTGGTAAGGGTATATATGGGGGGGGGGCGGGGGGAAAAAAAAGAGTAGCACTTATGGAGTCAGGTGGAAGTGGTCGAGAGGTTCAGGGGCGGATTTCGGATTTCTAATATTGCACTAGAATGAAGGATAATTGGTACTAGTTGGTTAAGTAAAAACAAAAGAGGCACGGGCAAGAAACAAGCGGCGGGAAGGGGGCCGGCCGACTAGGGATAGAAAAAATCAGGTTGAGGGGGGTGGGGGGACAGGGCTTAAAACGCGACGTCTGTAATTCGGGCAGAAGAAAAGGATGTAATGGTTGTGCGGCGTCAGAGAAGTGGGGGAGTCAAAAGGGTTGGAGGAAGGGGGGGGGTGGGGGGAAGGGGGATGGGGGGAAAGGAAGAAAATGGAGAAATAGGAGGGGGGGGGGGGAACAAATGGGTAGGGAAAAGAGGAGGGAGAGGTGGGGGGGAGGAGATAGGGGTTGGCCGGCCGGGGCGACCATCAGAGAGGGAATTGTACCTCTAGTCTATGGACGAACCGAGTCTTAAGTTTGTCTTCAAGGGGTTTTCTTTGCATGTGTGGAACATACACCGACGTGCGCATTCCTCACCATACGGATGGGCCCACAAACTCCAAAACTTTTTCCACCTCTTCCCTGAACAAAACTCTTCTCTCCCCTCTCCTCTTCTTTTGCTTTACAGGATGCTGCTTCTACCTCTGCTGCATGTCTAATTATCCAATCGTCCTCACAGTCTTCCTCCACTAACTTTTCCCTTTCCACAGAAAGACACTTCTTACTTCCCCTCTCAACCTCTACCTCCTCCTCTACTCTAGGCGACATTCTTCATTCTCTTTATAATCACACAGAAAGTCACAAAATAACCTCTCCTCTGTTGTAAGCTGATATACTTCCTTCTCTCAGACTCACACAATATTTCACTCACAAACTCAAAAACTTTTCCCGCCTCTCCTTCTTTCCCTTTCCATCCTCACTGACCATAACCTCTGAGCTGACCTTCTCACTATTCTGCACCTGTACATTAGTCTTTTCCGGACTCTGTCTCGTCATTTGTCTAGCACGATTACCCACAATTGATGACATCGTACTTGTCCTTTTGTGCACCCAAATCTCACTCTCTTTAAACACTTTCTCGCCAAATGTCCAGACTCATACAAAGTCACATTTCTTTTGTACTCTGCATTTTGCAGCCACGTGACCCTCTTTACCACAGTTGTGACACACCCATTCCCACCTCCCCAACATCTCTTCCAATGTCCATATTGTTGACAGTTCTTCATCTCTTGGTTGGCCCCAATATTCCAAAAATCCTTTTTTCCCACCACCTTGAAAACAGCAGGGGTGCATCACTCCCCCTGCACATGCTGGGTCCGTCTTAGACGTACGTGAAATTCCCTTGCTGCCATTAAATATCCCATAGCAATTCAAAAGTTCTTCACCATCTCTTACAGTTGCACAATAATGTCTCAAAAACAAGGCTATCTCCTCCTTCTTCACAAAGGATCATACATGTGCACAATTATGCTTCTTTCCTCCAACAAAAAACTTGGGATAACACTGATCCCCTTCATCCTCTGGTCACTCGCGTTTTTCTTGGGGATTTACCTACTCTATGCCTTAACCGGCAATTCTTAAGTCCCGCGTTGTCCAGGTACAAACTTCGTGCGAATGCGCATGTGCGCATCAGTATCTATCAGTCAACCGGCAATGGGATCAGGTGTATGAAATCCATACATGTAAAATCTGGGGATGCCCTGCGCTATGCCATTAATAAATGCAGCAATGGAGACATATAAAGCTATTTGGCAATATTGCTGTCCCAACCCACTGCGCACACCCAGGAAATAACAATCCCATCCTTACTTAGTAATGCTGAAGACATAATGGTGCACAGTATTAGAGCTTTCTAACATAGTTAACATCAAGTATCCCTAAGTAGCCAGCCGTCATCATGATAATGTATGCGCCCCTATGTAGATCCAAGATGATATTGGAAGACCTCTGATATCCATATATCACTTGTAAAACAGAGGAAAAACCAAAAATGAAATCCATCCACCCCCCTGTTTTTAATATCTCCAATATCAGACCCAACAAATCACTCAGGGTACAACACACAGCCCAGACAGGCCACCAAGGTAGTAATTTACATACAGTACATAGTCCATAGGGACAAAAATATAATAAAAACTAGTTCAACCTAATGAACATGTTAAAAACCGGATAACCTAATTCGAACATCGCTCGCTATGCGACATAGGTGCATCCAGATGCACATATATCTCCTCAGGGGACCTAGGATGAAAGAACAAAAACCTAACCATAAAAGAAGGAATAGACCACCCATTTAATCATGTTATATAATCGGAGTGAACCAGAGAAAAACCGGGTCCAATACTGCCGACCCAATAGTCTAGGGAAGAGAGCCCCAATACACTCACCCGTATACGGCATGATTTCAAGGGCATCAATGGTGGTCCCACACCTTCCCAAAGGGCAACTAGTTGTAATATGCCAAAGGTAACCAACAAATGGTGGTGTCCACTTCCGTGTAGATCAAGGTCATATAGAGTCTAGAACAGGAGATATATCTATAAAATCAGGAAAGATGACACACACTGGTCTGAGTGGATCAGCGTTCTCCAACACTCATCCCTCACCCAGGGTGTCGAACCTGAGAATATGCACAAATAAAAATCTTGGGGTTAAGGTTCAATGATCAGTGGACAGATCACGCTATATTAGTGAGATCATATTCTCTGTTCAGACACCCTGGGTGTAATGTACCTGTAACAGGGGACTTATCCCTGTTCACAAATGTGCCTCTAATCCAGCAGTGTGGTGGTTAACTGCTGGTAGGCAATTAACTAACACCACCTGCCTGATTTAGATGGCTTAGAAAAGCCTGTCTTTTGAGACAGGAAGAGAGACTCTTTAGCTCACACCTGAGCTGAACTTGGAGAGACACTTGTTTTGAGACCTGCCAGTAGAAACAGCAGAGCTGCTTTCAAGACACAGGGGAAACTTCTAAACCTGAATGCTGACACACCCTGAGGAAAAGGGAGCTGAACCAGGGACAGAGAAGATTTTCCCTCCAAACCACAAGGAACAGATAAGACTTTCATTTATGAGACTTTCTATATCTGCTTATTTCATGCTATATGTTTGGGGCTGGTAAAGAGCCTTGCTAACCAACCCAATCAGAGAGGGCTGAGCTAAATGTGTAGATAGTCTCCAAAGCAGAGATAGGTTTTCTTTGTTTGGCTCACTATTTCGCTTATGTTGTTTTTTTTTGCTGTTTGAAGCGACAGGCACAATAAAGCCTTGTTATGATTTCACCTTACAACAGTCTCCATTGTGTACCTCTGCACATGTCCTCCTACATATGGTGTCAGAAATTTGGGATGAGAGGGGCCTTTGAAGTTTAAAGGGCTGGAGATTGCCTGTGGAATTTTTTTTTGTGCTTTTGCCGGCATGCAGTCTTGCAAACAAACCTGAGCAACAAAAACAAAGATTCACCTGCAGCAGAGATCAGAATTAAAGGGATACACACCCAGGCAGGAAACTTACACTGCACTGAAACCTACATAACCACAGATGGACTCTTTTCCCCAATCCCAAGAGGAGAGAGACTGCTGAAGCAGCTAAACCTTATTTGCCTATCACAAAGTGTAATATGGTCATTGAAATAAGAGTTTTGCCTTCCAGCCATAGTCAGGGTTCAAGAAGTGAGTCAGCCCTTTAAAAGGGATAAGTGTTTGTTATTTTCAAAAGTTTCGCTGAAGCAGTGATTTCAGATGGTGACCCACGAGCGGTACTGATTTTGCAAATAAAGGTTGCCACACCGCATAGGGCTACCAGCTGTGAATGGAGAATATGCAGAAAAGTGTGAAAATTGATACAAGACTGTGCTGAAGCAGGGGAATTTTTAGCAAACAAATTCTGAGTGTAAAATTGCCCTACAGGGGAAAAAGGAATTGCTGAACTGTGTAAAAGGTATTCCAAAGCCAATTGCTGGGTGTTGAGTCACCCTGCCGGGAATGAAAGAAATATTCCACAGCAAAGAATGTTTTTTTTCTGCAAGTAAAAAAAGAAAAAAAGTCTACCTATGTATCTTGGGAGCAAAACAAGACACCCAAAGTGTGAAGTGTGAATGCCATAATACCCAAGGATGAGACTGAAAATTACTGAACTCAAGCAGAAAACCAAATTCTGTTGATGAAGTGGAGGGATTGCATCTAGCAAGTAAATGGTGTAAAGCAAACAGAAGTTTTTTCCTAGCAACTACACATTCAGCATACCTAATGAGAGATTATACCTAGCAAGTAAATGGTGTAAAGCAAATAGACGTTTTTACCTAGCAACTGCACATCTTGTATACCATATAAGAGAAAATGCATGCACAGTACTGCTGATATTGTAAAACTTACCCAAGAAAGAAAAGTCTACAGAGATGCCTGTGAGAGCTACGACCTCTACAAGCAAAATATGCCCACCTGTAGGACTACCACAATTGGGGGTTCTAGCAAATACAGTGGCAACAGCTGCAATAGCGCCTCCTGAGGTCAGGAAGAAAATTACACCTGATAGCCTAAAAATGGAGGACAAGATGCAGCGTTCCTGTAATGAACCCTACCCCATGGAAGAGTGGCCCTTCCAGTCCAATAAAGAGGAAGACATCTCTTACGGGGAACCCGAACCGAGTCACATCCACAAAACACCCCAAGAATGGTGGGGGTGCCTGAACTCGGCACGAACAGAAAAGACAGCCCTCTATGATGACAAATATGGTCGACAAGAGAAAGAGCGGGAGCAGCAGATCACCCAATATTTCTGTCAGCTAAAGCAACTGCAAGAAAAGCCTGGTGTATATAATGAAGCTGCTAAAGTATCAAATAAAGAAGGAGACCCCAGTATTCCGGAAGGGACGGAGTCATCCAAAACAAAAAAGCGGAAAAAGAAAAGCGGTTCTTCACTTAACGTGGAAGGAACAGACACGTCCGCAGATTCTGTGGAGGAAAAGGGGGACCGAGTTGCCCTGCAGCCTAGAGAAATGGAGAATTCGTCCTGCGGTTAACCGAATATCCAGAGGGCCCAAGGCAGAAGTCGTGTACCCCAAAGAAGTGTCTGTCCGGTGCCAACAGTGAGGAACCCTCAACCAACCATCCCAGGGAAGCGGAGCCGGAACCGGTGAGTGACGATCCCTTGACCAGCCCTGGGGATGCCCTGAAGCTTGCCAGGCGTGACTGTGATCGGCTACGGGAAAATAACGTGAAGCTACAGAAAGATGTGCTCACAATGTCCTCTTTGGCCAGGACAGAATTGGACGATCTCAAGACTGAGCTAGATACTGCAAACTCTACTATTACCGCCATGGATGAAAAGCAGAGCCAATCTGATAAAATGATGGCTAAGCTGAAGCGGAAGTATGAGGAGGCACTGAAGCAGATGACAGTCTTCCAGCAAGAGATGCACACTCTTCGCATAGAGCTGAATGCCTCACAACAGGAGGTCAACAATGTCCGGACAGAGGTGGACGTATCTCAGAAAGAGTTTCAGACACTCCGCAGAGCACTGGATGCCTCACATCATGAGACCAACAGCTGCCGCACAGATCTGGAAGTTTCCAGAAAGGAACTACACCGTCTCACTGAGGAGCTGGACTAAAGAAACTATTGTCAATCTTGATACAGATCTCAAAGTCTCTCAGAAGGAGCTTCAGACCCTCAACCTAGAGAAGGAAGTCTCACGCCAGGAGATTGTCATTCTCAAAGCAGATGTGCGTAAATGGAAGGGGGACTGCAAAGAGGCCCTGAAGAATATAGAAACTGAAAAAGGAAAAAATTCAAGATTAAAAAAAGAAAACTTAAAACTGAAAGAAGAAAATTTTCAGTTGACAGAAGAAGTCAAGGAAAAGTTTGAAGCAGAGCACCGACTGCAGAACCAACTGCAAGGTCTACGTACACACCTCCAGTATGCTGAGGAGAAGCAGCTGCAGGAAGAAAATCTGCAGGCTGCTAAAGAGGTACAAGCACTGCAGGAACATTTGAATACCCAGTACGTCCCCACAGAGCAGTATGAGGAGCTAAAGGCCACGCTGCATGTCTTCAGAGCATCATTGGAGGCGGAGCTTTGATACCAGGTGACTCTGTATGAGAGGGAGCGTGAGAAGGCTCAGAAACTGGAGCAAGAGCTGGAGAGACAGAGAGACTGCTCCATTCCCTTGAGTCAGTACACCAAGGAGAAAACAGACGCAGCAGCAACCTTAACGACAAAAATTACAGAGCTCCAGAATATGAAGGAGAGACTGATACAGACTCAGAGGAAGCAAAGTGCACAGATAAATTCCCTGAGAAGACACTGGCAAGACACACTCAAACAGGTTGAGACTCTGCAGACCAGTAACTTACAGATTCCTCCAATACGGAAAAAGGTATTGGCTCTGCCCAAGCACCAGTATCCCACAGTAACTAATGCCCGTGAGGACAAGGGTACAGTGAGAGTTGGGGACTCCACGCACCTTCAAAACAAGATTATGCAGTTTGAGCCACCTAAGAAAGCACTAGCCAAACCTACAGCTGCCCAACAGGCAACAAACAGAGGTAGGAGTGCAGAATCAAAGCCAGAAGAATCCTTAGCTGAGGAAGCTGAAAAGATAGGACGTTCTCTGGAAAGGGCGGTGGAGGTGCAACTCAGTCCCAAAGAAGCTGAACTGGCGACTGTTTGGTGGAGGAGGGGTGCAGAAAGACAGCTTCAAAAGCGGGTAACTCTAAGGGCTAGTCCTAACTACCTACAACTATTGCCATACAGTTTGTTACAAAAAAGAGGAGTGCCCGACGCAACAGAAATCTCATGACCGCGACTCGGTAAAAAGACTTACTTGGAAAAAGTCCTCCTCGAGGAGTGCTGATCTCAAGCACCTTCGGGAGGAGACAAAAATAAAACTGGAGAAAGGGCTCCAATCCCAGCGGGACAGAGGGTTCTCTTCCTCCATCAACTCTCATTCAAGTCACAAAGATCTCGAATGAGAGTGGAAGGATGGGCTTTGCCGTGGTAAGCGAGCTCCCACAAACAGGGGATAGGTATGTAACAGGGGACTTATCCCTGTTCACAAATGTGGCCTCTAATCCGCAGTGTGGTGTACTGCTGGTAGGCAATTAACTAACACCACCTGCCTGATTTAGATGGCTTAGAAAAGCCTGTCTTTGAGACAGGAGAGAGACATCTTTAGCTCACACCCTGAGTGAACTGGAGAGACAACTTGTTTTGAGCCCTGCCCAGAAGAAACAGCAGAGCTGCTTTCAAGACACAGGGGAAACTTCTAAACCTGAATGCGACAACCCTGATGAAAAAGGAGATGAACCAGGGACAGAGAAGATTTTCCCTCCAAATCACAAGAACAGATAAGACTTTAATTATGAGGCTTTTAATTGCTTATTTCAGCTATATATTTGGGCTGGTAAAGAGCCTAGCTAACCAACCCAATCAAGAGGGCTGAGATAAATGTGTAGATAGTCTCCAAAGCAGAGATGGTTTTCTTTGTTTGGCCCACTATTTCGCTTTATGTGTTTTTTTTTTTGCTGTTTTAAGCGACAGGCACAATAAAGCTTGTTATGATTTTACCTTACAACAGACTCATGTGTACCTCTGCACATGTCCTCCTACAGTACCCAATTCCCGGATCCAGAAGGCCTCACCCCTGAGCACCTGTGCCCTAATGCCACCAATCGTGGTTTGATCACCACCTCTATGATTTGGAACCGTAATTGGCTTACGTTTGTGCCCAGCCGTGTGAAGTGTGCAGACACTGGTGGTCCAGTACTTACATCCGATGGTGATTTGTGCTGGCTAATCCGCTCTTTGATTGATTTGTATTGTTTCACCACGTAAGCCAACCCACAGGGAATTTAAGGAGGTAGACCACAAAATGTAATTGCATGTGGATTATATAATAAAAAATGAAGAAAGGAGGAACAAACAGGAGACTTGATTTGAGTTTTCACAAACTTCAATAAGGTGTTCACAGCATTCAGAGATTTAGTACAGATAACGTTTCAGGACTATATGTGTCCCTTCCTCAGACCCAACTGAGGGACACATGGGTCTGAGGAAGGGAACATTAGTTCTGAAACATTATCAGTACTAAACTCTGATGCTGTGAAACCTTTATGTAAGTTTTTCAAAACTCAAATCAAGTCTCCTGTGTGCTCCTCCTTTCCTTCATTTGTGCATTATCCGTCCAGCCTTGAGACGCGGGACCATTGGGAGGTAAGCAACAGAAGCAGAATTATACTGGCATGTCTTTATTACAGTGGTGTGCCATTTATTTCTATGATTGCGATTATATATATATATATATATATAGATTATATATATATTATATATAATAATAATATATATATATATGTAGCCCTGGTAAGATTATGGGCTTATTTCTATCTCCTCCTGTGCAGTAATCCCTGCTAAGGGCAGGTTGAGGAGTTATTATTGGTTTGCCCCATTCAACGCACTTGCTCTGACATGGTGAAGGTAGGTCACTGACCCTGTGTCCAATCAAGAGACACAGGGCAGTGCCTGCTGAAATAATAAAAGCAGTGCACTTCTATTTAGAGTTGGTCTAGGAGAAGAGAAGGGGGTTAGTCTAGTGGAGTGTGTGAGTTATTAGAGTAAGACATAAGGTTAGAGCCTGATGAGTAGGGCTGGTAGTTAGGTGGACCAAGTGCCTCTTACCTGCCCCTGAGGCCAGAGTGGGAGGCAGGGACATCAACAGGAGTACAGCTGGCTGCTGGTTTCCTCATGCGTACCTATCGTGTGCTGTGTGTGTGTGCTGTGGCTGTGTTGCTGTTGTGCTGTGTGCTGTGTGCTGTGTGCTGCTGTGTGCTGTGTATAAGGTGTCTAATAGAAAGAGACTTGTGTGGAGACTGGAATCTCTCATCCTGGGAAGGGATTCTGCGTAGGGATCACCCCTATCCTGGGCCTACTACAGAGGGAGGCGCTGCCACCATTAGAAGGAGAATGAAGGCATTCACAAGAAACCTGTCCTGTTGTCCCATGTCATCTTGGGGAGACTCAGGCCCTCCTGTTGCCAGAAGGTATGCACACACAGAGACTTAGCCAGACCTTGAGAACACCCTAGTGTACCCGATATGAGATTGGTGGGGGGGTAAATGGGCTACAATTGGAGGCGTGCTGAGATAATCAGGACGGTTTTCAGTGAGCAGAGATGAAAGTAGTATGTACACTTTCAGAGCAAGTGCTGCAGAAAGATGTGGCATTTTTGGAGACTAAGGGTAGTCAGGAGGGACTGTTCTTTAAACACAGTACAACAGTGCACCTAGTGCCCTAAGAGGGTGTATGTAAATTTGGGTACACTTGGCTATAGCTGTCCTAGTCGCCTTGAGGAGATAGTGTAGGATTCCTGTGGGGATAAAGTTCCCCCCGGAACGAAACGCGTCAGAGGGTGTTCTCTGTGATGTGCAGCACTCAAGTTTAATAAAGTGATTTATTTTTATTTTCTTTGGCTGAGAGTTCCTGTTGCAGTGACCCCCCTACAAACACATTTTTACTTTAACCATTTGCGGGAGCACAAAGGCAACATCCATAGCAGGGAGTGGTTACTACCTCCCCTTCCGAGAGTGCGTTCTCGACCGCCCCCCCGCCGCCCTTCCTTGGGAATCCAGGAGCGCAGGAACGCAACGCACGCTATCATCATCCACAGCATTGCTGTCGGCCCGCGGAGTGACGTCACATACCAGCGCGGCGCTCGAGCGAGCTGAGACCGGCCAGGCAGGGCAGTGAAGACACCGGGTCGGGTAAGGGCAGCAGGTGAAGCTGCGTGAGTACACGAGAGGGGTAGCTTAGGGTGCTCTCATTGTGTCTCACAACTATCTACTAGCAACCTTAACGACAAAAATTACAGAGCTCCAGAATATGAAGGAGAGACTGATACAGACTCAGAGGAAGCAAAGTGCACAGATAAATTCCCTGAGAAGACACTGGCAAGACACACTCAAACAGGTTGAGACTCTGCAGACCAGTAACTTACAGATTCCTCCAATACGGAAAAAGGTATTGGCTCTGCCCAAGCACCAGTATCCCACAGTAACTAATGCCCGTGAGGACAAGGGTACAGTGAGAGTTGGGGACTCCACGCACCTTCAAAACAAGATTATGCAGTTTGAGCCACCTAAGAAAGCACTAGCCAAACCTACAGCTGCCCAACAGGCAACAAACAGAGGTAGGAGTGCAGAATCAAAGCCAGAAGAATCCTTAGCTGAGGAAGCTGAAAAGATAGGACGTTCTCTGGAAAGGGCGGTGGAGGTGCAACTCAGTCCCAAAGAAGCTGAACTGGCGACTCCGTTGTGTGGAGGAGGTGCAGAAAGACAGCTTCAAAAGCGGTTAACTCTAAGGGCTAGTCCTAACTACTCTACAACTATTGCCATACAGTTTGTCTACAAAAAGAGGAGTGCCCGACGCAACAGAAATCTCATGACCGCGCACTCGGTAAAAAGACTTTACTTGGAAAAAGTCCTCCTCGAGGAGTGCTGATCTCAAGCACCTTCGGGAGGAGACAAAAATAAACTGGAGAAAGGGCTCCAATCCCAGCGGGACAGAGGGTTCTCTTCCTCCATCAACTCTCATTCAAGTCACAAAGATCTCGAATGAGAGTGGAAGGATGGGCTTTGGCCGTGGTAAGCCCGAGCTTCCCACAAACAGGGGAGGTATGTAACAGGGGACTTATCCCTGTTCACAAATGTGCCTCTAATCCAGCAGTGTGGTGGTTAACTGCTGGTAGGCAATTAACTAACACCACCTGCCTGATTTAGATGGCTTAGAAAAGCCTGTCTTTTGAGACAGGAAGAGAGACTCTTTAGCTCACACCTGAGCTGAACTTGGAGAGACACTTGTTTTGAGCCCTGCCAGAAGAAACAGCAGAGCTGCTTTCAAGACACAGGGGAAACTTCTAAACCTGAATGCTGACACACCCTGATGAAAAGGGAGCTGAACCAGGGACAGAGAAGATTTTCCCTCCAAATCACAAGGAACAGATAAGACTTTAATTTATGAGACTTTCTATATCTGCTTATTTCATGCTATATATTTGGGGCTGGTAAAGAGCCTAGCTAACCAACCCAATCAGAGAGGGCTGAGATAAATGTGTAGATAGTCTCCAAAGCAGAGATAGGTTTTCTTTGTTTGGCCCACTATTTCGCTTATGTTGTTTTTTTTTTTTGCTGTTTTAAGCGACAGGCACAATAAAGCCTTGTTATGATTTTACCTTACAACAGACTCCATTGTGTACCTCTGCACATGTCCTCCTACAGTACCCAATTCCCGGATCCAGAAGGCCTCACTTCTCCTGAGCACCTGTGCCCTAATGCCACCACATCGTGGTTTGATCACCACCTCTATGATTTGGAACCGTAATTGGCTTACGTTGTGCCCAGCTTGTGTGAAGTGTGCAGACACTGGTTGGTCCAGTACTTTACATCAGATGGTAGATTTGTGCTGGCTAATCCGCTCTTTGACTTTATGTATTGTTTCACCCACGTAAGCCAACCCACAGGGACATTTAAGGAGGTAGACCACAAAATCGTAATTGCATGTGGATTATATATATATAAAAATGAAGGAAAGGAGGAACACACAGGAGACTTGATTTGAGTTTTCACAAACTTCAATAAGGTGTTCACAGCATCAGAGCTTTAGTACAGATAACGTTTCAGGACTAATGTGTCCCTTCCTCAGACCAAATGAGGGGACACATTGGGTCTGAGGAAGGGACACATTAGTTCTGAAACATTATCAGTACTAAAGCTCTGATGCTGTGAAACCCTTATTGAAGTTTTTCAAAACTCAAAACAAGTCTCCTGTGTGCTCCTCCTTTCCTCATTTTGTTGCCATTATCAGGTCCAGCTTGAGACGCGGGACCATTGGGAGGTAAGCACCAGAAGCAGAATTATACTTGCATGTCTTTATAACAGTGGTGTGCATTTATTTCTATGATTGCGATTATATATATATATATATATCATATATATATATATATATATTATATATATATAATATATTATATATATATATGTAGCCCTGGTAAGATTATGGGCTATATTTCTATCCTCCTCCTGTGCAGTAATCCCTGCTAAGGGCAGGTTTGCCAGGAGTTATTATTGGTTTGCCCCACTTCAAGCACTTGCTCTGACATGGTGAAGGTAGGTCACCTGACCCTGTGTCCAATCAAGAGACACAGGGGCAGTGCCTGCTGAAATAATAAAGAGCAGTGCACTTCCTATTTAGAGTTGGTCTAGGAGAAGAGAAGGGGTTAGTCTAGTGAGAGTGTGTGAGTTATTAGAGTAAGACATAAGGTTAGAGCCTGATGAGTAGGGCTGGTAGTTAGGTGGACCAAGTGCCTCTTACCCTGCCCCTGAGGCCCAGAGTGGAGGCAGGGACATCCAACAGGAGTACAGCTGGCTGCTGGTTCCTATGCGATACCTATCTGTGTGCTGTGTGCTGTGTGCTGTGTGCTGTGTGCTGTGTATAAGGTGTCTAATAGAAAGAGACTTGTGTGGAGACTGGAATCTCTCATCCCTGGGAAGGGATTCTGCGGTAGGGATTCCACCCCTATCCCTGGGGCCTACTACAGAGGGAGGCGCTGCACCATTAGAAGGAGAATGAAGGCATTCACCCCAGAAACCTGTCCTGTTGTCCCCCATGTCATCTTGGGAGACTCAGGCCCTCCTGTTGCCAGCAGGTATGCACCACACAGAGACATGTAGCCAGACCTTGAGACACCCTAGTGTACCCGATATGAGATTGGGTGGGGGTACATGGGCTACAATTGGAGGCGCTGCTGAGATAATCAGGACAGGTTTTCAGTGAAGCAGAGCTGAAAGTAGTATGTACACTTTCAGAGCAAGTGCTGCAGAAAGATGGGCATTTTTGGAGACTAAGGGTAGTCAGGAGGGACTGTTCTTTAACACAGTACACCAGTGCACCCTAGGTGCCCTAAGAGGGTGATGTAAATTTGGGTACACTTGGCTATAGCTGTCCTAGTCGCCTTGAGGCAGATAGTGTAGGATTCCTGTGGGGATAAAGTTCCACCACGGAACGAAACGCGTCAGAGGTGTTCTCTGTGATGTGCAGCACTCAAGTTTAATAAAGCTGATTTTATTTATTTATTTCTTTGGCTGAGTTCCTGTTGCAGTGACCACCTACAAACCACATTTTTACTTTAACCATTTGCGTGGAGCACACAGGCAACTATCCATAGCAGGGAGCTGGCTTCTACCCTCCCCTTCCGATGAGTGCGTCTCGACCCGCCCCCCGCGCCCTTCCTTGGGACATCCAGGAGCGCAGGAACGCAACGCACGCTATCATCATCCACAGCATTGCTGTCGGCCCTCGGAGATGACGTCACATACCAGCGCGGCGCTCGAGCAGCTGAGACCGGCCAGGCACGGGCAGTGAAGACACCGGGTCGGGTAAGGGCAGCAGGTGATAGCTGCGTGAGTACACGAGAGGGGTAGCTTAGGGTTGCCTCTCATCTTGTCTCCAACTATCTCCTGTGCACTAGCCCCCAACCAGGGTTTAAGTCTGTTATCCCGTTATATATGCCTTTCATCCGTTTCAATCTAAAAGGATTTTCATGCCTGTTTAGTTGCCCATTTTTCATCATATGGGTCAGAGACTGTTCTAATTTTACACCCAGTTTAACCAGTGGGTTTTTAGAGCACCGGACACCGCGGGGTTCACTCTCCCATATACCACAAATTTCCTGTGGGGGTAGCCTGGTTAACTTGGGATAGGAACTTCAGCATAGGGTCTGCACTATGAGTGGTCAAAAGTAGGTTGACGCCAAATACTGCTGGAAGTCCCAGTACACTAGCCAGTACCCAGAAAACACACCACAGAGTGCTTGTAATGAACCGTCAGCGAGTGCGGTGTACAAGGAGAGAGTTCTGCCTAGCCTGGTGTATGCCATGCATTTTATTCACTGGTTAGAGCACCATTGAGAGTAGTAAGTGCCTAGGAACGAGTTGCACTTCAGACACTGACAGTAGCGCTATCGTGGGCTTAGAGGGCTCACTAAAGATGGTGGCAATATGTACATGTGCTCTGCGGGTGTCAGGAATCGGCGTTCTCCTCGGTTCCCACACAAAGCTCTCCCTCTCCGCAGGGAGCCCCTGCACACACAAAACAATCCTGCCTTACCGGCCTCCACGGCTCCTCGCCCCTGCCGCCGTCGCGGGATCACTCCCCTCGGCGATTCCTCTACTCAGCGCTGGGCGCGTCCACGCCCTCCTACACGCACGCCAGCCTCAGACGTTATGTGCATGCATTCTCAGCTTACAGAGCACACGCCTAACAAAGCACTTTTAACCTCTGCTTCTGCAGTGAGGCGTCGCCCCCAAGCATCACACAGTTCAATGCAAAGCAATGATTACACTCAGCTGGGCTGTAACACCTCTCTCCTATCAGGGAGGACTCCTTGCAGTCCTCCAGGCCTGCCCCCTTTTCCCATTGGCCTGCCCAGCTTTATTATGCCTGTGCTTCCCATCACTCGTCGCTCGACATAGTTCTGTATGGAAGCATTTGACTATTCTCTCAGTGATTCCTCAGGTATTGACGCGGATTGGACGACTACCCCCTCTGGCTCTCAACTTTGGCTCTACTTGGACTTCGTGACTTCAGGCATCCCTGATCTTGGCAACGGCAATAACCACTCCTTCTCTACTACCGGTACCGGCAAGTATTGTCTTCACTACTATACCTGGCCTGGCAACAATAACACCACACTCCGGACACGCTCCCTTTGCTGCGGGTGCGTGTATCCCTACACCCCACCTCAGCACAGGGGACGGGTCTGGTCTGCGGGCAGCACCTGCGTAACATTATGTCGAGCCCACAAGACACAGACCAGACCGAACTACAGCAGTTTCTCTCTAATCTGCTTCAGCAAAACCAGGCCATGGCGGATCAAATTGTGGCACTTATATGCCAGGTCGCAGTACTCTCAGACAGGGTACCGACCGCGACCCCGCCAGATGTAATCCCCCACTCCACAAGCGCAGTTAGCAGCTCAGATGTAAGGATTCCTCCTCACAAGCCTTATGCTGGTGAACCGCAAGATTGTAGGGGTTTCCTAAACCAGTGTGAGGTGTAGTTTGAAATGGCCCCCCATCTCTACAATACTGATCGCAAGAAGGTAGCCTACATTTATAACCTCCTCACTGGCAGCGCCCTGGCTTGGGCTTCCCCGGTTTGGGAGCGACGTTCTGACCTTACCCAAGATTACCCAACATTTAAGGCCGAGTTTCAACGGGTATTCGATTCCCCCGCTCGTCGCGAGATGGCATCTGTTTCTCTCCTCCAGATCACGCAGGGACGGCGAACGGTGACACAGTATGCTGTGGAATTCCGGACTCTAGCAGCCGAGACTAACTGGGGACAAGAGGCTCTCGTCTCTGTATTCTGGCAAGGCCTGGCAGATCCCATCAAGGACGAACTCTCTCGCCAATCCAGGCCGGATCAACTGGAGGTCCTGATTGATTTGGCCGACCGAGTGGATCAACGCATCCAGGTACGCCGCTCAAGTTCCGTTCTCCAGTACTCTCAGCAGCACTCCTGCTCCCTCAAGTGCTACCACACCTCTTCGTCCTGCACTGGAGTTGCCAGAGCCAAAGCAATTGGGGGTACAACGCATCCGCACACCGATACGGCAGTTCCGCCACGCCGGGGGATTGTGTTTCTACTGCGGATCCATGGAACATCGGGTTCGGGATTGTCCATTGTGTCCGGGAAACGGGACCACCCAGTGAGTACAGAGGGGCTCTCTCTGGGTGTAATGTCTCCACGTCCCCTTCTTAAAGGTGAACTCCCTAAGAAACTTACATTTCCAGTCTTCCTTTCAGGCGATAAGTTCAAGACTTCTACCGCTGCTTTCATTGACTCAGGAGCTGGAGGAAAGTTCGTGGATCTAGAATTTGCCAGGGTTAACCGCATACCACTAGTGAGGAAGAAGGTTCCCATCGCACTCGTCTGTATCGATGGACGTCCTCTTACCCCGGCCCACATATCCTTAGAGACGGCTCCCTTGCTTCTGTCTTCACATCTACATAAGGAGACCTTAGTTCTCGATGCCATTCATGCTCCTGGGATACCCATCACCCTTGGTCTTCCTTGGCTACAGCTTAACAAACCTCTCATTGACTGGACTTCCTCCGCTCCCATTTCCTGGAGGCCGAGGTCAGGCGAGACTCATCAACTGCTGGCCAATACCTCTGTTCCCGAAGTTATTCTACCTTCCGTTTACCATCAATTCCGGGACGTTTTCAATAAGGTACAGTCAGACCTCTTGCCGCCACACAGGACTTACGATTGTCCCAATCGACCTAGTTCCTGGTTACTCCCTACCCAAGTCAAGACCTACCCCTTGTCGTACCAGAATCTCACGCTATGGAGGATATAAGGAGAATCTCAAGAAAGGCTTTATTCGTCACTCCATTCCCCAGCAGGGGCTGGGTTTTTCTCGTCAAGAAAAAGGATGGGTCGTTGAGGCTTGCATCGACTACACTATTAAAATCGTACCCTCTTCCCCTTATTACCGAAACTGTTCGATAATTACAGGAGGCCAAGATTTTTTCCAGTTGGATCTACGTGGTGCCTTAACCTGGTGCGCATCAGGAAGGGGATGAATGGAGAAGGCCCTTCAACATGCGTAGTGGACACTACGAATATCTGGTAATGCCTTTCGGCTTATGTAATGCTCCCCTGTCTTCAAGGATTTCATCAACGACGTCTTTCGTAAGGTACTCAATATTTTTGTTTTTGTATACTTGGATGATATCCTGATTTTTTCCAAAGATCTCCAGGACCATATACGTCACACCTCCTACGTCCTTTCCTGTCTCCGTGAACACCATTTGTACGCCAAACTAGAGAAGTGCACCTTTCATACGACCTCTAATCCGTTCCTGGGGTATATCATTTCCGATGAGGGGTTTATGATGGACTCCGATAAACTTCAAGCGGTCACTGAATGGCCAAGACCCAATTCTCTCAAGGCCATACAACGTTTTTTAGGCTTCGCTAATTATAATCGTAAGTTTATACAGAGTTTTTCCACCATTGTGGCACCCCTTACTGCGCTCACCAAAAAAGGAGCTGATCCTTCTGCTTGGTCATCCGAGGCCATCTCCGCCTTCGAGACACTCAAGAAAGCCTTTATATCCGCACCTATTCTCCGTCATCCCGACATTGAACTTCCCTTCGTCCTTGAGGTCGACGCTTCTGATTGCGGCGCTGGTGCCATTCTGTCTCAGAGACCCACGTCCCAAGATAAGTTACATCCCTGTGCATATTTTTCCAAGAAATTCTCGTCTGCCGAGAGGAACTATGACGTGGGTAACAGGGAACTTCTGGCCGTGAAGATGGCTCTTCAAGAGTGGAGACATCTGCTGGAGGGGTCGAATCAGCCATTTACTATTCTCACGGACCACAAGAACCTTCTTTACATAGAGAACGCTCGACGCCTTGGTCCACGACAGGCTCGTTGGGCTCTTTTTTTTTTCTTGATTCGATTTTCACCTTTCCTATATCCCCGGGACCAAGAACGTAAAGGCAGACGCACTCTCCCATATACATTCTTCTGAAGAGAGGCCAGAGGAATCTTTGGAGACTATCCTTCCGCATGAGAGGATTCTCGCCACTTCTTCTTTCAAGAATCTTGACAAGATTTTGCACTCCCAGAGACGCATTCCCAAGGACTTGGTCGTTCCCGACAACAAACTCTTTGTACCTTCCAAATTTGTTCCAGAGGTCCTGTCTTGGGGTCACTCCTCTAAATCTGCAGGTCATCCAGGTTTTAAGAAGACTACTGATCTCATTCGTTGGAATTTCTGGTGGCCAAGGATGTCTCAAGATATTCTGGAGTTTACCCGCGCCTGCCCCACGTGCGCTCAAAGCAAGACTCTCCGTCAAAAGCCTCAGGGTTTTCTGTTACCCATTCCAGTTCCCGACCGCCCCTGGTCCCACATTTCAATGGACTTCATCGTGGAGTTGCCCAGGTCCAGAGGAATGAACACTATCTTGGTGGTCGTGGACAGGTTCTCGAAGATGTCCCATTTCATTCCACTTAAAGGATTACCCACCTCCCCCGCCCTTGCTGATATCTTTACGGAGCAGATTTTCCGGATTCATGGGATACCTTCGTCCATTGTTTCTGACAGAGGTTCTCAGTTCGTATCCAAATTTTGGAGAGCTTTCACGAAGAGATTGGGCATCTCTTCTTCTTTCTCTTCCGCCTATCATCCTCAGTCCAATGGACAAACGGAGATAATCAATCAATCCCTGGAGAAGTACCTGAGATGTTTCATATCCGATTTCCAGGATGATTGGGCTCAACTCCTCTCTTGGGCAGAGTATGCCGTCAATTCTGCCAAAAAAAAGTCCACCCGGGAGTCGCCCTTCTTTATAAATTATGGGTTCCATCCTCCCTGTCTTCCCATCCCCAACATCCCTTCTGGAGTACCAGCCGTAGATGAACGCATTTCTTCCCTCCAAACCGCATGGTCTAGGATTCAGTCTACCCTTCTCAACTCCTCCCACAGATCAAAACTACAGGCCGATCGTCGTCGTCATTCGGCGCCCAGTTACAAACCAGGGGATTTGGTATGGCTCTCCTCTAAGAATATCCACCTCAAGGTACTATCTCCTAAACTGGCACCTAAGTTCCTGGGTCCTTTCCCTATTTGCGAACAAATCAATCCCGTGGCATTCCGGCTCCAACTACCACCCAGTATGAAGATTCCCAATGTCTTTCATGTGTCCCTATTAAAACCATTTATCTCCAGTCACTTCTTTCCGGATCAGACTCGTAAACCGGATCCCATTACTGTACAAAATAACGAGGAATATGAAGTTCACTCTCTTTTGGATGATTCTCGCCTATCCAGGGGTCAGCTGCAGTTCTTGGTGCAGTGGAAGGGCTTTGGCCCTGAAGAGAGATCCTGGGTACCTTCAAAGGACATTCATGCCCCGGCCCTTCTTAAGTCCTTCAGGAAAAAGTTTCCAGAGAAACCGTTCTTGGACCGTCCTGAGGCCGTTCCTGAAGAGGGGGTACTGTCAGGAATCTGCGTTCTCCACGCTACCCACACAGAGCACCCCATTCCCGCAGGGAGCCCCTGGACACACAAAACAAACCTGCCTTACCGGCCTCCACGGCTCCTCACCCCTGCCGCCGTCGCGGGATCACTCCCCTCAGCGATTCTTCTGCTCAGTGCCGGGCACGCCCACGTCCTCCAGCACGCACACCTGCACGCACACCTGCACCATCCACTGGCTCGGTTCACACGCGTACATGAGTTACGGAGCACGCTCAGTCTGCACACTCTTCTTCCCATCCCCCGGACCTCAGGCTCCGCCCCCACACACTGCATGGGCATACTCAGGTTACCAACAAGACTCATCTGGCCTTTTATGCATGCACCAATCTGCAGTGTCTCCCTGTAGCTCTTCCTGTCCCGCCTCCATTCCTAATTGGACCTTCCTGCTTTATCTAGCTCCTCTCTGCTCTCAGTCTTTGCTTGACATAGTCTCTGTATGGAAGTACTTCAGGATTCTCTCAGTGTTTTCACAGGTTCTGACGCAGCACGTACGACTACCCCCTCTGGCTCTCGATCTCAGCACTCCTTGGACAACGCTCACACTGGTAACCCATTGAACACGGCTTGGACAATGACCTATCTTCACTCTCCACTCCCTGACTTCGGTGAGGCATCCTTCACTCTATCTCTACAACCGGTACCGGCAAGTATTGTCTACCATACTACACCTGGCCTGGCAACGCTTCATACCACACTCCGGACACGCTCCCTTTGCTGCGGGTGCGTGTATTACCACTTCCCCCTTGAGCTCAGGGGACGGGTCTGGTCTGCGGGCAGCACCGGCGTAACACTGTGCAATGCAGTACATCTCTCCCACACCATTCCTTTGAACGTGTGTCAGTTTTCAATCACATTCCAGCTTGACAGCAGGAATTTACTGCGCATGCGCCTGTAACTTCGCCCACCACTGCTTGCTTGCCTGAGTGAGTAACCAATAAAAATGAAAAAAAAAAATTTTATTGTAATTTTTTTATTTTTATTTTCTTCACAAGCCTGCAAAAACCATCTTACTGTATTACGATATTCAATCTGTGCTGCAGCTTTTGACTGCGACCCTGTGCGTTTGACTGCACATGGTTAATTTGTGTGCTTTTTACGTACTGTATTTGGGGGTGTATTATTATGATGAACTGCCTTTTGAAATTAAAGTATGTCTTTAGCTTTGAACTTCATGCAGCTGTACCCTGTAGCCCCCTCCACCACGAACGCTAGCTCAAGGATTTGAAATTCCACAGAGTCGTTAATTTTCTGAATCTTGCCATTGTGTTCTTGATCCGTCCATTGTCGAGCTACAAAGCCTCAGTTCGCCTGCGTGTAATCCTTTTTGAGATGGGAATTTTGAGGCTTTGTTTATCGTAATGCTTTGGAAAATCCCTTCTCGAATTTGATTTGCACAGAGCATCACCTCTCTGTGCGCCTGTGTGTAATCCTCTTTTGGATGGGAGCTAGTTTATTCCTGCTCATGCGCCTGTAACTTTTAACTGTTATTTTATCCACAAGCCTGCAAAAACAATCTTGATATTACGATATTAAATCTGTGCGTTTGCCTGCACATGGTTGATTTGTGTGTTTTTTATGTACTGTATTTGGTAGGGTGTAGGGATCAAATTACAGTATTATGATGAACTGCCTTTTGAAATTACTGTACTCTACAGTACAGTATGTTATTTCTTTGAACTGCTGCACGACTAATCCTTCATCCCTCCCCCACGCACACACAAACTCTTATCGACAGACACCTCCACAGAGTCATACATTTTCTGAAGTTAGTTAGTCATTGTGTTTTTAATCTGTCCCTAGCCAAGCATCAATCGCCTCACTGCGCCTGCATGTACTCTAATCCTTTTAGAGATGGGAGCTTGCTGCTTACTGTGCATGAGTCACCCAACCCCCTCTCTCCACAGAGTCGTTAATTTTCTGAAGTTAGTTAGTAATTGTGTTTTTAATCCGTCCCTAGCCGAGCGTCAATCGGCTCACTGCACCTGCGTGTACTCTAATCCTTTTAGAGATGGGAGCTTGCTGCTTACTGCGCATGAATCACCCAACCCCCTCTCTCCACAGAGTCGTTAATTTTCTAAATATTGCCATTGTGTAATACTCTTTGAGATGGGAGCTAGCTGATTATTGCACATGACTCACCCCACCCTCCCAACCCTTTGAGGCTTAGTTTACGGTAACGCTTTGGAAAATCCCTTCTCGATTTTGAAATGTAAATCTGTTTTGCACAGCATTGTGAGAATAGAGAGTTAAAAAACCCATTAACTGATTCATGTTGTTTTGTCATTCATTCTTATTCATTGGTGTACTGAAGGGGTGGGGGGGGGGGGTTGTGGTTGTTGTCAATGATTATGATTAGCAGGAATGTGAATAAATATTCATTTTATATTATCAGGAACCAAAAAATACAAATATAAAAATAATCATGAATAATACATAATGCTGTCTTTATTAAGTTCTTCTGGCAGATTGAAATTGGATAAACATTTAGAAAACATCTGTAAAACATGGGGAAACATGAATAATGCACATTTATATGACTATTATTTAATAATATATACTGTAATGAACTGTTCCTTCCCCCGGTGTGGATGTGTTTTATGGCTAGAGGTGTCAAAAGGTAGATGAAAGCAAGTGAAGAAAGAGTGTGTATATGTATCAGTGTGAATAAAAATGAATGGAGAGCTCTACTGATACCTCTACATGTATATATATATTTGCATATTTGCTTTGCTGTGGAGGGTTTTTGTCACTTTATTTACGCACCATAACTTAACTCAGTATTATGGTTGGCCCATCCTTTAGCTTCTTTGCATACCCAGTTAATCAACCCCACACTGATGAGACCCATTAAGGTCGAAACAGCTGTCTGTGGGTGGTTTTCTGGGTATGCACCTTAACCCTTGCTGTGCTCAAAGCTGTGACCATGCAGCAAGCTTAAGCCTATAGGGAACCATGCTAAAAATGGTTTTTGAAGCAAAAGGTGGCACTGTGTGCTCATTTGCATGTCATTTCCCAGAATCCCTTGCTGCAGTGGAAGTGCTGTGTGCTGGGTGATGATGGGGAAAGGCGGGGTTGCAGACCTGCCTAAGACATGCCGATGAGCATACAGTTGTATTTACATTTGTATATATATATATATATATATATATATATATATATATATATATATATAGTAATATTATTTTTTCCGTCTTTATCTTGTTCCTCATTCTGTGTACAGTACAGTAGTTAATTGAGAGAGGAGAGGTTTTGTGTACATCATTACTGCTGTTTATATACTGTACATTTCACTGTACAAGCAGATTAGACAGGACACAACAACCCACCTCCCCCCAGGCCACCCTTTTTCCTGAAACGACAAGAAAACAAAAAATTAGTGCAGTTATGTGCGTACTGTATTATGGCATTGTGTGATGTGTAGTACTACTGTACATGGCTGGTGCTGCTTTCTCTGGAAAGAAAAAAATTGAGCAGTTAGTAGGCAGTTACTGTAGTACTGTCAAACTAGTCTATACTGGAACTACTGTATACGCTGACTACTGTTAAATACTATGTACTGTAACCCGATAGCTGGTGCTGCTCTCTCTGTAAAGAAAAAACTGTAACTACTGTATACTCTGACTATTGGGAAAGAAAAAATATGTGCCATACTTACCTGTATCATTCTGTACTTACAATACTACAGCACAGTACTACTTTACTGATGCTTGCCCATTACACGCGATCACAATGGGCAACACAGTGGCAATATGGTCTATATATTTATTGCAGCATTCCACGGTGAGTACATCGTTCCAAAAACTCATTATGCCTTTCAACAACTCGTCCTTTTTGGAGGGTTTCGCCACTTTCCGGATATGGTCCTTCAGCTGATGCCAGACAATTTCGATCGGATAGAAGTATGGCGATCTGTCATTGGAAAAAAAGGACAATTAGTTTAAGAGACACAGTACACAGTAAAAACAGTAGGAAAAAAATGAGACACGGTTACCGCACTTACTCCGCTGGAGTCTTCACCCAGTTGATACCACGCTCAAGGATATGCACTGTTGACGCGGTGTGCTTCGGATCGTTGTCCTGATAGAAGCGGTGACCATTCGGGAACTCGCGTGTGATGTATTGAAGTATCCTGTGAAATATAGATTTTGTCCATTCATCTGATATAATCTTTTCATAGCACATCCTCTGCTCTCTCTGCAGGGATTCTACGAGTTGGTGTGGATGGCAGTATTGATGAGAGGTGGTAAAGCTTCAGAATCTTTGAAAGATCAGAGGGATTTCATCCTACTTAAGATGTTTATCTTGCTATTATTTTCTTGCCAATTTCAATGTTCATTTTCTCTCTATTGCTACTTCTCATGTTCTATTCGAATTTTATGAAAGAATTTCGGTTCTTAGGTTCAGTAGTTTTTGCTAATATTTTTACACAAGTGGTGATGCTTTTAGACCAATATCTAGTTAAATGATTCATCCCAGTTAAATTAGCAAAATTGGATCGCATCCTCTGTGGGTGCTATGATGCCAGAAAAACAACTCCTCTGATCAGAGTGGCGATCAACCTACAACAAAACAAAGTATGTTCAGTAGCAGAAACATAGTTGGGCTTATATATAGCCCTTGTATATACAAAATATATATCCTGTTGTAATATATATAAGCCTGTACTGTATACTGTATGTTTCTTTAATAAAGGAGATGTTGCATTTTGTATACTGTATTTTATGAATAAAGATTTTTTTTAATCACAGGTAAGACAAACTGTTGTGCTGAACTGTATTGTACATGTTTTGACCTGTTGTACTTAAATAAAGGAGATGTTGTTGTGTGCTTTTTAACTTGTATTTATACAGAAATTTTTTAACTTGCTGTACACACACACACAGGACCTACACAATTCCAGTCCCGGAGGGCCGCAAACAGGCACGGTTTTCAAGGTTGTCCTGAAAACCAGGCCTGTCTGCTGCCCTTGAGGACTGTACTGGTGCAGACTGTTTTGCACACCATCCCACTGTATATGTTTTGACTATAATAAAGGAGATGTTGGGTTTTGTATATTTTATGAATAAAGAATTTGTTTTTAAAACATGTGACTGTAAACCATACAGACTAACTGTAAATGTTTTTACTTTCTATACATAAATGTTTTCACAACTGTAGCAGTAAACCATACACCTGTTGATGTTTTGAATTGCTGTGCACTTAAAATGTTTCTACATTGTACAGTATTTGTAAATAAATGTTTTTGTTCTTACTACACCAATTAAAGAACATGTTGATTTGTTTTACATTGTTCCATTGGCTCCTTTGCTACTGTAACAAAATACAGTGTTTCTAGAATGTACACTACTGTCCAGGCACACTGTACTGTATACTGTAGGCATGCTCAGTACAAGAGTATTAAAAAAAATAGAAGACACATATTGTACTGTACTGTATGTACTGGCACTGTGTAGAAGACATACTGTACAGTATGTACAGTACTGTAATACTGTACATGGAGAATAAATGCATAGTTTTTATTTTTTGGGGTTTATTACACAGTATACTGTTTATAAAAAAGTATTGTATACTGTATGGCCGGAACAGCATACTGTTTCAGGTACAGTATTCTATCCTAATCAATAACAACGGCCACTAAACTGTAGACTCCGGTACGTGGGTTTTTAAATCCGATTCAGCAATGTGCAGGCATTGTAACACAAAGGGATATTATCCATCGAAATCCCTCCATTAGCCACTTTCTTTTCTGAGGAAAAACAAAAAGAAAAGTTTTACTGTAATGGTCTAAAGAAGTTCCCAGCCAGTCCCACCAATAATTTTCTTGGGGGGCGTCTCCTGTTAACATGCGCATGCGCCTACCGTGGATGTAATGCCATGCATATGCATTTCAAGAAGGTCCCAATGCGCATGCGCCTAGCGTTCCACCAATTGTTCAGTATCTGCAGTACAGTACTGTAGAAGCCGCTCAGCCAATGATATTGCTTACAGGAGAATCGCTTGACTTTTGAATCGCACCGATATTGATACTGTATTGTCAAAATAAAAAAAAACACAGAAAATAATACAGCAACAATACTCCCCATAGAATTTCCCATTCAGCTGGCGCCGGCGCCGGTCCACTACCAGTCCAGTGTTCTTGATCATCCACGTCGATAGTTTGCAGCGGGACTAGTCCACCTGTAGTCAGCTGATGAAGCTGGAAATTGCTTAGGTACATGCAAGCTTGATCGAAACTGCACGCGAAATCCGACTCAGGGTTGTCACTGACGGTGGGACCGTTATCGGAAGCCGGTGCCGGTGCATTGCTTTGCAGCGACTGTCGTTTCTTAGTTGGTTTTAACACGACCCTTTGCCTTTTGCCGTCTGCATGATCATAGATACAGGAAAAAGCCGGTGATACACACCAATACCCTCCAACAAATTGTGGCTCAATACGATAAAAACAGGGATCGCTACATAACCTTTTCCTTATTGCACGCTTCCACGTATGAGGAGCTGGCGAAAATTTGTAAAAGTCATAGTTTTCGATAAAATACTGATAAATTTGAACAACTGTTGCCATCTTATCATCTGTTGCATTAATCGCGGCCCATATCAAATACGCGTAACTTCTGTCGGGTTTTTGGAAAACGGGCTGCACTTGAACACTCATGGCGGGTGGCGGGTCTCTGGAGAATACTGTAACCGAAACTGGTCTTTGTCTTTCTTTAATATGAAAAGCCTAAATTGATACATTTCTGCAACCTCTTCCTTCAGTCCCAAGGCCAAGTTACAATAGCACACTGTGGTATCTTTTTTAAACGAAACACCTGCAAGTCGACACATTACTGAAGCGCATGCGCATTACAATTCATGAATATCTGCCATCTGGCGGGCATGCGAAGAATTGCAACCTATTAAATCCGAACCATTCTCAATAAACGCATCAACCACGCGTCAACCGCGCATGACCCGTGGCTGAGAACGCAAAATGAATGCGGCATGCTCCAGGTGAAATGCGTCGCATTCCAGGAAAAAGCCAGGGAAAAACCGGCGATGTGTTAGACTCAGATGCGCCGCAGCAGTATGACTAATACTAGTATATAGAGCTGTTACATCACTAGTTACACAGCAGTAGTCATCCTGCCATTCCATTTGATTCAATAAATTGATCACCTGGGTGGTGCACGATAATGGGAAGGCAGTTTGACCACATACTTTTGAAGATACAGATCTATATATTCAGATAGATTTTGGGAAATGGGGTCAATCCCCGAAATAATAGGTCTCCCTGGAGGATTCTTTAAATATTTATGTATTTTAGGAATAAAATAAAAGATGGGTAACTTAGGAAATCTATTAATAAGATAATTAAACTCAAAATTAGTTAAAATGCCCAGTTCCTTTCCTTCTGAAAGAATTTTCTCTAGTTTTCTCTTATATGCAAAGGTGAGGTCATTTCGGAGGACTTGATAGGTATTAGTGTCCCCCAAAATTCTCGGTGCTTCTTGTAAATAGTAATACACACTCATGACTATAATTCCCCCACCTTTGTTGGCCTGTTTTATAACAATCCCCTTATTAGATTGCAACTGTTTTAGTGCTAAATTTTCCTTTACCGTTAGATTAGATTTAGTTTCTTTTGTTTTTCAGACATCTTTTCAAAATCGTTAATAACCATTTGATGAAATGTATCCACAAAGTTTCCCTTACAGTGGTAGGGGAAAAAAGTGGATTTAGGTTTGAGATTTGAGTGCGTAAAACCTGTCTTTTTCCCTCAGTGTATCACTTTCTCTACTTTCCTGAGAAAGCTCTAAACTTTGTTTATGAAAATATCACTTTAGTGTCAGCTTTCGCAGAGACATACTGGCATCAACAAATAGCTTAAATGTATTAAGTCACTATGAGGGTGCAAAATTTAAACCCTTATTGAGTACTGCAATTTAATCTACTGATAAATTGGCGTCACTTAAATTGAAAATCCCAGTGGGTGCATTTATGTTCTCTTCTTGTGTATGCCTCCCACTTCCCCCTCTTGTGCCTCTTCGTTGTCTCTTTTTCACCTCAATGGGATGCTACATGTGACACATCTCTCAGAGGAGAGAAGCGGTTTCTTGTGGAACCACTTTTCCCTTAGATCTTCCTCTCAAGTATTCAGTCTCTGGTTTATTATCTCTCCTGTCCCTAAAAAGGCATATGATTCGGATTCCTTTCTACCCAAATCATACTTATCATTTCCCCCATGATAGTATGGTTTTGGGTACTCAAATTTAGTATTTGTTTCCTTTGGGCTGCCAAAATCTTTCTTTTCTTCCCACCTTCGCTTGTGTAGTGTAGGTGACCCTGTGACTCCCTTTGGATGACGTCACATCCTTTCCAAAAGTTGACTCTGTCACATGGTCAACTACAGCCAATCAGATTGGGGATATAGTTCTCACAACCTGATTAGTTGAAGTACCACGTGACGGCAGCCATGTTGGATTTTGTGATGTCATCTTAAAGGGAAAGGAAGCACAGCCATTCTGATTGGCTGGTTTCACTCCCTTTACATGACGTCACATAAAAAAATTTTTTTTTAAAGGCACATAGTTTTCACAACCAATCAGATGTGTGGGAACCATATGCCAATCAAATGTGACGTCAAAGACCTTTTGAAAGCATGTGCAGCCTCATTTGACGGCAAGAAGCCGAGGATGGAGGACCTCCTCCACCAATAGGATTACAATGCGTTACAGATGAAGATGAAGATGGATGAAGATACAGCTACAGATGAAGAAGAAGAAGATACAGAAGAAGAAGAAAGAAGACCGCAAAATGGATTACAATTAACAGATGAAATAAAGAAAGAAGAAAGGGACTTTGGATTTTACCTGTGGGCCGTTGCTGTTTGGTATCGTGGATTGGTTCAAGAGTTTGCGGAGACCACGGAATCGGAGGGTGAAGACATCTAAAGGTAAGATTTTTTTAAAATGTATGTATTTTTATTTTACAGGTTTTTTCACTGTATTTTTTTTTTACACATGCATTGCTAATGTATTTATGTATAGCCCCTTTAGGGATATACTGTACATACATACAGTAAGAAACAATGGTTGTTTTGCCAAATGGTTGCTTTTATGTGTTTTATATGTATTTTGCCTCATTTTTTTTCAATTTCTATGCTATGTATTTTGTGTTTTTATGTTGAATTATGGCATTTTGGTGGTGTTTCTAAATGTTTACTTCTGTGTTTTCTTTGATGTTTGCATTTTAATAGTGGTTTATTTTTGTGTTTTGCTTTTAAATGATGGTATTTATTTTGAGATTTATTTATTGATGGTTTTGTTTTGGTGTTCGAATAGTTAATTCTGGTGTTAATTTGGTATTTGATTAATTGATTGGTTGTAATTTTGTTATGTTTACTTGTTTATTTTTGTTTATTTGGTGATTGTTTGGATTGCATTGGATATGATATGGGCATGATGTACTCACGATGTAATCATTTGATTTATTGGCATTTGTAATGTGTTGATTTTTATATGTAATGTGTTGTATTTTGGTAGCTTCACTATTTATTGCTATAGTGTTAAATCATGCCCATATAATATTATTATTCCTCCTGGTGGGTGGTGGGGGAAAGTGGGTTAACCCCTTAATTACTATAGTGGTTATTAACCGCTAAGGTAATTAAGGGGTTAGGGGCCATAAGATTGTATTTTTATATGTATTCTTGCTGGCATTGGAGGACATGGCCCTGCTGTATGCCGACGAGGATGCCCTTCTGGATGGCAGGGGTAATTCGAATGGTTTTTATTTACTTTATTTATGCTGCCTAGCGAATGTTTGATTTAATAATGGGCAAATGAGCTATTCTCCATATCTGGATAATAGTTATTCTGCCCATTACTGTACTGTATGATGTGTTTGGTGGGGGGGGGAAGTATATTTATTATAATGTATGCCATCTTTATTTATTGTACAACATGGTTGGTAATGAAGGCCAGCGGGGACCCGCGGGGACCCCCCCAGACACCTGTGGGAACAACTCAAGGGCCCCCAGATACCCGTGGGAACCACCTGAGGGCCCCAGACACCCACGGGGACAACCCGGGAACCCCTTGTGGGGCCCCCAGACACCCAGAGGGACCACCTGGAGGCCAACGGACACTCATGGGGACCACCGAGGGCCCCAGACACCCACAGGACCACCTGAGGACCTCTGGACACCCGTGGGGACCACCCCGGGACACCCGCTAGTCTATGTTATCAATCCTGTGTTAAAATAAATAAATAATGGTTTTATGTGGGGGTACATGGGGTGGGTTTTGTATTGGTGCTTATTACATATTGTAATGTTTATTAGGGCAGAGGGGGTGAGTGAAAGGCCAAGTACCCCCTTTACTCACCCCTCTATCCCCAATAAAGCATCTGTTGTATCTTAACACCTTCATTGCCTTAGCGGTTAGCCGCTAAGGTAATGAAGTTGCCTGGGAATGCCTTTTTATTGCATTGGATTGATGCTGGGGGTCTCCGGTGCTGATATTAATGGATATCACCTCTGGAGTCTTCCAGTATCAATCTGATGCAGGACAAATGCATTTTTTTTCTAAGTATCGCCGCTTATCGGCATCTTCTTCCCCACTTTTCCTGGCGAGACGATTTGGAGAGGAAATAGCAATTCTAGAGCAGTTATCAACCTCGATAAGTTAATCGGGGCTACTAGAATAGCACAAGTTTGACAAGCTGACGATAAACGGCTTCTCGCCGTGCGTTTGGCAATTTTTTTTCCCGGCAAAATAACTTGACGAAAAGCTCTCTTATCGCCGACTTATCGAAGCTTACTGAATAGCAGTAAGTTTATTTGGCGATAAGCTGGCGATAAGTGGCGATAAGTGGCTTATCGCTGATTACTGCATTGGCCCCTCGGCACAAGGTATGTTTCTGTGAGGTTCTATTTGCCATTATTGTTAATATTTACATTTCAACTTCATCATCGTATCATTGTTTGAATCTATTTTTTTCTGTACCACTCATTAAACGTACAGATGAAACCAAATTTACTGTCCCTGGAGACACAGCATAAAAAGTTTTCTGTCTAGTGCAATGTATGTCGATACCTGTATAGCGTTTTTGACGGATGTCAAATAAAGCACATTTTTGTTTTATAAAAGATCTTGGGAGCCATGTTTTTCCTATCTGCTTATTCGCCTCCAGCCTGCACCTACTCAGCACCCTGCAAAGGCCAGAGAGACTGAGCACTGCCAATGTGTATAGTTAATCTGATGTGAGCTCTTTTAGAGCCGGGTAAGAAGGGGTACATTTAAAAAAAAATGCTTTAGAATGGTGATTTGCATTGCAAGTTGTAATCAGATGTAATGCACAAATATAAATATGATAGTGGTAAAGTGAAATAAGGTGCAAACAAATAAAAAGTGAACATTAATAATAAGTGACTAATCTAAATCTTAAATAGGTGATGATGTGATAAAATTTAAATGAATACAGCTTCACCCCCTGCTCTTGAACCCACTTGGAAGGGGTAGTCTTCACTCTTCCCCCACAGTACCAGCAAAACACACAAAATCCACGGGGAGCATGGGGAGGAAACAAAAATAAATTTAAGTGCAGCAAAAAATGACAACGTGGAAAAAAGCCTTCAAATGACTTGGCTCTAATGAATTGTGTGTGACGGGTAAATCAAAGATAAACCCAACAGGCGCTCAGATTCAGATACGTAGGCAGAACGGTCAGATCATTATATGTCAGAATCTCTGAACATATCAGGTTAATTAACAAACGTGACTTGTTCCATCCTGTAGCGAAACATTTTTCACAATGTCCGCTCGGTGAATTAAAGAATTTTACATTCTGTGGTGCTGAACACATATCTGTTCATGCAAGAGGAGGTGACAGGCTTAACTGTTTAAACAAAAAAGAAATGTCATGGATATTTTCTCTCAATACTTTGCAACCTTATGGTCTAAATGTGGAATGGGAATTGAAGCATTTTCTTCATAACTAATTAACCTGCGTTTATTGGTAACATGTTGCAATTCCCCTTCCACATACAATCATGATTTATACAGAGATTCATGTGGTTTTCATTTTTCTTCCTCTTCCCCCCCCCCCCCCCCCCCCTCTCCCTCCCCCCTTTCCTCCTTCCCTCTCTCCAAACCCCCCACCTCCCCCCTTTTCCCCCCCATCCCCCCTCTCCCCTCCCCCTCCCCCCTTTCCCCCCCCTTTCCTTCCCCCCTTTCTTTTCTTCACTTATTTCATGGATACTCATACACGAGAATTAATTCAGGAAGTATATCATGATAAACTGTTATCATGGACTGTATTATTGAGTGTAAGTACTTTGACTCTATGTGGTTTACATTGTTACAAACTTTTGACATATTGTGGTTTATATTGCTAAATGTTTCTGAACCCTTCAATGGCATTATTAAATTTGCAAGTACCCTATGGCCTCAAATCATTCCATACAGATGGGTATATGATCAATTTGTATTACAATACGGATTCAATGCTTGATTAAGGCATATCGTGTGCACTTATATATAACATTTGTTTTTAATCATGATCTAATCATTAATACGTCAATTTAATTCTTTATTACATGCATTGTTTGTACAACAGGATATGTAAATGTTATTGACGATAATGATTTGGTCACATTTTAGTGCGTCTCCTTTTAATGACATCTGTGTTGTAGATGTGCAATGATATACACCTGCTACCTGTCCATTGGGCAACGTACTCAGGTGTGGCGAATTGCAGAGACTATAACTGGGTATCTTTTATGCAAGCGGATCACTCTTTGACAAAGGCCTTGCAGGCTGAAACGCGTCAGAGGATCCGCTTGCACCCTTGTGCCAATAAAGCTTTTTTCACTGCCAATACTCAGCCTTCAGTGATTCTTCGTGGCGGTGCAGCGTTTACCCCCTCTGGGAGGATCTACGCAATGGCTCTAATGAATTGACTACTTACAAGATGTAAGAGTCAAATAGGCAGGGTTGACTCAAACAGTCACAGGTAAGTGGATGAGGCAGTTGTCATCAGAGTGGATCGGGTCCCCAGGATCACGTACCCCAATGTTGAGAGAAAAACTGGCATAGCACAGATCACTCGAGATAAAATAGCTTTATAACAATAAAATATTATACTCACATTCTAACAATAAAATACGGGCATATCACACTGCATTAGTGTTGGAAGATTTAAGCCAGCTGGCTCACTGTCCCGCAGCGTTCCCCCTCTCCTCCGCCTCAGCCCCCGGTCAGCTGTTACACTGCTCCGACTGGCGTCTGACGTCACTTCTGGGTTCGTCGCTCGGTGAGTGCTGGATCCTCCTGCAACTTCTCTGCTGTATGCTCCGGTCTGAAAGAAAACTCCCACTCTACGCGTTTCGAAAGCGACTGCTTTCTTCCTCAGGAGTGTGGAGCCTTGTGACACATTGTATGCTTTTATATCTTGGTGATCTGATTAATCAGCAGGTGTATACTATTCCTTAAAGTGCTACTGGTGTGGCTAGTACAGATACAATTGCTCATATACAAACATGGGGTTATAATCTTGATAAACACATCTTTTGTAAGGGGATACTTGGTAAACGGGATGGGGAATGAATCTTGTTATGAGAATATAAATTTAAATATAAATATAAGTGGTGGTACATTTGGAATCCATTTGGACAAACTATAAATTCAAACATATTAACTCACTGATATTATCACTGGGTATATATACGATCTGCAATATGCATGATCTACAATGGCAGACTAACCATAATTACAAACAATTTATACAAATTAATTATAAAATTATGACAAACTTACAAATGTATTTTGACAAACTTACAAATGTATTTTAACAAATTAATTATAAAATCCTAAAAACCTACAATTGGATGATGGTGACATACTATGATCATGAGTCAATATAACACTTAACCCATACAAAGACACTTACTCCATACAAGAAAACCTAAAATGCACAGATAATAATGGCTATTGGATGGATACTGAGGAAATTGGATGAAAAAACTCCTAAAATGTGGGAGACAATATCCACATTAGAAACAGATACAATTATTTCAAAAATGGAAGAATATCTAACTCCATATTTAATCCCCTTGGGGTGAGACTTCCTAAACGATGGATCCAAAAAGATTCTCTCCTCAAAAGTTCATTCTCTCTATCTCAAAAATTTCAAAAATTATTTAATTATAATCAATTTTGAGGAGAGAATCCTTTTGGATCCATCGTTTAGGAAGTCTCACCCCAAGGGGATTAAATATGGAGTTAGATATTCTTCCATTTTTGAAATAATTGTATCTGTTTCTAATGTGGATTTTGTCTCCCCCATTTTAGGAGTTTTTTCATCCAATTTCCTCAGTATCTATCCAATAGCCATTATTATCTGTGCATTTTAGGTTTCTTTGTATGGTAGTAAGTGTCTTTGTATGGTAGTAAGTGTTATATTACCTCCATGATCATATATATTTCACCATCATCCAATTGTAGGTTTTTAGGATTTTATAATTAATTTGTTAAAATGCATTTGCAAGTTTGTCATAATTTTATAATTAATTTGTATAAATTGTCTGCCATTGTAGATCATGCATATTGCAGATCGTGTATATATACCCAGTGATAATATCAGTGAGTTAATATGTTTGAATTTATAGTTTGTCCAAATGTACCACCACTTATATTTTATATTTAAACTTATATTCTCATAAGAAGATTCATTCCCTATCCCGTTTACCAAGTATCCCCTTACAAAAGATGTGTTTATCAAGATTTTAACCCCATGTTTGTATATGAGCAATTGTATCTGTACTAGCCACACCAGTAGCACTTTAAAGAATAGCATACACCTGTTGATTAATCAGATCACCAAGATATAAAAGCATGCAATGTGTCACAAGGCTCCACACTCCTGAGGAAGAAAGCAGTTGCTTTTGAAACGCGTAGAGTGGGAGTTTTTATTCAGACCGGAGCATACAGCAGAGAAGTTGCAGGAGGATCCAGCACTCACCGCGCGACGAACCCGGAAGTGATGTCAGACGCCAGTCGGAGCAGTGTAACAGCTGACCGGGGGCTGAGGCGGAGGAGTGGGGGATCTGTGTATGTATTCCTGCACCTTATCATATAATGCTCTGTATATGTATTCCTGCACCTTATCACATAATGCTCTATCCTGTATTCCTGCACCTTATCACATAATGCTCTGTATATGTATTCCTGCACCTTATCATATAATGCTCTGTATATGTATTCCTGCACCTTATCACATAATGCTCTGTATATGTATTCCTGCACCTTATCACATAATGCTCTGTGTATGTATTCATGCACCTTATCACATAATGCTCTGTGTATGTATTCATGCACCTTATCACATAATGCTCTGTATATGTATTCCTGCACCTTATCACATAATGCTCTGTATATGTATTCCTGCACCTTATCACATAATGCTCTGTGTATGTATTCATGCACCTTATCACATAATGCTCTTTGTATGTATTCATGCACCTTATCACATAATGCTCTGTGTATGTATTCATGCACCTTATCACATAATGCTCTGTGTATGTATTCATGCACCTTATCACATAATGCTCTGTGTATGTATTCCTGCACCTTATCACATAATGCTCTGTATATGTATTCCTGCACCTTATCACATAATGCTCTGTATATGTATTCCTGCACTTTATCACATAATGCTCTGTGTATGTATTCATGCACCTTATCACATAATGCTCTGTATATGTATTCCTGCACCTTATCATCCAATTGTAGGTTTTTAGGATTTTATAATTAATTTGTTAAAATACTTTTGTAAGTTTGTCAAAATACATTTGTAAGTTTGTCATAATTTTATAATTAATTTGTATAAATTATGGTGAGTCTGCCATTGTAGATCATGCATATTGCAGATCGTATATATACCCAGTGATAATATCAGTGAGTTAATATGTTTGAATTTATAGTTTGTCCAAATGGATTCCAAATGTACCACCACTTATATTTACTGTATATTTAAATTTATATTCTCATAACAAGATTCATTCCCTATCCCGTTTACCAAGTATCCCCTTACAAAAGATGTGTTTATCAAGATTTTAACCCCATGTTTGTATATGAGCAATTGTATCTGTACTAGCCACACCAGTAGCACTTTAAAGAATAGTATACACCTGTTGATTAATCAGATCACCAAGATATAAAAGCATACAATGTGTCACAAGGCTCCACTTTCCTGAGGAAGAAAGCAGTCGCTTTCGAAACGCGTAGAGTGGGAGTTTTCATTCAGACCGGAGCATACAGCAGAGAAGTCGCAGGAGGATACAGCACTCTCCGAGCGATGAACCCAGAAGTGACGTCAGACGCCAGTCGGAGCAGTGTAACAGCTGACCGGGGGCTGAGGAGGAGGAGAGGAGGAACGCTGCGGGACGGTGAGCCAGCTGGCTTAAATCTTCCTACACTACTGCAGTGTGATATGCCCGTATTTTATTGTTAGAATGTGAGTATAATATTTTATTGTTATAAAGCTATTTTATCTCGAGTGATCTGTGCTATGCCAGTTTTTCTCTCAACATTGGGGTAAGTGATCCTGGGGACCCGATCCACTCTGATGACAACTGCATCATCCACTTACCTGTGACTGTTTGAGTCAACCCTGCCTATTTGACTCTTACATCTTGTAAGTAGTCAATTCATTAGAGCCAAGTCATTTGAAGGCTTTTTTCCACGTTGCCATTTTTTGCTGCACTTAAATTTATTTTTGTTTCCTCCCCATGCTCCCCGTGGATTTTGTGTGTTTTGCAAATATAAATATGATAAATGGCACACAATGCTTAACAGTTATTTTAGAAAATAAAATACATAAGCAAAAATTTTTAAAGGATAAAGGGCCCTATGATACAAAAATGTATTTACAACTTCTATTGCCACTCAACGGTTTTGTACACATTTGGTATGTCTAAGAAGCATTCTATTATAATGAAAGGGTCCAGGGCAACGTTAGCATTTAGTACTTGCTATTTGTTTATAGCAGGTGAATTGAGACAATAGGGGTCAGATATCAAAAACTTTCAAATGCCCCACAGTCCAGGAGAGATTTAAACTGTACACTGTTTTATGAAGTAATACACAATCATTTTTTTTGTATTTTCTTTATCTTTTCCAGTTGGTATTCTGCACTCCCCTTGTATGAAAGAGTGAAGTTTGTTTATAGAACACTGTATTTATCCTTAGCTTTGCAGGACATCATTCAAAAATATAATGATGCTACTTAATAAGAAATATGAAGCTCAACGCAATGAAAGATTTTCCCCGCTATGGAAATACAACTAAAGAGATTTTTTTTTTCAAGATGCCTCTTTAATATTAATTTTTAAAAAAATGTTCTGCAATCATGCACTAATGTTAGGTTCCCAGATTTGCACATGAGAAAAGTAAAATCTTAATCATTAAACAACTTCAGTTTATGAATAATACTTTACATTTGCTGCCAAAAGTCTGTGGTACTGTATTTCTGTGAATTTTTTCATAAGTTGTAATACAGACACCTAAACTATGCAAGATTTCGCTTCTCCTGCTTTACAAAATTGTAATGTCCTACTGCAATTCTAAAGAAATTAAAGAAGACACTTGTATCTTTCCTTGCGGTTGGCAAGTACCTGTATTCCTCACTATGAAATAAGTAAAGTACATACTCAAATATATGAGAAATTAGTATTACAACACTATTGCATCAACCTTAAGATCTCCTTTTGCAGAAAAACATAAAATAAATCAGTATTTTAAGTTTGTGAATAATAAATACGTGGACTATATTGTTGGTGACATTCAAACTATTAAAATATTTCGATGTGAAAAATGAATACTAGCCTAATACAGGGTTTGATTACTTTACTTTATGCTAAGTAGCGCTGTGATGGTAAGGTTAGATGTGACTGATTTTAATAAAGGTCAAGCCAGCTATTAACCCTACTGTACCTGTCAGAAATACATTTGTATTGGTTGTGTGTATATATAGATATATATAGATATATATTAAAGCCTGGATCCAGCACTTCAGGGACAAGAGGTTAACTCTGTGTTCAAGAGAAATGTTGCAAAGTTGTCTGTGACCTTCCCTGTAACAGTTTTCATATAACTTTCTGTATGTTGCAGTTAAACCCATCAATCAGGGACTGGGTCATAATGAAGGCTCCTGGCGTTATCCCTCCCTTAATGTTGTGGCATGAGATATAAAGGTGGGGTTGGGAGGGCGGAGGCCTCTAGTTAGTTCTATGGCTAAAGGCATTCCAGTTCAGAGTTCTAGGGGTAATTCCAGATAGAGCTGGTTCCAGCCAGAGCCAGTGGCCGTTACAGGTCTCAGAGTTCTAGGGGCGACTGGGAGGCAGTACAATATATTAGCCAAAAGGATAGCAAGGGGTTACATTTCAATGTAATATATTGTACTGAGCTTTTTTAGCTCTAGAATGCCCTTTTTATGCATTGCACCTGCTGTGTTTAGCATGTGAGTCTTATGATCATAGATATTCTAACTTACTCATGATTGTTTTATTACAATGCTTTTTTGATTTGTTTACCACATATATACATATTTTTCTGTGGTATTGTAGACATAAAAAGCATTGAACATATACCATGAGTAGTTAATTATTTCTGTAGAGCATGTATTGTGCTCACAGTAAACTACATTTCATCTTAATGGTTAAAGTTTAATGTGATCCCCTTTGGACTTGCATTGTTAATGCAGCGGGTGGAATTATAATTAACTACAACTTCCGCCAGCTGTACCTGAGTACGCAGGAGGGTCTATATTAGATTGTTCACTACACAGCCCTAACCATACTCCTTGAGAAAGGGCTTTAGAACCCAAAACGCGTGGGAGGTTTTTCCTGTCCCGT
>CM071580.1:0-147102 GCA_036426205.1 Ascaphus truei
TTGTTGTGCCTGTTCCTTTTCATCAGGAAAATTATCCAAACACAGGGGGGGGGAACAAAGCTTCCATTCACTTGGGAGTATTTCTGTGAAACATATGCAATAATTCACATCTCCCTTAGTCAAGCAGTTCTCGCAGCCCCAAAACAATATAACATGAAACAAGCAGGTAAAAGACAGTCTCTTAAGAATAAAAATCTTATTGTTTCTTGAGGAGGAAAATCTCATTCCTGGTTCAGCTTCAGGTGTAGTAGTTTTCCCTGTGTCGAATTCAGCTCGCTGTGCAAGCTCAAGACCGGTCAGCTCAGAGATTGGGTTTCTTTGGGCAGTCTCTCCTGGGACTCAAGAACCTCTGCTCTGTCTCTCCAAGGTCAGCTCTCAGTCAGAGCTAGGGAGGAGTTACTTCCTGTCTGAACAGACACAGGTTTTTCTACTAACCTGTAATCAGGCAGGTGGTTGCTTAATTTGCTACCAGCAGTTAACCACCACCACTGCTGGATTAGAGGCACCTTTGTGAACAGGATAAGTCCCCTGTTAGCTGGATTAGAGGCACCTTTGTGAACAGGGATAAGTCCCCTGTTACATACCTCCCCTGTTTGTGGGAAGCTCGGGCTTACCAGGGCCAAAGCCCATCCTTCCACTCTCATTCAAGATCTTTCTGTGACTTGAATGAGAGTGGATGGAGGAAGAGAACCCTCTGTCCCGCTGGGATTGGAGCGCTTTCTCCAGTTTATTTTTGTCTCCTCCCGAAGGTGCTTGAGATCAGCACTCCTCAGTCGCTCGAGGAGGACTTTTTCCACGTAAAGTCTTTTTATCGCGTGCGTGGTCATGAGATTTCTGTTGCGTCGGGCACTCCTCTTTTTATAGACAAAGTGTATGGCAACAGTTGTAGAGCAGTTAGGACTAGCCCTTAGAGTTTTCTGCTCTTCTCCACACCACAGAGTCGCCAGTTCACCTTTTTTGGGACTGAGTTGCACCTCCACCTCCTTTTCCAGAGAACGTCCTATTTTTTCAGCTTCCTCAGCTAAGGATTCTTCTGGCTTTGATTCTGCACTCCTACCTCTGTTTGTTGCCTGTTGGGCAGCTGTAGGTTTGGCTAGTGCTTTCTTAGGTGGCTGTATTAGAGTCTCCTTCATATTCTGGAGCTCCGTAATTTTTGTTGTCAAGGTTGCCGCTGCGTCTGTTTCCTCCTTGGTGTACTGACTCAAGGGAATGGAACAGTCTCTCTGTCTCTCCAGCTCTTGCTCCAGTTTCTGAGCCTTCTCACGCTCCCTCTCATACAGAGTCACCTGGTATCGAAGCTCCGCCTCCAATGATGCTCTGAAGACATGCAGCGTGGCCTTTAGCTCCTCATACTGCTCTGTGGGGACGTACTGGGTATTCAGAAGTTCCTGCAGCGCTTGTACCTCTTTAGCAGCCTGCAGCTTTTCTTCCTGCAGCGTTTGCTGCTTCTCCTCAGCATACTGGAGGTGTGTACGCAGACCTTGCAGTTGGTTCTGCAGTCGGTGCTCTGCTTCAAACATTTCCTCTTTCAAAAGTTTATTTATTTCTTTAAGAGCCTGCAGCTCTTCATTCTTTCCCTTGACGTATTCTGTCAACTCAGAATTTTCTTTTTTCCATCTTAAATTTTCTCATTTTTCAGTCTCTGTACTATTCAGGGCTTCCTTGCAGTCCACCTTCCATTTTTGCACATCTGCTTGGAGGCGGGCTGTCTCCTGGCGTGAGACTTCCATCTCCAGGTTTAAGTTCTGAAGCTCCTTCTGAGAGACTTTGAGATCTAAGTTAAGATGTAGGATAGTTTTCCTTGAAATGTCCAGCTCCTCCGTGAGACTGTGTAGTTCCTTTCTGGAAACTTTCAGGTCTGTGCGGCAGCTGTTGGTCTCATGATGTGAGGCATCCAGTGCTCTGTGGAGTGTCTGAACCTCTTTCTGAGCTACGTCCACCTCTATCTGGACACTGTTGACCTCCTGTTGTGAGGCATTCAGCTCTATGCGAAGAGTGTGAACCTCTTGCTGGAAGACTGTCATCTGCTTCAATGCCTCCTCATACTTCCGCTTTAGCGTAGCCACCATTTTATCAGATTGGCTCTGCTTTTCATCCATGGCGGAAATAGCAGCATTTGCAATATCTAGCTCAGTCTTGAGATCGTCCAATTCTGTCCTGGCTGCAGAGTACATTGCCTATTCATAGTCTATTTGCTATACACCATTTATTTGCTAGGTTCAATCCCTCCGCTTCAGCAACAGAATTTGGTTTTCTGCCTGAGTTCAGTAATTTTCAGTCTCATCTTTGGGTATTATGGCATTCACACTTCACACTCTGGGTGTCTGTTTTGCTCCCAAGATAATAGGCATACTTTTTCACTTGCAGAAAAAAAAACATTCTTTGCAGTGGACTCAACACTCAGCAATTGGCTTTGAAAAACCTTTTTCTTTATAGGGCAATTTTACACTCAGCATTTGTTTGCTAAAAATTCCCTTGCTTCAGCACAGTCATGTATCAATTTTCAAACTTTTCTGCATATACTCCATTCACAGCTGGTAGCCCTATGCGGCGTGGCAACCTTTATTTGCAAAATCAGTACCACTCGTGGGTCACCATCTGTATTCACTGCTTCAACGAAACTTTTGAATACAACAAACACCTATCCCTTTTTAAGGGCTGACTCACTTCTTGAACCCTGACTATGGCTGGAAGGCAAAACCAGAAAAAACGTCATATCTATGGCGCTGAGTCAGAAACATATATAAAGAGATAATAAATGTATTATACAACCAGTAGAAGGATGCACTCCGCTGGAACTCTTCCAATGAAGACAGTGAATCATGCAAGAGAAACAAAAACAAACATAGTGTAATACAATAACTAACAAAACACTTAACACTGCTAGACAAACATATGCTGAGACAAAAGACTGATAATTATATATTCAACATCAGTAAGTACCCCATCACGGATAAAGAGAGGGAGGTCCTTTCCAAGGGTCTGTCCTTCTCTCCGGCAGTAGTCCCGAGCAGTTTCCAGCTATATGTAGACACACAGTGATTCATTAGAAAGCTATGTCTCAAGAAATACTTTGCTAGGGACGCTGTGTCCAAGCAGGACCCAAATGTTAATCTACCTATCAGCACAGCACCTGTCGTTTATTCTAAATCTAAATGTAAAATTCCATCCACTTTCTTTCCAAAATTTATGAGTGGCCCATTCATAAGCACTTTTTCACAAATGGTCACGGACGAGTTAGAAACACAAAGCAAAAACTTTAAAATAAAAAAACATAACTTAAGCCTTGAGGAAAAGAGTATCCTGAAAGCACTTGGGGAGAGTGATTCGATCGTGATCAAGCCGGCGGACAAGGGGGGGGGGGGGCTGGTAATAATGGACAAAAGTTATTACATCCAGGAAACAATGCGTATCCTTACAGACGTGTCCACTTACCAGCCCCTGCCCTCTAATCCTTCTGTTAAATATCAACACCAATTATTGGAATTTCTAAAAACAGGCTTGGATCAACAAGTTTTGACTAAACAAGAGTTCGACTTTTTGTATAATCAATATCCCATCATACCTATATTTTACATCATTCCCAAAATACACAAAGATTTACAAAAAAACCCTGGACGTCTGATCGTATCCGGCATCCAATCATTAACTTCCCATTTATCTGAATTCATAGATTTTCATTTGCAGCCATATGTCACTCAGCTTCCATCCTATTTAAGAGATACGACCCACATACTGCAGACCCTCAGAGACATCCAATGGCAACAACAGTTCTATTTAGTTACAGCAGACGTTTCTTCACTGTACACTGTTATTGACCACGTTCAGGGTTGTGAGGCTATTGGCCGGGTACTAGATGGTGATCCCCTTATTTCTGCCACACTCAAATCTTTTTTTAGTCACGGGTATAAAATTTATTCTATCACATAATTTTTTTAAATTTAATGGATCATACTATTTACAGACATCTGGCACCACCATGGGTACGAAGTTCGCTCCCAGTTACGCCAATCTATTTATGGGCAGCTGGGAGGACAAATTCATTTGGTCCGGCTGTCCCCACGGAGCGAACTTGGTCCTATGGCGGCGCTACATTGACGATATATTCTTTATTTGGTCAAGCACCCCATCAGAGTTAATTTTATTTCAAGACTATAAGAACAACAATTTATTCAACCTTAAATTCACTTTCACATCTAGCAATACTTCTATTGAGTTTCTTGATTTATGCATATATATAGACAATAACATTCTACACACTAAAACTTTTTTTGAATCGGTTCAAGCCAATAATTATTTGCACGCCAGTAGCCATCGCAACCCTGCGTGGATCAGAAACATACCAAAAGGTCAATTTATAAGGTTAAAAAAAAACAGCTCTAAAAACAGTACATTTCAGACACAAGCTCAAGAATTAAAAGATAAATTTGTTAATCGTAAATATCCATTAAATGAATTAGAACAGACTATACCAGAGGTCGAATTGCTAGATAGGGATGCACTTCTTCAATACAAAAAGAAAAGTGACACAAATCCAAAGATATCATTTATTACGCAGTATAATTCAATGGCCCCAAATATTAAAAAGATCTTATATAAACATTGGCCTATACTTATGAAAGATAAGGATTTGGCGACAATACTACCTAAAAGGCCCAGCATAGTGTTCACAAAAGCTCCGAATATAGGACGCAGCATAGCACCTAGCTGTCCTTTAGTGCGGAGGAAGACCTCTAGCAATTTCGGCCTCAAGGGTTATTTTATTTGCAATACATGCACTGCCTGCAAGTACAGTTCTAAAAGCACTGCATTCTCTTCTAAAGTTACATCCAAAACTTACAATATCAAACAACACATTAATTGCAATACTTCAAATGTCATTTATCTGTTGGAATGTCCCTGCGGTCTGCAGTATGTGGGAATGACCACAAGGCCAATCAAACGCCGCTTATACGAGCATGTGAACAATATTACCAAAGGTCTGATCACACATAATGTATCAAATCACTTTCTCCAGGTGCATAATAAGGACCCCACTGGACTGAAATGTGTGGCCATAGAGGCACTCATTCCTAATTGGTGAGGTGGTAACATCAATAGTCTCCTAGGGAGAAAAGAGTCTTTTTGGATATACGAGCTGAAGACTCTGACCCCTATGGGTCTCAACATAGAGTTCGACCTCAAGGCTTTTTAGTTAATAAATAAAGCATATTCTGTGATCATCCACTGTTTGCACATTGATTCTCCATTTGGAATCTGTATGCAGATACTGTACCTACTGTACTAAGAATATTCACTTTTTATACACTATAATGTAGTTTCCCATTAAAGGGTCTTTAACACTAACCAGGCACGGTACACTATTGTCATTATACATATAATACATCATTTACACTTTTTCCATTTTTTCTTCTTTTTACACATTTTTACACCCTTTTGACAGTCATCCCAGACACTAATTGTCTCATTGAGCACTTTGTCCTGCTTGGAGCAGCTGGAGGGTCAGTTAGTCTATATGTATTCTTATGTGCACTTTTCTACCAGTCTCGTTTGCATACTGTCCATTGCATGTTGATTCATCTATCAGAACACCAGAGATGTCATATCATTTATAATTCTGATGAATAGTAGATTCTTAGAGGTTTAATACATTCCCATGAGTTGCATATCCTTTTAAGGGAACAATTATACCCACATATGTCTTTTATGTATTACTGTCTTGTATAATTTTGTCTTTTTTGTTCCCTGTTTTATTTAGGTAATCATAGATGAGTGTGCATTAGTTTTGTAGTTTTAATATATTGTCAGTTATTGTATGTGT
Organism: Ascaphus truei; assembly: GCA_036426205.1. Taxonomy (NCBI): domain Eukaryota; kingdom Metazoa; phylum Chordata; class Amphibia; order Anura; family Ascaphidae; genus Ascaphus; species Ascaphus truei. The sequence goes on from CM071580.1 coordinate 5,822, forward strand.
CATGCATTGTTAGTCTTATGTTGTTATCAGTGTGTTGCTGAGACTTGGGATTCACCATTAGAACCATTGCGCATGTCCACCATTTTATTGGTTGTGTACACCTTTAATTCGGGACTATATATATGTGGACATTGCAAGGCCAAGGAACTACTTTTTTACCCCTGAGGAAGGAAGCGCAGTCTTCCGAAACGCGTAGGGTGGTCTTCGTCTGCACAGCTGCTACCACATCACACTACACTGCCTGGACCCACTCCACAGATACCCCGCGGTTGCGGTCTCTGGTTGCGGCGGCTGCCCCACAGATCCGGCTATACATCTCACTGCTGGGCTGCGGCTATCGGCGCGTATCCTGCCACCATGCGAAGCACGTGACGGCGGCTCTCCCAGCACACACCAGCCGGTGCATTAGAGGTGTAGAGGTCCGCGGCGGCATAAGCAGAAAGGGATTTCCCCCTGAGCTCCGGTCAGACGCCAGAGAGGGGATACTCTCCAGTATATCCACTGCCTATTTTTATTGAGTGTCTGGTAAGCGGGCATTTCTTCTGTGGCTGCGGTGCAGACGTGACCCTTCCATTTTTAATGTTGTTTTATTAAATGTGTTTTTTTTAATTATCAGTCTTTTGTCTCAACATATGTTTGTCTAGCAGTGTTAAGTGTTTTGTTAGTTATTGTATTACACTATGTTTGTTTTTGTTTCCCTTGCATGATTCACTGTCTTCATTGGAAGAGTTCCAGCGGAGTGCATCCTTCTACTGGTTGTATAATACATTTATTATCTCTTTATATAAGTTTCTGACCCAGCGCCATAGATATAACGTTTTTTCTGGTTCCACATCTGACCTGGGGGGTCAGAGTTGTATCACAGGCTGCGGGCCTCCTTTTTTTAGATTAGCACTACCTCTCTCTTGTCTGGAAGGCAAAACCCCTATTTCAATGACCATATTACGCTTTGTGATAGGCAAATAAAGTTTTAGTTGCTTCAGCAGTCTCTCTCCTCTTGGGATTGGGGTAAAGAGTCCATCTGTGTTTTTGTAAGTTTCAATGCAGTGTACGTTTCAGTGCAGTGGTGTGTCCCTTTAATTCTGATCTCTGCTGCATGAGGTTTTTTGTTTTTTTTTCCCTAAGTTTCTCAGACTTGTTTGTAGGCAAAAAGCATAACAAAAAATTTCACATAAAACTCTCTGGTCCTTTTTAACTACAAAAGACACCTCTTGTCCCACCTCGGACACCATATGTGGATGGACGTTCACAGAGGTACACAATTAGGAGGCTTTATAATGTGAATTTATAATAGGCTTTATTGTGCTTGTTCCTTTTCATCAGGAAAATTATCCAAACACAGGGGGGGGAACAAAGCTTCCATTCACTTGGGAGTATTTCTAGTGAAACACTATGCAATAATTCACATCTCCCTTAGTCAAGCAGTTCTCGCAGCCCCAAAACATATAACATGAAATAAGCAGGTAAAAGCAGTCTCTTAAGAATAAAAGTCTTATCTGTTTCTTGGAGGGAAAATCTCACTTCCTGGTTCAGCTTCAGGTGTAGTAGTTTTCCCTGTGTCTTGAATTCAGCTCTGCTGTGCAGAGCTCAAGACCGGTCAGCTCCAGAGATCTGGGTTTCTTTTGGTCAGTCTCTCCTGGGACTCAAGAACCTCTGCTCTGTCTCTCCAAAGGTCAGCTCTCAGTCAGAGCTAGGGAGGAGTTACTTCCTGTCTGAACAGACAGGTTTTTTCTACTACCTGTAATCAGGCAGGTGGTGCTAGTTAATTTGCTACCAGCAGTTAACCACCACACTGCTGGATTAGAGGCACCTTTGTGAACAGGGATAAGTCCCCTGTTACAAGCGCTATGTACATTAATGGCGCTATATAAATAAAGACATGCAATACAATACAATCTAGACCTATTCATATCACTGTTCTGATTATTGGTGATTGAGAGGGGCTGTACTCGTGCATTTTTTACATTTTTTTAATGGTTTTTAACTTTTTGGGGGGGGGGGGGGGTATTTTGTAATTTTTGTGGCGCTGGGCACACAGAAATGGCGGCTCTGGGCATACAGAAATGGCGTTGCTGGGCGTACCAAAATTGCGCCGCTGGGCGTACAGATAATGGGATGTACAAAAAAAAATGATGATGATGTTTCTGTACGCCCCATAAAAGGAAAAGTTGCCTCAAAATCGTCCACCAAGTTCAACTTTGAGTAAACTCTAAAAAGCCTGTTTATATTGTTAGCGCAGAATAAGGTTGCTGTGTATCTATGGAAAATGTATTTGACGCAGCATGTCAGTGTTTCATTATATTATAAGTTAACAACATTATTTTACCAGTACAGCTGGTAAGTGTCGGTAATCAGTCGGTTATCCGACTGAATGCGTCCCGCAAACCGCCGACGGTTAACGGACCGTCAGTAAGTGGGTCCAATGTTAATCGGTGGCGGTGACTGTCGGGTACGCAAATACGTGTCGGACAATGCGTCCGGGGACTGCATTGTACGGCGGCGGATAACGTGTTCGTCGTTAAGCGGAATGTCGGATAACGAGGACTGCCTGTATAAATAATGTTCCACTAATAATCTATATCTATTCTAGTTAGTTATAATAGATAACAAAATAGACATCATTCTGTTTTAATTGAGATTGATATCAACCAGGTATTCAAAATGACGCAAAGTGTCAAAATTTATTTAAAAAACAAAAGATAATCCGGCGCCTAAAAACAAGTCCAAAATAACAAATAAAAAAATCTGACCATATACAGTACAATGTTCAGTCCTGTTGGACTATGGGTCTTCAGATGTATCTTGAAGGTTGTCTCACAATACTGTATATGGAGATAAACACAAAAAGCGATCATAGTGTGTAACTATATAACTGTTGATGGGACAAACATACAATACAAAACAAACAAATAGACACTAACCACCTAACAAACCAACTAACACTGACACAGAACTAGACAGACACCTAATGATGAGCTAAAAATAGACTAATTTAATAAAATACACATGTAAATAATAATGAATTATACCATACACAGGGAGTGATGACGTGAGTGTTCTGTTCCGTTAAGGGAAAAATTAGAATCCTACTTACAGCCAGCAGGGTTTAGAAAGGCATGGTGGATAATCTCTATCTCAATAGGCAGGTCTCAAGAATGGGATGTTCGTTGTTCTTTCCCCAGATAGTTGGTACTGCTGTCGCATGTACCACCGCTCCGGTATTACCACCGTTGATCCCACCGCCTAGGTAGAGCTTCACACCATTGCCGTAGGCTCAAAGTCCTGTATACCGACTGCGGGTGTTTTCCTGGTTGCACGCTGTGAGGACTCTGGGATCGCGGCATCCGTGCCCTGGTCCCTCCTCACCTTCATTAACCCCCGCTGCCGTGGCGCGCACTCCTCGCTGGCGTCACTTACCTCCGGCGGCTCTGGGGGTTCCCCGTCGTCCTCTGTCGCGCTCATGCGGGATCTCCCTCCTCTCATGCGGCCTGCTACCGTTTACGAGCGAGCGGGCCGTCTCTGACAGAGCACGCGCAGGACTCTCTTAATTTATTCACTGCTCCTGCAGTGAGGCTCCGCCCCCAACACACACACAAGGATCAATCAGGCATAAAGACTGCTCACCTGTACCCTCCTTTGGACAGCCTATCCAGGACAGCTCCATGCACTCCTCCAGGCCTGCTTCCTCTTCCTATTGGTCAGCCACGCTTTATATTGCCTGTCCTGCCATTCAGTCATTGCTCGACATAGTTTCCACTAGGATTCTACTCTGGCATTCTCTCTCTCATTCTCTCAGGTTACGACTTTGCTTGGCGGACGTCTTTCTCTGGCTCTCGACCCTCGCTTGGACAACGACCTTCCGGAATTCTCCAATCCCTGACCTTGGCTAAAACGGCAACGACGACGGCACTTCTACACCAGTACCGGCAAGTATTGCTAGCTAAACGTCACCTGGCCTGGCAACGCCAAATTCACCACACTCCAGACACACTCCTTTTGCTGCGGGTGCATGCCCATATACATTCCTCACCTCAGTAGAAGGGACGGGTCTGGTCTGCGGGCATTACCGGCGTAACAGGGGAGAGTGTGGGGGAGAGAGAGAAAGAGAGTGTGGGGGAGAGAGAGAGATTGTGTGGGGGAGAGAGAGAGCTCTCTCATTCACTCAGGTTACGACTTGGCTTGGCGGACGTCCTTCTTTGGCTCTCGACCCCTGCTTGGACAACGACCTTCCGGAATTCTCCAATCCCTGACCTTGGCTAAAACGGCAACGACGACGGCACTTCTACACCAGTACCGGCAAGAATTGCTAGCTAAACGTCACCTGGCCTGGCAACGCCAAAATCACCACACTCCGGACACGCTCCTTTTGCTGCGGGTGCGTGCCCATATACGTTCCTCACCTCAGTAGAAGGGACGGGTCTGGTCTGCGGGCATTACTGGCGTAACACACGCGCAAACGCGGAGCCACTTCTCACTCTCTGCTTGGCTCAGCCCAGTCCGTTCAGCCCTCTACAGATTCATCAAAAACTCCCAGAATCACCCTACGCGTTTCGTGAAAGATTCACTTCCTCAGGGGATGAAAATGGTAAAAGTGTTTTTTTTTTTGTAAGATGATTTCAAAATTCTTCCGTGTTTTCTTTTAGCAGAGGCCCTGCACTTTGGAAACATTTGTTTAATTTCATCCCAGGACCTGCCGCAATTAATAATAGTTCTATGGTAAACATTGGAAGGCTTTAGCCCATTAACTTTCTCTTTCGTAGAACTAGTGTGACTCATCTGCTCTGCTGTATTGCAGCTTCCGTTGTGCAATTTGTCCCATTGCAGGAAGGATAATTAATTAATGTTCTGGTCGTGCCAGCTTTTTCCTATTGGAGAATTTATAAAAACATGTTGGGTTTTATTGTTCGCACGGATACGCTTGTGATCGCCAAACTGAAAGGATCTTCCGTCTTTAGAAGGGCTATTCCACATGCAGCACTTGCTTCAGAACAAATAGCATGTTCTTGTAATAAATTCAGAAGCAATACATTGCCATGTATTCTTTGGAGAAGAGACCTGTGATTGTTGAAAAGCTCTGTGCACTGTTCATTCATATAAGTTAATGATGTATGGAGTTCTTTACCTAGAATTGTTACAATTACTCCCTGTAACAACCAGGGAGTCACGCCGTTCTCGGTAACGTTGCCGGGTCTCCCCGCGCTGCGCAACCAGCCTCCCTCCAGGACGCCGATCGCCGCCACTCCAAGGCGCACGCACGCCGGCATTCCTCATATGGCGCCGGCACGGGGGGCGCACGCGGTCACGCGCTCGCAGGCGCGGCCACATGGAGGTGCTCTAGCCTCTTAAAGGCACCCTACCTCAACATAATGCTGCAATCAAATGCAGTCTTATTACAGAGCTCTCTAGCTCCTCCCCAGGGAGCCCTCTCTGCCTCCCTATTCTTGTCTTGCAGTCTCATTCTTGTGTACCGAACCGGCTTCCTCCTCTCCGCACCTCTGGCATCCCGACCTTGGCATAGGGCTATCGACTTCTCTGCACCTCTGGCATATGGCAATACGACTCCTCCGCTCTCTCCGCTCCCGATCCTGGCTTACGGTAATACGACTATGTCACTCTCTCTAACCCCGGACTTTGCTAACAGTACCCACTACGATCCGTACCTCTCCTGCCCCGGCCTGGACACCCAGACTATTCTACTCTCAAGACGTGCCCTCGTGGCTGTGGGTGGCGTTATATCCTTTCCCACCTCAGCACCGTGGTCCCGCCTCATTTGTGGTGAGCACTCCCTAACTCAGAGTGGGGATGGGAGGGGAAGGAGGGGAGAGGTGGGATGGGGAGATGGGTGGAGATGAGAGGGGGGGCGACGGGGAGGGAGGGAGAGGGAGGGGGAGAGTGGAGGGGTGAGAGGAGGGGGAGAGTGGGAGAGGAAGGGAGAAGGACTGGGAGATGGGAGGCCCTTGTAGGACAGTTTCTAACCCTTTCACTGCTAGAGGTGCTTGCAAGCTATTGGGGAGCAGCAAAAGGGTTAAGAACGCAACTCCAGCAATCCAACAGGCGATTGCATTCCGAAGAATCATTTTCAGACAACCGAACAGTCTCACAGGTAGAGACGTGCAAATCCATCCAAATCCGTTTTCTGGATTTTCGCTGATGTTTCTCCCTAAATCCGTTTCGTGGTGTAAAATCTGCAATCGGATTTGTGCAGTTTCAATCCGCGCAGATTCATCAAAGACCGCCATTGGATACAACCCATGGACTGACTAGTAGAATCCGCTGAGTATTGGTAACAATAATAAAAAAAATCTGCAAAACGCAAATCGCCCCTTTTGAGATTGATCCACTGGAATCCGCGGACCAAATGAATCGGCCGATCCAAATACGCCCATCTCTAGTTACAGGCTGAAGGACCAGCTCAGCGAGTACAGACTCTGACTGATTGTAACGCTTGCGCTCACCACGAACAAGGTGGAACTCTGCTACTGAGATGGGAAAGTTCAAGACAATGCACCCAGAGCAGCGGGAGCACGCTTGGAGGGTGGATAGTCAGCGTAGCCGGGCCTGGGTTGGAGAGATTGGGTTAGTGAGAGTACTTGCCAAGATCCAGGGGGCGGAGCTAATGGGATGGTTAGTGTCCGTTTGCCGTAGTCTAGGGTTGCAGCCAGGAGAGTGGTAGATTGTCCGAAAGCCTAGGTCAGGGATGGAGAGGTGCGGGTAGTCAGAGGCAAGCCGGGGTCTTTATCCAGAGGGGGTCCTATGATCAAGCCAGGTCGATACACAGAAAGCAACAGAGAAACAGCAGCAAAGAACTAGCAAGGTAGTAGCAAGGCAAAACAGAACGCAGGAACACAAGGTGACAAGAGTTATGCTCAGCAATGACTCTGAGCATGAGCAGGGTATAAGTAGGAAGCAGGAACCAATGGTACAGGAGGCGGAGCGGAGGCGCGGCCCCAGCAGGAGCCGCGATAGGATGCAGGAGACAAGTGGCACGGAATTAGTTGCCGCGCAGCTGGGGAGCGGTGCACGGTGTCACGTGAGAGCGTGGCGCGTACAGGGGGCGGAGCCAAGCTCCATGGCAGTCCTAGAAGAGCTACGCGTGTGCGAGTTCTGTAACCAGAGCGGGGTGCGCGCATGCGTTGGTGCCAGTGCGAAGGTCTGTGCAGACACAGGTAAGGAGGGAACACGTCGCAAAGGACGTGTTCCCTGATTCCTTACACTGATAATAACTGGTACTGAGTGTGAAGCAGGGGAACCTGGTTCAAATCCCGTATCGGCTCCTTGGGACCTTGGGCAAGTCACTTTCTCTCCATGTGCCTCAGGCACCAAAAACCACATATTGTAAGCTCTATGGGGCATGACAAATATGATATATACAGTGCTGCGTAAAGTCAGTGCTACACAAGAACAAAATGATTATTTACTTGTAACAGAATACTCACAGCTAAATGCATGCAAGCGCATTCCCTGTTCCTGACAAATTACAAGTGACAGACATCCCATTCTGTCCAGGTCCACGCTAATTCCATTTGTAATTCTCTTTGGCATGATTAACTTCCGTGCAGCAAGGTAATTACTTTTTGGTGTGCTGTCAAATACCGCTGCCGTACAAAATGTGACTGCGAAGGTCAGATAGTCACATCATGTTGGATCCGAGATCTGATGAAGGATACCCTATACACATCCAATGTCCAAAACACAGTGCTCGAGGCTTTACCCAGAATCCTACACAATAGATGTGGAGCTGGTCTTGTCTGAGGGTCAGGCAGGGCTATTTGCACACTGTTCAATCTTTACAAGTCAAAGGTGCTCATTTCATATTTACAGAGCGGACCACCCTACTGATTAGGTCCATCCTATAACTAAATGTCACGCCTGTACTGTATGCCCCCAGACCTGGCAAGACCCCAATACTGAGGTGGGAACGGTATTACACCACACACCCTCAGCAGTGGGGGCAAGCCCGGAGTGTGGTATAGCGTTGCTGGGCCTGTTGGAAAAGTGGTTAGGATACTTGCAACGTCTTATAGGGTTAAACGTAAGAATGGTCATGTCTGTGTGCCAATGTCCAGGGGTACAGAGAGCAGAGTAGTCGAAGTTCAAAGCCAGGTCCAAGGATTCCAGAGGTCAGCAAAGTAGAGTTCGTAGCAACGTTCAAGGGTTACAGAGAGCAGGGTAGTCCAGGACAAGCAGGGGTCAAAGCCAGGGAAATCCAAAGTAACACAGGAGCAGATACAAGCAGGAACACAGAGGGAGCAAAGCATAGGTCAGCACACACAGGGAAACAGGAACTATGCAGAGCGATGATAGAGAGGACAGACAGGGATTATAAAGGAAGACACACCAATGGGAGAGAGGGGAGGAGCAGAGAGAGAAGTGGGAGACAACAAGGATAGGTAAGGGAGAAAAGAGGAGGAGACAGAGGGATCAGACAGAGAGATAGCTTGCAGGGAATGGGAGGAGGAGTCAGGAGAGTGACAGGCCTTAGAAGAGGAGCGTGTGCGTGCGCCCTCTGTAAGCTGAGAGTGCGCGTTCACAGGCTGCATCACAAGACGCGCGGAGCGCCGCGGGCACCCCAGCGGAGGGAAGCAGAGGACCGGATGGGATCGCTACCGGAGGTGAGGGACTGGCAGCGGGCATTGAGAGTGTCTGGGAGCAGGGAGCGTTGCCACAAGGGCTCGGGGACCGCGCGGGTGCGCGAGACTTGCGGGGCATGCGCTGAGGCAATGGGGCAGTGAGAGAGGTAGACGGAGCAGGACAGCAGTGGGTAAGTACAGGGAGAATGGCAAGGGAAGAGACAGAGGGAGAGAAAGAATGCCCTGAACCGTCACAGTATCCCCCCCTTGAGGCTCAATCTCCGAGCGATCCAACCAAGGCTTTAGTGGAAATCTTTGGTGGAATTGTTGGAGTAATCTTGGGGCATGGATATGACGTGCTGGTACCCCCGAACGTTCTTCCGGACCATAGCCCTTCCAGTGGACCAGGAACTGGAGTTTGTTTTTAGACCAGCGGGAATTAATGAAGGATTGGACCTCGTACTCCTGTTGTCCTAGGGTGGAGACTGGGTTGGGTTTCCGAGAGGGAACAGGAAAATGAGAACTTTACACAAAGGGTTTAAGGAGGGAAGCGTGAAACACGGAAGGAATCCTCATGGTGGGAGGCAGGTCAAGACGGTAAGCTACTGGGTTAATCTTCTCTAAGATTTTGAATGGGCCCAAGAATCTCGAAGATAATTTAGGTGATGGCGTTTTAAGCCTGATATTTTTTGAGGATAACCACACCCTGTCATCAGGTTTGAAAGAAGGCCCAGGTTGACGATGACGATCCGCCTTGGTCTTTTGTTTGGCAACCGCAGATTGTAGAGTTTTGAGGATTTTTTCCCAAGATTCCTGTAGATTAGCAACATGAGAGTCGGCCTCAGGAACGCCCGAAGGAGAAGGTGAGAGAGGAAGGCTACTGGGGTGGAAACCGAAGTTAATAAAAAAGGGAGACTCTTGAGTAGACTCGTTTTTGAGAGAATTGATAGCAAATTCGGCCCATGGCAAAAGGTCCACCCAGTTGTCCTGTGAGTCAGATATGAAGCATCTTAAATATTGTTCTAGAGTTTGATTCATCCTTTTGGTTTGACCATTGGTTTGGGGATGGTACCCTGAGGAAAACAAGAGAGAGATTCCGAGTCTCTGGGAAAATGCCCGCCAGAATTTAGAGATGAATTGAGATCCACGGTCAGAGACAATAGAAATGGGAACGCCATGTAACCTGAAAATTTCTTTGGAAAAGACATCAGCCAAAGTTGCAGAATTAGGGAGACCCTTGAGGGGAATAAAGTGTGCTTGTTTAGAGAACCTGTCCACTACAACCAGAATGGTGTTCATTCCTTTGGAATTGGGCAATTCGACAATGAAATCTATCGATATATGCTTCCAGAGTTGTTCCGGAATGGGAAGAGGTAAGAGAAGTCCCGAAGGTTTGTGATGGAGTGTTTTACTCTGGGCACATACAGGACAGGAAGTTGTAAAGTCGAGAATATTTTTGTTCATCTTTGGCCACCAAAATGTCCGTTTAATGAGATCTGCTGTCCCTTTGAAGCCTGGATGACCGACTGCTCTAGAAGAATGACCCCAAATTAAAATTTTATGGCGAAAGCGTGGGGCTGCGTATAGGCGTCCTTCTGGTACCCTGAACCTGCTGGGAATATGGGCTTGAGCTTTGTTGATTTCATCCAACACATCGAAGTTGTTAGCGGAAATTATACATTTGGCAGGAAGAATAGGCTCTGTGGTTTCATTAGCTTCGGTTTCTGTGGCGAACTGACGAGAGAGCGTGTCTGCTTTGACATTTTTGGTACCAGGAATATATGCGATGGTGTAGTTAAAGCGGGAAAAGAAGAGCGACCACCGAGCTTGGCGGGATCCCAGGCGACGAGCCCCCTCGATATACAACAAATTTTTGTGGTCAGTGAGGATAGCAACTGGTTCCTTGGAACCCTCCAAAAGATGCCTCCATTCTTGAAGAGCCAGTTTTATGGCCAAAAGTTCACGATTACCATCATCATAATTCATTTCGGCAGATGAAAATTTCCGGGGGAAAAAACCACAGGGGTGGAGTTTCTCTTGGGGAGAAGTCTTCTGGGAAAGAACTGCGCCAGCTCCTATGTCCGAGGCGTCGACCTCCAAAGTGAAGGGGAGGGAGGTGTCCGGATGGCGTAGGATGGGTGCGGAAACAATGGCCTTCTTGAGTACCTCAAAAGCAAGGATAGCGTCCGGGGACCAGGAAGTGGTATCGGCGCCCCTTTTTGGTCAATGTGGTGATGGGAAGAGCAATAGAAAAAACATTTTTGATGAATTTCCTGTAATTGTTGGCAAAGCCGAGAAAACACTGCACAGCCTTGAGTGAATCAGGCAGCAGCCAATCGAGAACAGCTTTCAGTTTTTCTGGATCCACGGAGAAGCCTTGGCTGGAGATGATATAGCCTAAGAAGGTAGTAGAGGTCTGGTGGAACAAAAACTTCTCCATCTTGGCATATAGGTGATTAGAACGGAGCCTAGAAAGCACTAGTTTGGTATGTTGAATGTGTTCCTCCAGGCTTTTAGAGAAAATAAGAATGTCATCCAGATAGACTATGACAAATGTTCCCAATACATCGCAAAAGATGTCGTTCATGAACTCTTGAAAAACGGCAGGAGCGCTGCATTAACCAAAGGGCCTAACAAGATATTCATAATGTCCTGATCATGTGTTAAATGCTGTTTCCACTCGTCCCCCTCCCTTATGCGAATGAGATTATAGGCACCTCTTAAGTCGAGCTTTGAGAAGATAGAGGCCCCCTGGAGACGATCGAACAGTTCAGAGATAAGCGGAAGGGGATACCGGTTCTTCACCGTGATCTTATTGAGTCCGCGGAAGTCAATGCACGGCCTAAGTGATCCATCCTTTTTCTTCACAAAGAACAAGCCAGCCCCGGCAGGGGAGGTAGAGTTGCGGATGAATGCTTTCTCCAAATTTTCTTGAATGTAAGACATCATGACCTCGGTCTCCGGGACGGAGAGGGGATATGACTTAGACTTAGGCAGGATGGTCCCAGGAATCAGATCGATAGGACAATCGTACGGGCGATGGGGAGGCAAAACCTCCGCTTGTACCTTGTTGAACACATCCAAGTACTCATGATACACGGTAGGCAGGATCGATAGACTGGAAGGAAAGGAATCCAGGCCGGCAAGCACTGCAACAGGAGACTCCGCAGGAACAGCATCTGCAGACGAAGGCCACTGGAGAGGCAGAGCACCAGTCCAGTCAATGTGCGGATTGTGGAGTTGAAGCCAAGGCAATCCTAAAATAATTTGCACTGTGGGAGATTGAAAAATGTCGAAGATTATTACCTCCTTATGACCGTCAGCCAGGGTCAGTGTGAGAGAAATAGACTCCCAAATGATAAACGCCGGCTGGAGTGGTCGGCCGTCGATGGCCTCAAGGCCAATGGGAGTTTTCCTTCTGACCATGGGAATTTGATTCTCCGAAGCCAACTTCTGGTTCAGGAAGTTACCACCAGATCCCGAATCGATGAAAGCTTCTACCTGCAGGAAAAGGTTCGGACCCTCCAATGTAGCAGAAAGCAGAAACTTCTTTGGGAAAGCTTCGGGGAGAGAGGGGTAAGGAGAGACAGTACCCAGTAGAAGAACCTCTACCTTTACTGGGTGTGCCCGTTTCCCGGCTTATGGGGACAATTCTGGAGACGATGTTCCGGAGAAGCACAGAAGAAGCAAAGTCTATTCAGACGATGTCGCGCTCTCTCCATGGCCCGAAGTTGCTGACTGCCAACCTGCATCGGCTCCAGTGCCAGGAGGGGTGTTGTAGGCGACCTGTGAGAGACAACAGAAGAAGGAGAGCGAGAACAGTGCCTCTCATGCCGTCGCTCCTGAGTACGCTGATCCATGCGTACGCTCAGGGTAATCAATTCCTCCAGGGATGAAGGCCGGGCATGAGTAGCTAGATCATCATTCAAGGTATATGAGAGTCCGTGCCAGTATGTAGCGTCGAGTGCCTCATCATTCCATTGGGTTTCAGCGGCTAGCGTACGGAACTCAATGGCGTATTTGGCAGCAGATCTTCGGGCCTGTGAAATGTGAAAAAGAGAGAAAGCGGCTGTCTCGCGCCATGCAGGAGTATCGAATACAAGTTGAAACTCGCGTCTCAAGAGAGAGTAATCTTGCATTAATTCGCTTTTACGCTCCCATAGGGGGGAGGCACACGCGAGAGCGTCTCCGGTGAGCAAGGCGTAGATATACGCTACCTTAGCACGACCAGTGGGAAACAGGGAGGGGGACATCTCGAATTGCACCTCGCATTGGTTTAAGAAACCACGGCAGACAATGGGGGGCCCCATCATAGCGATTCGGTGAAGGGATACGGGGCCCAGAGCTGGCATAGGTTGTGGCTAACGGTGGCGTTGGAGTCATGGGACTCTCCTGAGGGGAGAACTTGGCCAATTGCTGGGAGACTGTAGACAACTGGTTGCTTACAAATTGTAAGGCCTCTAACGAAATACCTGTACCCACCTCAGGGGGGTCTGCATTTGTTGGGCTCTGCATAATGTCACGCCTGTACACTACCGACACACTTTATTAAAGTGTGGCCGGTACCGCAAGCCGGGAGATTTCCCGGCTTGCTAGTGGCCGCCCCTCGGCGTGCGGTCACGCGTCTTCGGGAGCGTGCGCCCCCTGCACGCGCGTCCAGGGGCTCCCCGAGGGAGCCCTGGTGTCCCGCGATCGCGGGACAGCGGCAGGGGGTTCTGGGGGACCCGGCGGACCCGGCAGCGGTAGGGAGAGCGCCCCGATCGGAGGGCGCTCTTCCGCTGCTTCGGCGCGCGCCCGTCACTCTCAGGCGCGCGCCAGTCTACTGCTGCGGCCAAGAACGGGCAAATGCTCGAATAAACTTGGCCGCAGCAGTATGCCCGCAGACCTGGGAAGACCCCAATACTGAGGTGGGAATGGTATTACACCACACACCCACAGCAGTGGGAGCAAGCCCGGAGTGTGGTATAGCGTTGCTGGGCCTGTTGGAAAAGTGGTTAGGATACTTGCAACGTCTTGTATGGTTAAACGTAAGAATTGTCGTGTCAGTGTGCCAATGTCCAGGGGTACAGAGAGCAGAGTAGTTGAAGTTCAAAGCCAGGTCCAAGGATTCCAGAGGTCAGCAAAGTAGAGTTTGTAGCAAGGTTCAAGGGTAACAGAGAGCAGGGTAGACCAGGACAAGCAGGGGTCAAAGCCAGGGAAATCCAAAGTAACACAGGAGCAGGTACAAGCAGGAACACAGAGGGAGCAAAGCATAGGTCAGCACACACAGGGAAACAGGAACTATGCAGAGCGATGATAGAGAGGACAGACAGGGATTATAAAGGAAGACACACCAATAGGAGAGAGGGGAGGAGCAGAGAAAGAAGTGGGAGACAACAAGGATAGGTCAGGGAGAGAAGAGGAGGAGACAGAGGGATCAGACAGAGAGATAGCTTGCAGGAAATGGGAGGAGGAGTCAGGAGAGTGACAGGCCTTAGAAGAGGAGCGTGTGCGTGCGCCCTCTGTAAGCAGAGAGTGCGCGTGCACAGGCTGCATCACAAGAAGCGCGGAGCGCCTCGCTGCGGGCACCCCAGCGGAGGGAAGCAGAGGACCGGATGGGATCGCTACCGGAGGTGAGGGACTGGCAGCGGGCATTGAGAGTGTCTGGGAGCGGGGAGCGTTGCCGCAGGGCTCGGGGACTGCGCGGGTGCTCGAGACTTGCAGGGCATGCGCTGAGGCAATGGGGCAGTGAGAGAGGTAGACAGAGCGGGACAGGAGTGGGTAAGCACAGGAAGATTGGCAAGGGAAGGGACAGAGGGAGAGAAAGAAGGGGAAGGAATCCCCTGAACCGTCACACTAAACCAGTGTTTTTCAACCAGGGTTCCTAGGAACCATTGGGTTTCCTGGGCATCCCTAAAGGGTTCCCTGTAATTTTCTGGTCATTTTAAAAGTATACCAAATACAGAAGAATTTACAATGCATCTGATCTCAGACGCGCTATTAGAGAGGGTTGGGGTTCCTTACATAGTTGATGAGGTTGAAAAAAGACGTACGTCCATCAAGTTCAACCTATGCTAAATTTAGACAACAGATACTTTATCCTATATCTATACTTACTTTTTGATCCAGAGGAAGGCAAACAAAAATCCCCAGTGACATATCATCCAATGATATCTCATAAGGGGAAAACTAAATTCCTACCTGACTGCAAGAATTGGCAATCGGATTAATCCCTGGATCAACATTCTTCCCATGTTTACTTATTTGGTATATCCCTGTATACCTTTCCTTTCTAAAAAGATGTCCAACCTTTTTTTGCACAAATCTATTGTATCTGCCATCACAGTCTCCAAGGGTAATGAATCCCACATTTTAACTGCCCTTACTGTAAAGAACCCTTTCCTTTGTTTCTGGTGAAATCTCCTTTCCTTCAACCTAAAGGGATGCCCCCGAGTCCTTTGTACTGCTCCTTTAATTGTCCCCGAATATATTTGTATATAGTTATCATATCCCCTCTTTGACGCCTAATGTAAATTTGATTTGTAATGTAAATAAATCTAATTTAGCTAACCTCTCCTCATAAGTTAGAATGTCCATCCCCTTTATTAATTTGGTGGCTCTTCTCTGCACTCTCTCTAGTTCCATAATGTCTTTTATAAGGAGTGGTGACCAAAATTGTACTCCATATTCAAGCTGTGGTCTTACTAATAAAATACACAGATTCCCAACAAGCTCTGAGAAACCCCAACCATTACGACATAATATATATATATGCATATAAGTGTCAAAAGGAGTGCTAGTGGACGTGGTTAAATGTATACAACAAAAAACAAAAATGCCCAAAGCTACTTCCCTTGTGACCAAAATATACAGTGCAATATATATATATCTTGTAAAAAGGGTCATTTAGTTTAACCCTTTGGCCAAAGCGTCTTAAGCCTGCTGCCACTTACAAGGCATGACCGAAGCAGGTCCTAACACTCACCTGGGTTAAAATTCTTATTTACCTGTATAATTACAGGAAAATGATCACATTGGATCTGTCGTAACCTGGCAAAATGAAACTGACCTGCCAACTTGGAAAGTGGAGTGGGGCAAGCTTAAACCTTGGGGGGGAGTCATTTTGCCAGGTTACGACAGATCCAATGTGATCATTCTTCCTGTAATTATACAGGTAAATAAGAATTTTAACCCAGGTGAGTGTTAGGACCTGCTTCGGTCATGCCTTGTAAGTGGCAGCAGGAAGGAGCTTTGGGCATTTTTGTTTTTTGTGGTCTTACTAATAATGCTTTATAAAAGGGGCATAGTTATGTTTACTTCCCTTACATCCATTGCCCGTTTAATGCAAGATAAGATCTTGTTTTCCTTACAATGCATTTGATCTCAGACGTGCTATTAGAGAGGGTTGGGTTTCCTTACAATGCATCTGATCTCAGACGCGCTATTAGAGAGGGTTGGGGTTTCCTTACAATGCATCTGATCTCTCACGCACTATTAGAGAGGGTTGGGGTTCCTTACAATGCATGGAAACCGCTGAACTAAACTAATGTCATGTTCAATAGGTTAAATCAGGGGTGCTTAATTCCAGTTCTCAAGCCCCAGCCCCCCCTCCTTTCCCCCCCACCAGGTTAGGTTTTAAGGATATCCCAGCCCCAGCACAAGTGGCTCAATCAGTGGCTCAGGCGAAGACATGGGGTGAATCAGGGACATCCTAAAAACATGACCTGTTGGGACGGGGGGGGAGCTTGAGGACTGGAGTTGAGCCCCCTGGGTTAAATGAAAAAAATTAATTTTATATATATATATATATATATATATATATATATTTTTTTTTTATATAATTAATATAATATTATATATAAAAAAAATTCCTTTAAAAAAAATTAACACTGAACAAAAACAAACACATTGGATGTTTTTTTACGATCTTTATCTGATCTCTTTTGCGGAGAAGACTTTTTGTCCATCCCCAAACCTACAGGTAACTTGCATTTCTCATCCTGATTTCTAACGCCTTTGTTTGACAAGGACAGCATTATTTTTTTTAAACTTTTTCACAGGGAGCTACAGATGCAGCGGCCGGTATTCGAACAAATCACGGAGCAGTTTGTGTGCTCTGCTGTATTCCACGCGGCATTCACGCTGCCAGGCACACATGTTTAACACGGTTGATTTGTTTGAATTTCATGATTCTGATTTCTTTGGGTGTAATACTTCGCGTATCTGTGGCAGAAATGAATGATTTGTAATGTGTACAGTACTGTGCTACTGTGTCAATTTCAGGTGTTTAAAAGACAGAACACGAAAATGCCATTTTCTGCACTCGCATCTTAAGGCGGTACAGTTGGAAGAAATCACACGCCATGACATGGGTATTCCGAGGTATACAGTAGAGGCAACGCTTATTCTAACATTTGCCTTAAACTAGCCCGGTTACATGCTGGGTACATGCTGGGTGTAACCTGGCTAGTTTGAGGCACGTTTAAGGCATTTCTGCATTGACTAACGACCCATAGGATTAACACAGCAGGGGTCCCATTCAGTTTGAATGGGACTACCAGGGACCCCCGCTGTTAATCTGATGGGCCATTAATCAATGCAGAAATGCTGGGGCTAGTTTAAGGAAATGTATTCAGAATGTACCTGGGTGTACCTGGGTCTTTTGGGGAATTGCCACTGGTTTTTGTTAGAATAAGAGTTGCCTCTACTGTACAACGCGTGAAATGTTCGAATAACGGCCGCTGCATATGTAATAAGTCCTACTTTTTAAGAATGCTCCTGTGGGTGACGCTCTAAGTGAGATTGCTCCTTCAGATTCAACCAATCGTGCACCTCGAAGGACTTCACTGAAACCGGAAACTTTTTACTGGTGTTGTTGGAATAAGCTGTTACAATGACACCAGGAACTCCTCCGCTGAGATACAATGAGGCGATATGTCTTGATGTCCCCTTGGGGACATGTTATTGGATGCTAACCCGAAACTTCTTTGTAACAGGGACTTATCCCTGTTTAAAATAAAGCTGCCACTAGTGCTCTGAGAAATCCAGCAGAGCTGGTTAATTGCACTTAGTCAATTAGCCAGCTCCACCTGGGTAATCAGAGGAGGGTAAAAAAAACCCTAGTGGGGACAGGCCAGAGAACTCCTTAGCACACAACTGTGCTGACAGAGGAGAGAGTCTTAAACACACACACAGACACACAATCCTGGAGAAACTGGAGACGCCGGACCAGCAAAGTCAGATAAGACTTCCATATATATTGCTGATAAATGGTTATAGGTTTTTGAGACTGGGAACTGACCTATCCAGCCAGTCAAATACTTAGTGACTGGTCTACTTAGCCTCCATAATGGAGTAGGTTGTTGATTGTATGCTTTATGTTTTGGCTTAAAGGGGCAGTACCCGATTAGTTATGTTTTATTTATTTATAAAATGTTTTACCAGGAAGTAATACATTGAGAGTTACCTCACGTTTTCAAGTATGTCTTGGACATAGTTAATATGACAAATAATACATGGTTACAAATACAGTTACATAAATGTACAGGGTATACATTATATACAATACATTGCATGCACAGTTAGAGAAGATGTATATTATAGGCGTATGTAACAGTTACAGACCAGATTAAAACGTGAGACAGCCTTAGTTTTGAAAGAACTTAAACTGGTGGTGGCTGTGAGAGTCTCCGGTAGACTGTTCCAGTTTTGAGGTGCATGGTAAGAGAAGGAGGAACGGCCGGATACTTTCTTGAGCCTTGGGACCATGAACAGTCTTTTGGAGTCAGATCTCAGATGATAAGTGCTGCATGTGGTAGGGGTGAGGAGCTTGTTCAGATAGATGGGTAGCTTACCCAGAAAGTATTTGAAGGCAAGACAGGAAAGGTGAACTTTGTGCCTAGACTCAAGTGATGAGTAAAAAACAGAAAAAATACTGTGCGCTACTATCTACTAATACTCGGTATTTAATATATGGATATACACAGTGCAGTGACTAAACCATAAAAATGTGATAAGAGGTTATACCACAGCTCCCACAGTGAGATATTAAAAATAAATAAATTATATCACATAACCGTGTTAATGATACGGGCGTCTGCTGCTATAAACACAGGGGTGCTCAGCACCCCACACACACTAAGAAAATGGAAACAAAAGAAAACAGCGCACAACCCAAATGGTGAAGCAAGTTCAACAATAATTTAAATTAAAGGGTAATATATCTGCGTCCAATACTAAAGGTTGGTAAAGTGCATTTAGTGTGTTTCACACTGTTTACCACTCGGCACCTGCTGTCAGTAGAGTCAGGTGCTTGCTTCTCTCAGCTGTCCAGGACACCAGAGGTTTGAAAAGCCCTGACACAGGTCTGATTCTTCTGTTCTAAGAGTTTCATCAGTTCCATTTTGTGTGATTCACCCGAGATTCAGTCCCATTGGAAAAGTGGCCTGGAATATTTTGCTGGGTGTTTGCAATTAGGAAAGATTAGTTCTGTTATCCCAGTTTCCCAAACCCAATCCCCCCCAAAAAACCCCTTGGGAGCGAAAGACTGACGCCCTGCCCCAGAACCAACGGAGTGGCACTAGCTGAGAGAAGCAAGCACCTGACTCTCCTGACAGCAGCTGCCGAGTGGTAAACAGTGTGAAACACACTAAATGCACTTTACCAACTTTATTATGTACGCAATATAATTACCCCTTTAATTTAAATTATATTGTTGAACTTGCTTCACCATTTGGCGTTGTGCGCTGTTTTCTTTTGTTTCCATTTACTCAAGTGATGACCAATCTAGTTCTTTGAGCATTTCGCAGTGATGTGTGTTGTAGTTGCATTGGAGAACGAAACGACAAATTCAATTGTAGAGGGTATCAAGTTTGCTAAGGTGGGTTTGGGGTGCCGAGTCATATACTATGTCTCCATAGTCGATAATTGGCATCTGCTGTGTGATAAGCTTTCTGACCAGCAGGCTTAGGGAGGATTTGTTCCTGTAACGTATACCTAGTTTGGCATAGGTTTTGGATGTCAGGGTATCAATGTGCATTCCGAATGTTAAGTGGGAGTCAAACCATATGTCCAGGTATTTAAAACTAGTGACAGGGGTTAGGGTGGTGTTAGCGATGGTTCTGATCAGGAGCTCAGTCGCTGGAAGCTTTAACAATGTAGTCTTGGTCCCAAATACCATTGTTACAGTCTTGTCAGTGTTTAAAAACAGTTTGTTTTGGGAAATCCAGTTTTCGAGTCTCAAAAAGTCAGACTGAAGTATGTGTTCAAGGTAAGAGAGGCTATGGCTGTGTGCATATAGGATTGTGTCATCTGCATACATGTGTATTGAGGCTTCCTTGCAAGCTGTGGGAAGATCATTGATGAACACTGAGAAGAGTAGGGGCCCCAGAACAGAGCCTTGCGAGACGCACAGGTGATATCCAGGAGGTTGGAGTTAGAGCCCGAGATGGACACATATTGCGATCTACATGATAGGATGAACTGAAACCAGTATAAAACATGCTGCCCTATTCCAGAGCTCTGGAGTTTGTTAGGCTAAGGCCCCGGTAACTCCGCTGAAACGAGCGCCCGCGAGATTGGCGGCGCGTGCAGCCGATTCCCTGGTCTGCAGCTCACTGCAGGAAGAGAGACCGGGGGGGGCGTGGCGGATGAGTGACAGAGGTGCGGCCATGACGTCACCCGGCAGGTTCGCCCTCATTGGCTGAACCGCCGGGGGGTGTGCCGCATCGCTCGTCGCGAGTCCTGCTCTCAATTCTATTGAGAGCAGGAGCAACTCTCGCCCCAGCGCTGCGGCCCCCCCTCGCAGCGGGCCCGGCGCCATTGAGGGGAAGGCTCTCATCCGTGCAGCGTCCGCCACAGCGGATGCTGTAATAGGCAGTGGGGTCAAGGCCTAAAGCAGGATAGCATGATCAACAGTATCAAAAGCCTTTGCAAAATCTAGGAATATTGCACCAGTGAGTTGACCCCGTTCCATTCCACACTGGATTTCATTGAAAACTTTTAGCAGGGTAGTTACGGTAAAGTGTTTGGGGCGAAAGCCAGATTGGAATTGGCTAGTTAACTTTGTGTAAGGATCCGCGCTGCGGGTACACCCGCTTCCAGTGCCTCCTTACCTTGTCTCCGTGCCGCCCAGGCTCCCCGGCGGTGTGCCTCACTCCTCGCGGCCCTCCCCACGGCCGCTCCTGCACTTCCGGGTCGCGTGCGTCACCCTTACGGGCGCGCGGACCCAGGCTGCCATTTACTGGTGCCGAGCACCTGACTCCGCCTCCTCAGGTGCAGCGCGTGCCTCACACGCTACACTGCCCCTGCTCCATCAGGCCCGCCCCCCAGGCCCTTCTCCCCTATCAGGTCCTTCTCCGGGCCGCTCCTCCACTCCTCCCCTTGCTCTGATAGGTCCCAGCCCCCTATTTAGTCTCCCCTCACCATTACCACCTTGCTCTGCATAGCTTCTGTACCTTGGTGCTGTCTGCTGTTGCCTGGCCCTTTTTGTCTTTCAGTTCCTGTTCCTGTCCCTGGATATTCTGCTGACCTCCCTGGATCTTGACCTTTTGCTTTGGACTTCGATTACGCTGCTCTCTGGAACCCCTTGTATTTGGCTTTGGACTTACTACCCTGCAGACTTCTATATCCCCTGGACACGGCTACGGACACTCTACTATGCTGCTCTCTCCACTCCACGACCCAGGCTTATGGACTTTACCTTTCTACGCTGGAGTTGTAAAGTACGGTACCCTTTCTATTTTTGTTACCTGGATCACCTACGCTACTTCCACACTCCGGCCGTGCCCCCGTTTATTGCTAGGTGTGTGGTATTACTCCTTTCCACCTCAGTCCCGGGGTCTCGTCTGGCTTGTGGGCAGGCTGAGCGTTACACTTTGTCTTGGTATAGTAATCGCTTAATTGGGAGTGAACACATTTTTCCATGACTTTAGATAGGATTGGGAAAAGGGAGATTGGCCTGTAGTTTAAGACCGTGTGTTTGTCCCCACTTTTGAAGATTGGAACAACTCTGGCAGTTTTCCAGGTCTTAGGGATATGGCCTGCAGACAGGATAGAGTTGACTATGGAAGCAATTGGTTTGGCAATGGCTGGTGCATCAAGTCTTAGGAACCTAGATTGTAGTAAGTCAGGTCCACATTGGCTGCTTGGTTTTAATTTGAGGAGCGCTTGTGTAATCTCCTCTTCGGATACTGGGCCAAATTGAAAATTGTGGGCAGTGTTGGGAGGGGGTGGGACTGTAGGGGTACTCCCAGGATGAGATTCAGGTTTGTGGTTTGTGTTGCATTTCGCTAATAAATTAGTAGCACACCCCACAAAGTAATCATTGAATGCATTTGCAATGTCGGTGGGGTTTGTCAGAGTAATATCCCCCTTAGTGATATTACTTGGCTGTTGATGGCTGGAAGGCTGGAATATGTTGTTGATAACTTTACAGAAGTTAGCTGGGTTTGATGTATTCTGGAGGAGATTGTCAGAGTAATATTGTGCTTTTGCATGCCTTGTTTGCCTTGTGCACATGTTCCGCAGGCATCTGTAGATATGGTTAAGGGACGTTGGGGTCACGTGACCGCCCTGTGACACTCCTCCGACACTCAAAGGTTTAGAGGAGCAATCCAAGCTGGTTTTTTTGCCCCTTCATTTTTTTAAATACAGGTTTGAAGAGGGGGTCTCCGGAGCTGAACCCCATTCATTTCAGCTTCGTAGACCCCCTGCTTCCAGAGGGGGGTGGGAGAGAAAGTTAGTGATGGGGGGTGGGAGAGAGAGAGATAGTGAGGAGGGAGAGAGATTTTGAGGGGGGAGAGATAGTGAGGGGTTGAGATAGTGTGAGTTAGTGAGAGGGGGGTAGAGTGTGAGGAAGTGGAGGAAAGAGTTAGTGAGGGGGTGGGTGAGAAATATAGTGAGGGAGGAGAGATAGGGAACGGGGTGGGGGAGAGAGATAGTGAGGAGGTGGGAGAGAGAGATAGTAAGGGGGAGAGATGGGGAGGGGGTGGGAGAGAGATAGTGAGGGGGGAGAGAGATAGTGAGGTGAGAGTAGGGGTGAGATAGTGAGGGGGGAGAGAGAGTGAGAGGGGCTGTTGGGGAGAGAGTGAGGACAGGATGGTGTGAGTGTGAGGTGAGAGTTAGAGAGGAATGGGGGGAGAGAGGAGAGTGTGGGTAAGAGAAGGGGGATAAATGTAAGCAGGAATGGGCTGGGACATATGTTCTACTTATCTGCAAATCTTTTATAATGACGCTGAAACAGTTAACGCTGCATACTGTGTTTGTTTATACAGCGTTACAATACAATCAAATAATAAGCCCAACAAGGAATCCAGCTCACTGCCATCCCCATACACAATACTCTCATATACCCGCTGAGCAATACTACACTGATTCTCAGCACGGTGACACCGTAACACACCTATCCCAGCCACTGATTCTCAGCACGGTGACACGTAACACCTATCCCAGCCACTGATTCTCAGCACGGTGACACGTAACACCTATCCCAGCCACTGATTCTCAGCACGGTGACACATAACACCTATGTGTAAGGAATCCGCTCCTGGGTTTGGCCGAAACCCATTCCTTACAGAACTATGCAGCTTCTAGACAACTCCCCCTTGAATCTGCCATCAGTATCACATGTGCTTGCAATCACTGCAGCTCTGTTTCTTTGTTCCGTCATTGGAGGAATTCCGTCACACCCCTGACCTTTGATTGACTCCCTGCCCTTCTTATACTGGGCTCTCCCTTTTCCTCATTGCTGAGCATAAACCAATTTCCCTTGGCTGTAACTGTGTTTGCCACAAGCTACCTGCCTTAGCCATTCCTGGTTCCAGTGGCCTGCTGCATATCCTCCTTGCAGAGGCCTGCTTCCTGGTTCCTGTTACCTGCTGCATATTGTCCTTTACCTGCTGCATATTCTCCTTGCAGAGGCTTGTATCGTTGTTCCTGTTACCTGCTGCATATTCTCCTTGCAGAGGCTTGTATCGTTGTTCCTGTTACCTGTCTGCAGTTCCTGTTCCCAGTGACCTTCCAGTGACCTCCACTACTCACAGCTGTACCCGGCTAGGGAGAGCTGTTCTGTGCTGAAGCACTGGATCCCCTGTCCCTTCCTTCCTGAAGTTCTTCTACACTGATGCAGCTTCGCTCAAGCTTCCTGTTGCCGAACCCCAGCATGGATATCGTTAACCCTGCCTTTTCCAACCCTGACCCGGCTACGTGTGAGCACGGAATCCGCACTCCGGATCTGACTCCGTGGTTTAAGGTCGGTGTATTCACATCCCCACCTCAGCCACACTGTCCGGTCCCGGTTTGTGGCGAGCATGTCCATTACACTATCCCATTTGCAATCCAGGGGAGCATATAAGGGAGATAAAACAAAATACAATCTAAGTGTAGACAGTTTGATAACCTCTGGGTCAATTCAGTGATGTGTCTTGGCTCGTATGTGTAGCCTACTTACAAGATGTAGATCAAAAACGGGCAGTGTGACACAGTGGTCTTTGCGGGAAGGACCTCTATTCCAATGTGTGGTGGAGACCTCCAATCTCAGCAAAGCAGCGGTGTATATAGACGAGAAAAGATTTCCATAGTGCAGACCAATCATAAAAAACGTAACTTTTATGGGGTTTTAAAAATGAACACTTACAATAAAAACATTCAAATAATGCATATATCACAATGCTGTGACAGAAGAGAGTTTGCTGTTGACTTCTGGCTCACTCACCACCTCCGGTCTGTGGACACCGCGTGGGACGCTGCTACGCTGGACTCTCCACCTCCTGAGATCCCTCTGGGGTGTACCGGTCCCGTCAGCTCCGGTCCTTGAGTTGGACGCCGCTCTGTTATGTCCCTGGAGCTCCCTCTAAGGCGTGCTGTCCTGTCCCCTCCGGTTAGCTCCGATATGTCACTTCTGGTTGGTCGCGATCCATCACTTCCGGTTGTGGGTCTGCAATCTCTGACACTGCTTCTCTCCTCCTGTGGGCGGCTACCACTCAACGCGTTTCGCCTGATTCCCTGTCATTTTCATATAGAACCCTCCTTTTTGAAGTATATATCTTTTGAAGGTATATCCGTTTTAATTATATTGGATTTGAGATTAGTAAATCTTCCACTTATGTCATTCCTCCATCACTATATAAGTGCTCCCTTATGTACATAGATGAGTTCCAAGGCATTGATTAGTGCAGACTTTTTTAGAAACATATGTTTTTTATTAAGAGTTAATGATGTGGGGTATATTAGGATGCAGAAGAGTAGGGGGCGGTACACTCCTGAGGAAGCCACGCACCGTATTGGCGAAACGCGTAGAGTGGTAGCCGCCCACAGGAGGAGAGAAGCAGTGTCAGAGATTGCAGACCCACAACCGGAAGTGACGGATCGCGACCAACCGGAAGTGACATATCGGAGCTAACCGGAGGGGACAGGACAGCACGCTCCAGGGACATAACAGAGCGGCGTCCAACTCAAGGACCGGAGCTGACGGGACCAGTACACCCCAGAGGGATCTCAGGAGGTGGAGAGTACAGCGTAGCAGCGTCCCACGCGGTGTCCACAGACCGGAGGTGGAGGGTGAGCCAGAAGTCAACAGCAAACTCTCTTCTGTCACAGCATTGTGATATATGCATTATTTGAATGTTTTTATTGTAAGTGTTCAATTTTAAAACCCCATAAAAGTTACGTTTTTTATGATTGGTCTGCACTATGGAAATCTTTTCTCTCCTATATACACCGCTGCTTTGCTGAGATTGGAGGTCTCCACCACACATTGGAATAGAGGTCCTTCCCGCAAAGACCACTGTGTCACACTGCCCGTTTTTGATCTACATCTTGTAAGTAGGCTACACATACGAGCCAAGACACATCACTGAATTGACCCAGAGGTTATCAAACTGTCTACACTTAGATTGTATTTTGTTTTATCTCCTTTATATGCTCCCCCTGGATTGCAAACGGATTTCTACGAATTGGGGGACTAGTGGAACCAGTCCCTACCAGCTGGGTTTGAGCAGGGGGTTTTAATCCATTTATTCACGTTATTTATCACGTTTTCACTGAATTATGTTTATGTATCACTTGAATTGAATTTATTCACTGTATATTATAAGTGAACACTAGTAGAGCTAGCGCCTTTCCTTCACTATCACACAGCACATTACACTATCCCAGCCACTGATTCTCAGCACGGTGACACCGTAACACACGTATACCAGCCACGGATTCTCAGCACGGTGACACCGTAACACACGTATCCCAGCCACGGATTCTCAGCACGGTACACACGTATCCCAGCCAATGATTCTCAGCACGGTGACACCGTAACACACGTATCCCAGCCACTGATTCTCAGCACAGTGACACCGTAACACACTTATCACAGCCACTGATTCTCACCACAGTGACACCGTAACACACCTATCCCAGCCACTGATTCTCAGCACGGTAACACCATACCACACATATCCCAGCCACTGATTCTCAGCACAGTGACACCGTAACACACCTATCCCAGCCACTGATTCTCAGCACAGTGACACCGTAACACACCTATCCCAGCCACTGATTTTCAGCACAGTGACACCATAACACACATATCCCAGCCACTGATTCTCAGCACAGTGACACCGTAACACACCTACCCCAGCCACTGATTCTCAGCACCGTGACAACGTAACACACATATCCCAGCCACTGTTGCATAATAAATGCACACTATTAGAACTGGTTAAAATAACTTTAAAAAAGCAAAACAATTAAAATACACATTAATGGGAATAACAATTATAACCTTCTGTTCATGCCTAATTAACCTAACCCTAAGGCAGCAGTCCCACTTGCTCATAATTTTGTTTTCTTACCTCATCCAAGGAGTCCCGCAGAGCTCAGATCAGTCAGTATACGCAAGCTCAAAATTTGTTAGAAGCCTCTGTTTAAATAGGGACACCCACCAGGTGTGTTAGGTTATCAATTAACTAACCACACCCACTCTGCCTCAGGCAGGAGAAAGGGGGAAAAAAGCTACAGGCTTCAATTACAGTACAGCACACTTTAGAAATAAATTAACCCACTGCACACTCCCCAAAAATAGCCACCCCTGCTAGTATACACAGCACTTCCCTTTCCTTCTGTTTCTAACTGCACACACTTTAAACAACCAGCACTTCAAATCAACCACACAGATCTGTCAGTATACGCAAGCTGATTTGCTCCCTTCTGTCTGGTGGTCCCAGTGGATCTTGGGTAGGATGTCAGCTGCTTGGGATAATGCCTTTATTAACTACTCCATTGTGAGCAGGGATTTTGGAGGCTTTTTTTCACATACTCTTGTTTCTACTCATATTGCACTATGTAATTTCTCTTTTTTTGTACATGTTATTCACCACCGCTCCCCTTATGTTTGGAGAATATCATTTGGCAAGACTTTTGGAACAGTATATATGAGGGTTGAGTGGAGGTTTTTATCTCTTATATTTATTTCAACACCTTTATCACTTATCATTGTTTTGCGTGTTATAGGTTTAAGCCACACGGCACTTGTATGTTTTAGACCTATTTGTATTGGTTTATCACATCGTATATTTATGATTAAAGAGAGTGTCAGAGAGCCATGCATTGTTTTTGTATTATACTCTGTTCTGTCTGATGACACTGTGTTCAACAAGAGTATGCGCAGGCAAAGCCCTCCTATCCGGCCCTTTATCTTTATAGGCTCTCTGATATGACTGGCAGGGGTAAGAGTGAAGAAAACACTTGATATTTTCAAAGAAACAAAAAGCGACCAGTTACTTGCTTTTGGCACCATTAGATTTGTTTAAGGAAGACAATGAGGTTGTTTCTCTACAAAAGGTTGTTGTTTGGTTAGCTATGTGGGAATAATGCACCTTTTAATTAGGGGCCAACAGCATCAGAAGGAGCTGCCGTGCGCAAAAGTGTCTTTCCAATTTCCCATAAAACAGCTTCATTCTGTGAAAGTATGGTGACTGTTTCCACTCTGTTCCCTATGAGCGTGGTTCGTACGTGACTCGTGGGCGCTCTGTATGGTGAAGTCACACCAGTCTTCTCCAGTGTTGGGAAGTGGATTTTCCACCATATTAAACATAATATTTGGGCCTAGTGAACCAAAATTGGATTGCAAGCTCTGTGACACAGAGATTTGTTGATAAAAGCACATGCACAGTCTTGCATACAGTGTCATTGCTATATATTTATGTGTGTATATATATATATTTACGTGTGAATATATATATATATATATATATATATATATATATGTTGCCAGGGTCCCTCCGGTCCCCCTGTCTGCCGGTTTCTTTCCCCCTTGCGTGTGTGCTGCTGCGGGGGCGAGAGCGTTCCCGTGGGCTCCCGGTGGCAGCTGTGGCAGGATGCCACCATGTTTAATATGTTCGCGCATGTGCGGAGGCTTGCGCGTAAGCAGAGCAGTCGCGGCGGCCATGTTAAGGTTGGCGCGGGAGATCGCGCCTGTGCAGTGCAATGCACAGAGGTTGGCAAGGTTAGCGGTGGCCATTACATGTGTGCAGGAGTTCTTGGAAGTTGTGCATGCTCAGTTAAGAGTAGCGGTGGCCATTACAGCTTCAGACATGCGCAGTAGAGATCGCGCACGCGGCTCTAATAGAGAAGAGGTCCTGAGTGGACTATGATTCCCAGCAGCCTCTGGGGACTGCCCTTTCACCCCTATCACCTTCTGCATTGAAGCCAATAGGGTTTACAGATTCTACTGCAGCAAAGAAGATACAATGTTGTGTGCAGACAGGGAGTGTCAGTTAGGAGCTGGGACACAGAGAGGGGAGGGTGTGTTTGTGCAGGTAGGAAAGTAGTCTTCTGCACTAGGCCAGAAGTCTCCCCTTAGGCCCCAGCTAGACCCCACTCCCCTTCAGCTTGTTACTGCTTTAGGGAAGGCCCCTTAGGTAGGGACTTTGCCCTGTTAGCAGTCAGTTCAGTCAGTGACACCGCTGCAGTGCTGTGTGCTCTGACAAGGGTCAGTGTACAAGGAATCATTCTCTGCAGAGCAGAGACAGAGACTGTCTGAGCGGTGAGCTTACTCAGAAGGAGAAACCCATCGCTGAGGCTTTGGCGCTGGACACAGACGGTCTTCTTCCACAGTTCTCCGGTACCTGGTTGCAGGAGAGCCGGGCAGGTATTATCCAAGTCACCAAGTGCACCACCTATACACTTCATCTTAGTGGGCAGCACTGTCCCACACGTGGGTGGGGTTGTGGGACTCTTGGGACTTTGGGTACAAGGACTTTGGGAATACTGTGTGGGGTTAAGGCCATGCGAGGTGTTTGGATAGTTGTGCTTAGTAGTGTTACAGGGTGACACTGAAGTTATGTGCTGTTGATGTCATATTGTTGATGCATGTTTATTGTGTTATCTGCCTATATAGTAAACCTGTGTTATATATACCTTGGTGTATGTGGTTCATATATGTGGGTCTTGTGTAGGGGACATTCTACACTCCTAGAATCCTGCACAGGTGCAGGTGCTGTAATTATAAGATCGTTCCAGAGGATTCACCCCAGACTCTAACTAGCGGAGGCTCAGACCTCCTGTGAGCCTAACAGGTACTGCACCACACCTGGTAACATATAGGTTCCCCTTCACATACACTTTATATGTGATTGGGTGGGGGAATACCCGTTACATTTGGAGGCGCTGCTGAGATCAGACCTGGGGTGCCTATTTTATTTTTGTGTAAAATTGTTAATTTAATTGTCCACCATGTGGGTGCTCTCAAGGCAGGAAGTCCACACATGGGCCTTGAAGCTTAGCATGACTCCCAACAACCTGGTTGCCGTGGGGGGAGTTCCTGCTTGCGTGTCTTTGCTAGACGTCCAGGCGCATGTTCGGAAACTCCCCGGGCTCGCTCGTACGTGGCTCAGAAAGCGAAGGTATGATCTCACCTTGCAATGGAGTACTATACTGATGAATGTAGGCCATGCCATAAGCGAGGAAGATGGTCCCCAATTCCGGAATCTGCCCGAGGGTCCGACCGATGGGTGCCCCTTTATTTACCCTGATTTGTCAGTTCCTTCATGCACCGAGAGCCCTAGTGTAGTTAACAGGACTGTGATCAAAATAGAGGCTCCTGCAACAGGGAATGCTAACAGTGAGTCCCACCTAAAATGGCGGCTCCCGCCAAATCAAAATGGCACACGTGCTGCTGACTGCCAGGCTGCACCAAAATGTTTTGCAACAATCTGTCCAGGACTGGCGGGAAAACCAGAGCCCCGCCCCCGCAATGTGAGTGACTCAGTGTAGAGCCACAAACACTCCTTGAAAGAGGGTGCCGCCCCTCCTTTAAATTCCACCAGGGGGAGTAAGCACAGTGAACAGCAATCAGCAATTTCTGTTCCCCATAAGGAAAGTACAGGATGCAGAGAAACACACCCTCAGTTGTATGGAGTATGGCGAAGAAAAGGAGGGAGCTTATCTTTTCTTTTGTGCCCATGTTTTCAAAAGGACTTAAATTTGTCTGGTGGTATGGACTTTAACCCCTGTGGGCCACCAATAGACTATCAGGTGACAAGGGTGGCCAAAGAGGTGTGCATACGATGTGTTTGTACCCAGTGTGACTTCCAAGGTGGAAAATTGACCTGGGGACCCAAATGTGCCTGCTGCGGGGCACAGTTCCTGAAGCCCGTGCTGCTGCAGCCTACAGAACCCGCCAAGGAAGAAGCGATCGACTTCCATACTGGACAGGTCAATGCAGGTAATCAACTTACCCCCCTCACAGAAGTTTCGGAGGGCTCAAGCACTCTAACCGCGTTTCCAGATCCAGTTCCAGAGTCGGTTCCAGAGCCGGAACCAGCAGAGAAAGATGCGAATAACCTCTTTACTGGGGTAATCGATGCTGTTAATCCCTCTACCTCAACCACGGAGGTTTCGGAGGCTCCACGTGCTATAACCCCGGTTCTAGACTCTGCTCTAGAACCACAAGATTTTAAAGCTACGTTGACCAAAATGGACAGCTGCGACTCTGTGGTCGCACCGAGTCAGTGTGCTGTAGCAGATGTTCCAGGGGGTCCATGCACCCCGGTTCTAGACTCAGTTCCACACTCAGGACTGCAGATTCCTGAACCGCAGATTCTGGAATCACAGGGTAAGGTGTCTCTACCCCCATCCTCTCTTAGTGATTCCAGTGACCAACAACCAGCCGTGGTGATGCGCCAGCCGGCGGACAACCCAAGTAAAGCTGAAGCATCTGCTGCGGACCCTGCTGTGGGCCCGCTGCACATCGACATCCCTCGGCAGCAAGCCGCGGAAGAGTCCCACGGCCGTGGCGACTCCCAGTGTGTCGGAGGGACATCCGGAGACGGGACCGGAGAAAGAGGAACCCATCGCAAGCCACCGAGTGGTGAGGAATCTCCTTACTCCCCACAGGCTCCGATGGAGGCGGCCGTGGAAAAGACCCCAACTAAGGCTCATGACCTGACGGTGGGCCTGTGTGACACCATAACCGCTACCATGACTGAACTGAGTGTGAGCCCATGCGCTCCAACCCAAATGGTCCCAGGACTGGGATCCAACGCTCCCGAGTTTCCAGAAAGTGAGTGGACTGCCCCAGAAGTGCCGGGGACCGGTCCCAAGACAGCCGAGGTGGTAACAGTCAGTGTCCCCGAGGACCTGTTGCCACCGTGAATCCCCACAGTGGTAAGGTATCAACCCTTAACCCCCTGCAGGATGTGGTAAAGACATTGAGTACAGAGACTTTGCAAATCGCTCGCTTCCCAGTGGAAGCCTCCCAAGTGCTTAGGGACAAGTGTTGTGAGTGATCCAGTGAAATTTGCCTCCTTTAAGTACAAAAAGGAGCGCTCCATTCACCATGTGGTGGACCGCGGAAAATGTCAAGATCTACTGGCCTACCGCATCCATGCCGCGGATGGCCGGGTAAAGGTCTGGCCAAGAGACACTGTGCTACTCCTTCCACCAGGGGGAGGAAGTAGTATGGAACCAGTGACTGTTGCACATGACCATAATCTCAAAGAGTCTACAGAGACTCCAGTGTCGGTAACGGAGACTACCCAGGCAGAGGCTCACAAAAGTCAAAGTGAGGTACCCCCACATTATCAGTTAGGGGCACCCCACAATTGGTCTCAGCAAACAGCTAACACTCAGCTGGCCTCGGGTATAACTGTTGTGATTAAGTTATGCACTGTTGACGTTAAAGCACCTGTGATAAGTTGTATATACTATGCACTGCATTTTCATTATATAACTTTATTGTGCTTTGTGACGCTGTCCTCCAAGCGGGAACGTTGGGATTTCAACCAGGGGGAGATTGTAGCCAGGGTCCCTCCGGTCCCCCTGTCTGCCAGTTTCTTTCCCCCTTGCGTGTGTGCTGCTGTGGGGGTGAGAGCGTACCCGGGGGTCCCGGTTGCAGCTGCGGTAGGACGCCGCCATGTTTAATGTGTTCGCGCATGTGCGGAGGCTTACGCGTAAGCAGAGCAGTCGCGGCGGCCATGTTGAGGTTTGCTTGGGAGTTGGCGCCTGTGCAGTGTCATGCACAGAGGTTGGCAAGGGTAGCGGTGGCCATTACATGTGTGCAGGAACTCTTGGAAGTTGCGCATGCTCAGTTAAGAGTAGCGGCGGCCATTACAGCTTCAGATATGCGCAGTAAAGATCGCGCACGCGGTGCTAATAGAGAAGAGGTCCTGAGTGGACTACGATTCCCAGCAGTCTCTGGGGACTGCCCTTTCACCCCTATCACCTGCTGCATTGAAGCCAATAGGGTTTACAGATTCTCCTGCAGCAAAGAAGATACAATGTTGTGTGCTGACAGGGAGTTTGTCACGGGAGACTCCTGTGGCGGCTAGGATCCCGGTGGCCAGAACAGCAGGAGCGTAGTAAGGGTCACAATCAGAGGTCTGAGTCAGGCGGCAGATAGCTTAGTCAGGTAAAAAGCAGAGGTCGGCAACGAGGAGACTGGAACAGGACAGGGGCAGGAACAGGTCTGGGAGCAGGGGCTGAGAACGGGGAGCAGGGACTGAGACCGGGGAACAAACAGGGACAAGTCAGATTACCAGCAAGGGCCTTTACTATGAACAGAATCAAATACAGGACTGGTACAGGAATAGATCAGGATCAGAGACAGAAGCATGTGCATAGGAATCTGACTCAAAACAAAGGCAAGGGAACAAACAGGAAGCATACGCTATAAAGGACAGAGACAGGAGCAACAAGAAGACAGACAGACAGAGGAACCCCAGAGCACACAGAAGGCAGCAGCACACCCGGTGGACAAAGAAGAACTATGGCTAGGCAGGAGGTCTAGGAGACCCTGACAGAGTGTCAGTTAGGAGCTGGGACACAGAGAGGGGAGGGTGTGTTTGTGCAGGGAGGAAAGTAGCCTTCTGCACTAGGCCAGAAGTCTCCCGTTAAGTCCCAGCTAGACCCCACTCCCCTTCAGCTTGTGACTGCTTTAGGGAAGGCCCCTTAGGTAGGGACTTTGCCCTGTTAGCAGTCGGTTTAGTCAGTTCAGTCAGTGACACAGCTGCAGTGCTGTGTGCTCTGACAAGAAGGGTCAGTGTACAAGGAATCATTCTCTGCAGAGCAGAGACAGAGACTGTCTGAGCTGTGAGCTTGCTCAGAAGGAGATCTCCATCGCTGAGGCTTCGGCGCTGGACACAGACGGTCCTCTTCCACAGTTCTGCGGTACCCGGTTGCAGGAGAGCCGGGCAGGTATTATCCAAGTCAGCAAGTGCACCACATATACACTTCATCTTAGTGGGCAGCGCTGTCCCACACGTGGGTGGGGTTGTGGGACTCTTGGTACTTTTGGTACAAGGACTTTGGGAATACTGTGTGGGGTTAAGGCCCTGCGAGGTGTTTGGATAGTTGTGCTTAGTAGTGTTACAGGGTGACACTGAAGTTATGTACTGTTGATGTCATATTGTTGATGCATGTGTATTGTGTTATCTGCCCATATAGTAAACCTGTGTTATATATACCTTGGTGTGTGTGGTTCATATATGTGGGTCCTGTGTAGGGGACATTCTACACTCCTAGAATCCTGCACAGGTGGAGGCGCTGTAATTATAAGATCGTTCCAGAGGATTCACCCCAGGCTCTCACTAGCGGAGGCTCAGACTTCATGTGAGCCTAACAGGTAATGCACCACACCTGGTAACATATAGGTTCCCCTTCACATACACTCTATATGCGATTGGGTGGGGGAATACCCGTTACCTATATAAATATATATATATATATATATATATATATATAAATGTAAATACAACTGTATGCTCATCTGCATGTCTTAGGCCAGTCTGCAACCCCGCCTTTCCCCATTGTCACTCAGCACACAGCACTTCCACTGCAGCAAGGGATTCTGGGAAATGACATGCAAATGAGCACACAGTGCCACTTTTTGCTTCAAAAACCATTTTTAACATGGTTCCCTATAGGCTTAAGCTTGCTGCATGATCACAGCTTTGAGCACAGCCAGGGTTAAGGTGCATACCCAGAAAACCACCCACAGACAGCTGTTTCGACCTTAATGGGTCTCATCAGTGTGGGGTTGATTAACTGGGTATGCAAAGAAGCTAAAGGATGGGCCAACCATAATACTGAGTTAAGTTATGGTGAGTAAAAAAAGTGACAATATATATATATATATATATATATATATATATATATATATATATATAATTCTAAGTTGAATTCTGTCTGTTTTTTTGTGTGTCCGAAGCATCGAAATCTCAGAAACGGCACCACGGAGCACAACAAAACTTTCACTGGACATTCTGCTGTGGATTTGGCAGCGATGGGACATGCCACCGCAGTGCAGGTAAATGTGCCGCCAGCGGGCGGGGGGAGGGGCCGGGGACATGTTCCGGCAGCGGGGGGAGACACACACACACATATATAAACACACACAGACACACACACACACACAGAGACAAATCTCACCCGCACTACATCCAGCAGCATGGGGGGGAGATGTGGCGCTGGGGGGGGAGGGGGCACCAGGGAGATGTGCTGCCAGCGGGGGGAGGGGGGGCGGGGACATTTATTCAATATTATATTCCCCGGGCAAAGCCGGGTACAAAAGCTAGTATTATATATTTATTCCCGAACAGGACATCAGCCTTTCAAAGAAATCCTCAGTATAAGAGCTGTGAGGGCTGCTTTTTGTCAGCTGCTACTAAACCATAACAATGTACAGGTACACAGCGATATACACAATAGCCATTAGAATACAGGGAATTACAATGCAAGTGGTGAAAATAACATACAAGCACATGGTGGGAAAAGGTATCCTTGACCTGGAGAACTTACAATCTAAGTAGGACATTGGGAGACTTGGAAATAGAAAGGGAAGGAGTAAGTACAGTGGGTGGCAGTGTCTGGCCTTGATAGTGGGTAAGTGCCTCCGTGGGTGTGGAGAGAAGTGGACACGTGTCTAGTTTATTGAAATGCTTCATGCAGAAGGTGTGTGTTTGGATTGGACTTGAAGGTGGGGAGAGAAGGCTTGGCGTATGCTGAGGGGAAAAACAGCCGAGTCTGTACACAAGAGGTAAACTGCAAAGGAGAGAGCACTGCACAACAGAAGTGAGATTCACGAGGCTACATAGGATTATGCTGAGCAAAGCATGGGAGGAAGCAGGAAGTATTTACAGAGAGGGCAGACCAATGTGGACAAGGGGCGGAGCGGAGGTGTGGCCCCAGCGGAGCTGTGATAGGCTGCAGGCAACAAGGCAGGGAGGAGAGACTTGCCATGCAGCTGGGGATCGTCGCACATCATCATGTGTGCACACCGCACGTGCGACGCGTGCGGGGGCGGGACCAGATTCCATGCGGCAGCTAGAAGAGCTGCGGGTGCGCGTGCACTCTGTAACGAGAGCGGGGGAGCGTGCATGGGCAGGAACAGTGGCCGCGGCAGCAGCAGGTAAGGAGGGAACACGCCACAAAGGACGTGTTCCCTGATTCCTTACAAAAAGGAAGTTGCCACATCATCGGTTGTGGCTTCCTATTGGACAGCCATTTAGCCCCCCCCTTTTAAAAACCAGGAGGCAATTCCGGTAACTTCACCAGTAAAGTATCTCAAGAACTGGGGGAATTCTCGGAGATGAAAATTGTGCAGGTCAAATTTCAGTCTCAATCCTGTAAAGAAATGGATGTTAGCTCCTGTAACGCTCGCTGATTTTACATAAGTCTCTTGTTTGGAATCTGTCCTACTTTAATTTTTTTGCTATAAACGGTCTCATAAATGTAATTGTCCCACTGCTAAACATCAGCACGGTTCCATTAAAATACAATTTTTGGTCCAGAACCCCAAAGTTCATTGATTTGGGTCTTTGGATGTTTCGATCACTGCAGAAGATGTTAGAAGCAAGCTATGGAGAATACAGAGGTGTCATTATTGTTTTTTGATAAATATATTTTATTAGACACAAAGATAGTCTTACAGATGGATTAGCATTAGCATCCACCCCCGCCCTCCACCTCAACCCGCCCCTCCACCTGCCACCCTCCACCCGAATTGTAATAAAGTACAGCAGAAATGAGGATTCGTTTCTGTTATTAAGGCACCATATTGGACCTCTTTATAACCCAGCCCCATTATCATATACTATACTTTTATTATATACTAGCTGATATACCCGGCGTTGCCCGGGATGTAATCTTCCCGCTCCCCCCCCTCTCTCTCCGCTTCCCCTTCCCCTTCCCCTCGCTCCACCTCCCCCTCCTCCTCTCTCCTCGCTCCCCTCCTTCTCCTCTCTCCCTTCCCCTCTCTCTCTGCTCCCCCCAGTTGGGTGAGACGGTGGGTGGTTGGGGGGAGACGGTGGGTGGGTGTGGGGAGACGGTGGGTGGGTGGGGAGATGGTGGGTGGGGGTGGGGCACCACCCATCTCGTGGTGCCGGTGGAGCAGCGCGGCACCCCTTCGCATGGGTAGAGTGTGAGGCGGCGGGTCAGGTGGAGGGTGGCAGGTGGAGGGGCGGGTTGAGGTGGAGGGCGGGGGTGGATGCTACCTGGAGGCTGAGGAACGGCGTGTGGCTCTCGAGGAGGGTGAGTCACCAAATGGAGAGTGAGCCCACGAGGTGTGAGGTTGGTGTGATTGTCATGCCCTGCATAGGCGGTGCCGTGACGTCAGGCCACCCTGCAGGCCAATGAGGTGAGGGTGCAAACAGACATCCAAACATTTTTTCACTCTTTTATATATATATATATATAGATACTATATATAAGAGGTATTATAAGCAGTCTGATATGGAATGAGGTTAGAGGTAAACACCTTTCTACCCAACCCAGTATATGAGCTGGGAAGACTGGTCTCTGTCATGGAGTCTATATTGGGCCAGCCTTCTTATAACCCAGTCCCATTATCAGATACTTTTTATTATATATATATACTAGCTGATATACCCGGCGTTGCCCGGAGGCCGTGAGGGGGGGGGGGGGCGTGAAAGGCAGGGGGGCGTGAAAGGAAAGGGGGGTGAAAGGCAGGGGGGGGGGCGTGAAAGGCAGGGGGTGTGAAAGGCAGGGGGGGCGTGAAAGGCAGGGGGGGGGCGTGAAAGGGCAGGGGGGAACTTGAAAGGCAGAGGGGCGGAGGGCGGGGGGGGGGTTGAAAGGCGGGGAGTGAAATGCGGGGGAGGGGGCTTGAAGGGGGGCGGGGGGGGGGCGTGAAAGGCGAGGGGGGGCTGAAGGCTGGGGGAGGCGAGGGGGGTGGAAAGAGCAGGGGGGGCGTGAAAGGCAGGGGGGCGTGAAATGCAGGGGGGGCGTGAGCAGGCAGGGGGGGCGTGAAAGGCAGGGGGGGGGCGTGAAAGGCACATGAAAGGGGGGCGAAAGGCAGGGGGGCTTGGTCGGGGTGAAAGGCAGGGGGGGCATGAAAGGCAGGGGGGCGTGAAAGCAGGGGGGGCGGAAAGGGGGGGGCGTAAAGGGGGGGGCGTGAAGGCAGGGGGGGCTGAAAGGCGTGGGTGGGGGGTGAAAGTGCGGGGGGCGTGAAAGGCAGGGGGGGTGTGTGAAAGGCAGGGGGGGCGTGAAGGCGAGGGGGGGGGAGGCGTGAAAGGCAGGGGGTGCGTGAACGGCAGGGGGGCGTGAAAGGCAGGGGGGGGCTGAAAGCAGGGGGGGGGGTGAAAGGCAGGGGGGCGTGAAAGGCAGTGGGGTGGTGCGTGGGAAGGCAGGGGGGTGCGTGAAAGGCAATGGGGGGCGTGAAAGGCAGGGGCGACACCACACACCATGTCACACACACACACACAGTGTCACACACACACACACAGTGTCACACACACACACACACAGAGTGTCACACACACACACACAGTGTCACACACACAGTGACAGTGCTAGAAAAGAGTGAAAAAACAGGCGCTACTTCGTGAATGAAATTATTATAGAATGTAATGGAAAGGTGGTACAGATAGGATTAATAATCCAACCCCTTGCTCAAACCTCACTGGTGGGACCTGTGTCACGGGTTCCAAGGGTTAAGTGTTGCTCAAAACATCCAGGGGGAGCATGTGGGGAGATAAGAGAACAATATATACAATTTAAGTGCAGACGTCAGGTGTTATATGGTTATAAAAGCTATGTCTTGGCTCTTATGGTTGATCTACTCACAGGAGCAAGGAAAGCTATGTCTTGGCTCTTATGGTTGATCTACTCACAGGAGCAAGGTAATATAATGAGCAGTTGGCAAATTGGGTTGCCACCCTTGAAGATATCTGTGTGTGTGTGTGTGTGTGTGTGTGTGTGTGGCGCGAGCCGAGGGGGAAGAGAGTGGCAGTTGGGTGATGTCACACACAGCAATCTGATTGGCCAGAGGCTGAGGACCAATCAGATTCACCGCAGATAGCACTAACCTCACTAACCATTCGATTTTATATATTAAGATATAATAGCCCCTCAGGCTTATCCTTACCTCCGCTGCAGCAGGGGAACGGCGGGGCATGTAGGTGCCAACGGAGTTGGCGGATGAACCGCCGGATAGGCTGGGGACAGGGTGGTTAGGCGTACGGAGGGCGCACGGCAATTATGGAGGCGAGCACATCGCCGGAGGTTCCCGGCGACGCCCTGCCATCTTTATTGCAGGTTCATCTTCATTGCAGGTTCAATGATGCGGCGGCCATTACACCCATGGGCTCCGCGGGGACTACAACAACTAGCAGCTACTGGGGCTACTAGATCACATGGCACGAAACAGCTAATAGGGCTGCAAGTTTTCCCTGCATGAAGTGGATGCATTTGACGCATATGCACCACGCTATTCAGTCGGAGCTGTGACATCAGAAGGGTAGGATGTGCGTGTGCAGGGTGTCAGTTGCCCCTGCATTAGGCCAGAGATCCCCTTAGCCCCCAGCTAGGCCCGACTCAGCTTGTGGTTTCGGCAGGGACAGGCCCATCAGTTATGGTCACTGACCCTGTAGTACCAGTGTAAGGGACACAGCCAGCACACGGCTACATCCTGCCCTCCGGCGCTCTGGGACCAGACCATGAGCTACATATCAGAGACTGTCTTCAGTGTGGGACCCTCTAACTGGACACCACCCAACGCGGAGGTGGACTCATCGCTGACCACAACCGTTGCTGGATCAGTGGATCCTATTCTTCTGATGTGGCGTTACCGGGTGTTGGAACACCCGGCAGGTACCTCACTTCGACAAGTGCACCAGCTGTACACACATTAGTGGGGCAGCGCTGTCTCACACATTGTGTGGGCTGCTACTTGTGGATACCAGGGTGGTTGAGTGCCCAAGGGCCCTCAGTACTTTAGGGACTATTACCTGGTGTGGACATTGTGGTGGAGGACACAGTGAGGGTACGGCCATGCGTGGCGTAATTGGTGGGGACTGTTTATGGTTACTCTTTTCATGCATGCAGTAAACTGTTATTATCATCAGTGTGAGTATTATTGCATGGGGTCCTGTAACAGGGTTATCCCACATAGTAGGATCCTGTAGGATCCTGTACAGGTGCAGGTGCTGTCACACCATGGATCAGGCACACTCCAGGCTCCCAGCAGCGGAGGCCGAGGCCTCCTGTGAACCGCAGGTAACACATCACATACATGGTAGCCGTTATATCTCCCAGGGGGTGGGGGAAAGTGCACTACAATTGGAGGCGCTGCTGTGATCTCTGCTGCTGAGTCAATCAAATCAACCCCTTTGCTTATGTCCTCAAGACTGGTGGTCCACGCCTGGGCCTTGAAAGTCCGAGAACCACCCAGCCACATGGTGGCAGTAGGAAATATTCCTGCCCTCCAACCCCATAGGAGGTCCGGGACCATATACAAAGACTCCCCAGTATAGCCAATGATCAGAGACTGGGAATATAACTCCACCTGCACTTGGAGTACTATACTTCTGACTGCGGGTAAAGACATATGCATGGCCGATGCCCCTGGGGCCTTACACATGCCCGAAAGGCCCCCCCCCCCTTGGGCTACCCACTCATATCTCCTGAGTTACCCGCCACCAGGCCCATATTCACCCTGGGACTCTCCTGAGAATTCCCCTCTCAGTTCGAAATGTCCATTTTCCCCCATCTCTCCGGTGGATGAAGGACTCCAGCCCCGGCCGCAAGCACTCCCATTCGGGCCGACTTACCCCTACCCAGTTTAACCTTCATCTTGAGTGTTGCACCAGAGACACCTATCCCTGGCAGGTACAGGAGTAGACTGTGACGATGAGGAGGATTTGGCCCGGGATTAAAGGGGTTATACCCCAATTGGCCACCCCCTGACCTCACCAGGGAGACAAGGGGTTAACTGGGCTGAGGTCCAGAAATGTGATTTAACCCTTGTTATAACATAAAAATGTTTATTCCCCTGTTCCCAGGTTTATTTGTTATATCAGTGTCTGCCTCACACACACACTAGGATCCATCCGGGAGTACAAGGGTTAATAGTTCTTTAATGATTATAGCCCTTTGTGTAATTTTCCCGCCTTTTCAGGCACCATTTTGCAGGTCCCATAGGCCGCCATTAGGGCTCAATACATTCTAATGGCGAATCTTGCTGTTTTGGTCCTGTTTCCTGTGAAGACCAGCAGATGGCGTCCGAGAGGAGGAGCGGCGGTTTCCCATTGTAAGTCAATGGGCCCATTGACTTCAATGGAGATTCCTCGAAGGAGCTTTCCAGGAACGAGTTGGCTGCCGTCCAAACCGCAAAACCGCAAAGCGGATACTTTTTCTAAAACTTATTAGCCAAGTTCAACGACAAGTGGCGTGGGAATAAACAGTTCTAGAGCACCTAGAAATAAAATTCTTTTTGCCCCTAGTTCCTAGGCCTCCCCCCACTCGACCACCACCGGGTCCATGAATCCTGGACCCCCGATAAGGGTCGAACCGAGAAGAGCGGGTCGCACCATAGTTTCCAATGGCGGCGGCAGAAACAGCTCAAGAAAACGGCTAAGTGTAAAAAGCTGAAATTTAGGAATCCATAGCTCCGGTTCCGGAGGGTCCAGAGGGCCAGGGTTTGGGGTACCTGTAGTCACTGCTCCGGCATCGCTGCAGAACCATCCTTGACCCTCTTGGACCAACCCGACGGAGTATGGACCCCCTTGAAAGTTCGGGACTTTTCCCATAGACTCCAATGGCGGCCAATCTCCATTGACCGGCTATGGCGGAAAACCCCCATTGACTTCAACGGCGGCGTAGCCCCGTTGAAAGTCTATGGCGGCAGATTCCCATAGCCGCCAACGGCGGCGGTTTGCCATTGACAGTCTATGGCGGCAAAGCCCATTGTTTTCAATGGGGATTTAGTTAAAAAACGTGATTTAATTTACAGCGGAGATTATTGTATTAAAATAGGAAACAGTTTAAGGTGTATTTGTGTAACTCCGGTTCCGAGGGTCGTAGCAAGTCGCAAATTGGACCCTAGGGTGTCCCAGTTCCGGCATTGAGAACTGGGAAGTTTGGACCCGCTGGACCCAACGGAACCGGATATTTTAATATGTTTGTGTTTTATCCTTAACACTGTGTCCCCAGGTAGGGACAGAAACCAGAGGGAATTCCTTTGGCCATAAGTTAGCAGATGGCCAGGGAAGCGCCCTAATGTCTAGAATTTAAGTGCTGTTCAAAGGAGTTTATCACCTACACTTTTTACAGGAGGGCGGAGATGACTCAAACCAGAGCAGGCTATAAGTGTCCCATTTCACACCTTACAACAAAGGGTTTCCTGCCAGAAATTCTGTTTAGTAGACTGGCTGGCATTCCTGATGCAAATGTGGGGCTGCAGGAATGAGACCCCAGAGTCCAACTGAGCATGTGCCAACTAGCTGGGGGCATGTATCAAAATGTGTTCCCATGTTAGTGAGTGGCTACAGGTAATTGAAAACCAATCACCTGTACTTAATGTTAAGGATAGGGTTACAACAGGTTTATAAACGGTTGTCCACCCTTTATCCTGTGTTGTTCTTCTATACCATCTTGATTGCTGAGAGAAATGCTATGCAATGTCTGCATGCAAGGTCTTTTCATGGCTTTTCGTGTCTTGGGATGATGAAGAGTGCTGTATGAACTGCCAGTCCAGAGGTGACTGTTTCATCATTTCCATCTTTAAGTAAGTGTCCATATTTTGCCTGTTATTTGTAAATCTCGTGTGTTCACCTTTATCAAGGAATAAATTACATTTTATCATATCTAAGTCTCGTCCCAGTTCAATTATATATATATATTTTTTGTGTATTATTAATAGCCTGTCGCAAAGCTCCTGTCACATAGACCCTCGCAAGTTTCTAGTTAGAACCCACCCTATTATGGTCACTTGTCTCCGGGACCCTCCAGCCTGGGAGTCACACTACCCCAATTGGTGGAAGCCTTAACAATGTCATCTCAATCCCAAAACTACAGAAAACTCAAGGCCTTCTCCGGGGTAATCCCCACACCATAGGGAGAGTAGGGATTTGAGACCTGGAAGGAGCAAGCCCTCCAAGTACTGGACGAGTGGTCCTGCTTCGAGGCCGTCAAGAGGCAAAGGCTAGTCAAATGTCTCCGACCGCCGGCCGCTCAATTAGTATGGATGCACCGAGATATAGAGGGAGAAGTCACTGCTCACAAGTTGGTGGAACTCTTCACCCAGTCCTACACTAGCGAAAACAATGAGGACGAGCTTCTTGCTCAGTTCTGGGCTCCCCACCAAAAGGATGGGGAAGACATATCCGCATTCGTTCAAAGACTACAACTTTCATTGTGGACACTATTTTCCAAGAAAATCATTTCCGCTGCCGTGGTGGACCAATACAGGTGGAAACAGTTCCTGAAGGGATCACTGACCTCACACTCTGTGGCCCTCGTGATGCGATGCACCCCTCCAGCCCCATACCCCGTAACTATATGGACTTGATGCGGCTCATCCGAAAGCACGATGTCCAACTACATTTCCATGCCCCGAAAAAGGCCAAAGAACCCCCCAAGGGTGAACCCAAGAGAGCGTCGGCTCCAAAGCTCAAAGAAACATATAGCACAGAGGACGATCCTCCGCCTAAGTCGCCTCCAGTCAAGTCCAAGACATCCAGGAGAGCATCCTCTACATACAGGGCCCCCAGCTACAGCTGTGGTCAGAAGGGCCACTTCTCAAAAGATTGTCCAGAGGAAAAAAAAAAAAACCCCACTAGGATGATCCATCTCCAGTCCATGATCTGCAAAGTCCAGTCAGTAGAAACCACTTCCCCGCCCGCTGAGAGCGCATCAGCGCCAAACCCTGATGAAACACCTCCCTCGAATGCATACCGCCGCATAGGATCGGCTGCCATCATCTGTGTCCTTGTGGATGGAATATATGCATCAGCTCTGCTGGACACTGGGTCCCAGGTGACCATCGTGTACCGGTCATTCTATGATCAACATCTCAAACATCTACCATTACAGTCGGCAGACAAAATGAAGCTGTGGGGCCTCAGCAATGAGGAGTACCCCATCGACGCCCGGCGTGGTGCAGGTTCGGCTGGAAATATCCCAGTTGAACACCGGCAAGTCCCATACCATGGATGTGGAGGCACTAATCTGCCCTGAACCCCGGGAATGCCCAAGTTCCC
The DNA here is from genome assembly GCA_036426205.1 of Ascaphus truei. Lineage (NCBI taxonomy): Eukaryota > Metazoa > Chordata > Amphibia > Anura > Ascaphidae > Ascaphus > Ascaphus truei. The sequence continues at coordinate 49,353 of CM071580.1, forward strand.
TGGTCATATTGGGGACCAACACTGACTTGGAGCATGCGGTGATCAGATCTTACCTGAAGGATGCCAGAGACCTACCCCTGTCTGCCCTGCAGATTCACCCCGTGCTATGGGAAGAGTGTTGCAAGGTGTCGGCCCAAGATTGACATGGGATCATCTACAACCTCTGAGCAGGTGTAACTGAGAATGCACCAGGGGGAGTGAAGCGCATGGCCGCAGTGTTCTGCTACCCGGGCCGAGAAGAGGCTGATTACCTCTTCCCCCTGGAAAGTATGCCTGAGGAAGATGCTTACAGAGGTTACAAGCTGATGCCCGAAGTACGGGAATGGCTATCCAAGCTGCCAGGGTGGATCAACGTGTTCATCCAGAACATCTACCCTTACCCCATGTCATTTGACCAAGGCCAACAATTAGGCCGAATATATCTAGTTACTCCCGTCGATACGATGGCCGCGCAAGCAACCACCGCTGTGGTACAAGATCCAACGGTGGTGCTGGCCTATGACTTCAGGGGCTCGACCCTGTCCACCGAATGGAGGGAACGGCTGACGGCCAAGTTGGAAGCATGACGGGAAGTCTTCTCTAGCGAGGTGAATGTGGGCTGCAGCCGAAACGCTCAACACACCATCAGATTAAGTGATACCACCCATTCCAAGAATGGTCCCGTCCCATCGCCTCGCGAGATGTGGATGCTTGAGAGACGTTCTACAGGAGATGGAGACAGCGGGGATTGTGACCGAGTCCTGCAGCCCATACGTGACACCCATCGTGGTGGTGAGAAAAAAGAATGGGTTGGTCCGCTTATGTGTGGACTGTCGAACACTGACTAATTGCACCGTACCGGACCAGTACGCAAATGGTTCAGCGTGTTGGATCTGAGATCTGGGTACTACCAGGTAGTTTGTTTGTCCTCTGGGCTTCTACCAATTTACCCGTATGCCCCAAGGCATATACGGAGCTCCAGCAATGTTTCAACGCCTGATGGAGAAATTCATAGGTGACATGAATCCGCGGGAATGCTTGGTATAACTGGACAATATCATTGTCTTCGGTAAGACCCTGAAAGAGCATGAAGAATGCCTGCTTGTAACGGATCCGCACCTTAGTTTGCTGTTTGCCTTGCCTTACAGACCTGTGCAGCCCTGAAACACTGCTCCTGATGTTTGCTGCAGCTCCACCCTGGGTTCACTCATTAAAGCAATGCTGTCACACGCCCCTTCTGCTATTGGTTCACTGACCTTTAAAGACACCTTTCCCACAATGCTTCCCTGCCGAGCATAACCCTTCCTGGTTGTCACAAGTGTTCTGCCACAAGCCCTAAGGCTTGGCTCTGTTGTGTACTAATCTCTCAAAGTTCTATTCCCAGTTCACGCAGAGGTCTGTTCCTGTCTCCTGTGCTGAAGCGGAGTACTCTTCATGTTAACTTCAGATCCCTGTTTCCTGAGGCCAGCTGCTAGTCTCACGCAGCGGCCTGTTCCTGTCTCCTGTGCTGAAGCGGAGTACTCTTCATGTTAACTTCAGATCCCTGTTTCCTGAGGTCGGCTGCTAGTCTCACGCAGCGGACTGTTCCTGTCTCCTGTACTGAAGCGGAGGTCTCTCCAGTGTTGACTTCAGATCCCTGTTTCCTGAGGCCGGCTGCTAGTCTCACGCAGCGGCCTGTTCCTGTCTCCTGTACTGAAGCGGAGGTCTCTCCAGTGTTGACTTCAGCTTCCTGTTTCCTGAGGTCTGCTATTCCTACACAGCAGAGCCTATCTACCGGTACCTGGGGCCTGCTGCTCATTCTCCATTGCAGTGGCCGTGTCCTGGTTCCTGTGCTGAAGCGGAGGTCTCTCCAGTGTTGACTTCAGCTTCCGGTTTCCTGAGGCTTGCTGTCCTTTCTCTGCAGAGCCTATCAACTGGTTCCTGGGGCCTGCTGCTCATTCTCCATAGCAGAGGCCGTGTCCTGGTTCCTGTGCTGAAGCGGAAAACCTCCCGTGTATTCTTCAGCTCCCTGTTTCCTGTAGTCTGCTGCCCTACCCTTAGCAGAAGCCAGTCTACGAGTCCTGAGGTCTGTAGCTCTCTCTCTCTCCTTGCACAGGCCCGCTCTGGACTCTTGCACTGAAGCACTGGTTTACCAGTGCTGCCTGGCGGTGTGCCCACTCCGGTCTGCCTATCCCTTCCTGAGACCAGTACCATGGGCCATGGTCGCCGCACGCGCAGAACCCACGCCCGCGCTCCTAAGCTGAAGCGGAGAACTTCTGATTACCTGTTGCCGAACTCCTGCTTGAATAACGTTTATCCTGATCTCTCCAGTCCTGACCAGGGCTTGTCCAGTGATGATGCTGCCTTCTCCAGTCCCGAACCCTGCTACGTACGACTACGAAACTGCGCAATCCGGATCAGCCTGCGCGGTCTAAGGTCGGTGCTTTTACAACCCCACCTCAGCCACGCGGTCCGACCCAGGTTTGTGGCGAGCACAACCGTGACAGTATGCTCGGCCCCACAAACACGGACCGCCCTGTGGTGCGGGTTGGTAAGTTTCTATCTGAAATCCTGTCCCGGCCTGCAGACCAATCCCAGTATCTGTGCGAAATACTACCCCTGATGGAAGATCCGTTTATGTTAGAAGGTTTAACCCCTTTGCAACACCGATGCTGTAATGATCTCATTATGAAGGCTTTCTGCCTCCAGGAATTAAAAGAGTTACTGGCCAGTTGTGTTCGCTCCCCTGGTTCCCCTTTAACCTGGGATAATGTGAATGTCACGGTAAGACCAGCTTATTACAACTTTTAATTACCGGGATCATGGGAGGGCCCTCACCATCCGCGGGAGAGCTCTCACCAACCATGGGGGAATTAGCAAGGACCTCATAGGGAGGGTCTATCCCAGCATTCACTCCCAATAAAGTGCCTGCCCTAAACTCTGCACTAAGAGGGTTCAGGTCAGACAACTCCCAGATGTAATCTGAAGGGCTCACCAAAACACCCTCCAAACCCTCATCCACAGGGGTCAGCCCTAACCCATCTCCTTCCTGTGGTGACGCAAACCGGGGCTTTTTATCCCTATGTGCGTCACCCGAAGGTGGTACAGCCGGAGGGGGATCTTGGCTGGCTCTGAAGATAGGTGCATTCGGCATGTAAAATTCACCGAAGCACAATTCTCCGGGGGACGCTCTCCAACCGAGAGGGGCGCTGGGAGGCTCCCCAACGTCCCCAGAGGCGTCGGGTACCTCCAGCTGCATTCCTTCCAGAAATTTGAGGGGGGGGGCTGTACTTTTGTAGGATCCGGCTTACACTGGTTAATCCCAACCAGTGGGCCGGACAGGACCACCTTGTGCGGAACTGATTTTTCGTTCCGCTTCCGAGACTTCAGAGGGTAAACGTAATACGGTTCACCCTCCTCGACCTCCTCAATCACCCTCTTATTGGTTTTAAAATTGCTCTTCCTGGGGAATGACTTCCCAGGAGAGGGTGCCGCTGTCTCCATAGCAGGAGTTTCTTCCCGCTCCCCTTCACCCTGTATGGTGCTTACAATGGGGTTAGGGGGTTCTTGGGGAGGGACAGTGACAGAGGGTGACTGTTGTAAGGTGACTTTTCCCTTCTCCCTCTTTTTTGGGGGGAGAGGTTCAGATGTCACTGTTTGAGATGGGGCAGTGACATCTTCTGCAGTCCCAGGGGGGGCCTGGGCCCTCGAGGGCTTTTCTTTCTCCCTCTGTTCTTTGGGGAGAGGTTCAGATGTCACTGTTTGAGATGGGGCAGTGACATCTTCTGCAGTCCCAGGGGGGGCCGTGGGCCCTCGAGGTCTTTTCCTTCTCCCTCTTTCTTTGGGGGAGAGGTGTAAATGTCACTGTCCGAGATGGGGCAGCGACATCTCCTGTGGCCCCAGCGGGGGCCTGGGCCCCCGAGGGCTCCGCCGCGATGGGTGCAGCGGCACAGGGTGTTTTCTCCTGGGGGAGACAGTGATAACAGAGGCTGGCCACTCCAGAGCGACCCCCTCTCCTACCCTCCACTCTCCAGGGAGAGGTGCAGAAGTCACTGTTGCGGATGGGACAGCGACATCTCCTGCGGTCTCAGGAGGGACCTGTGCCCTTGAGGGCCCCGCTGTGGTGGGCACAGTGGTACCGGGTGTCTTGGCAGAGGGAGGGGTGGGTGCAGGAGTGGGGATGGGTCACCTGTTCCCTTTGAGGCAACTCCTACGAGTGTGCCCCAGCTCCTTGCACAGATAACATCTAACCCCCTCCGTGCCATAAAACACATTGTATGCTATGCCCTCGTAGGGCACCCTAAACGAACCCTCCACAGATTCAGTGCTCCCTGGCAGCAGCAGTTGTACCTGCCGCCTAAAAGAGAGTACATGCCTCAGCGCCCTATCTCTGCAGCCCAAAGATAATTTTATTATGTGGGACTTTATGTCACCCAGGGCTTGCAGGTATGGCCGCATGAGGCTATCTGGGATGAAGGGGGGCACATTTGAAAGAATGACCTTTGTGCCTAACCCCTCCATGGGTTCTATGTGGATGTATTTCCCCCCTACACTGATGCCTTTCTGCACCAGGGTGTGTGTGGCAGCCAGCGTACGGAGGAAGAAAAAGCCCCTCCCATACATCTTGCTTGCCGCCACCACAGCAGAGGGACCCACCACATCAGCCACAGCCCTCACGGAACTCCCTCAAAGCGCCCGTCCAAGAAGATGACGTCACGGCTCAGAGTTGGTCAGCTACGGGTCGCGTCTGAGCCCAAAATTGGTCCACTCAACGCGTTTCGCCCAGCTTGCTGTAGCTGTTGTCGGCTTCTTCAGGAGTGCACCAGCGCCCGGAACACTGCCACGATGTTCGTTGGGACCCCCCTCCATAAACGCTGCCTCTCGCGTCTTGTAATGGCTACCTTAGCCGTTGCCAGGAGCAGGTTGACTAGGAGATCCCTAGGCTTATTGTCTCGCGGACACTGGGCACCAAAAATAAAAGATGAGGGAAAAATTTCCCAGCCGAACTGCAGAAAGAAGGCTCCTCAAGGTGGAAAAGAGGGGTGCAGTCTGGCGCAACTTAGATAGATGTGGTATACGCGACTCTCGCTCGCCACAGAAGGGACAGGAGGCGGGGGAGTCCGTGAGTGTGCCAAATACTCTCCTGTGCTCAGCGCTCCGTGGAGGACCCTCCAACTACAAATCCCGCGGGACGGGGAACTAAAGCTGAATAAAGTTCCCTCCACCGGGGTCTCTCGTCCTCGTTCGCAGGAAATACCCGCCTCCAGATGGTATCATGGCGTGCGGGTGACAAGGGTGAGGTAGTGCACATATGAGAGCACCAGAGAATACAGGACTTTCCTCGGCATGCCGCGGAAACACGCCGGGACATATCCCCCAACCTGCTGAGGTTGGGGGAGAGAGGAGCCCGAGGGGTGCCGTGGTTTGGTTCCCAAGCAAAGATCCGAGAGCTGAAGTTGATAGGTTGACAAGGCTCTCCGGTCTGCATAACCCCCTCGATGAAGGTTCGTGAGTCGGGGTGGATGGCATCTTTAATCTCTCGGATCAAACGACGAGGGACGCGGGCAGTAGGCATACCATACGGGGCGTAAGCACCTCTGCGCTTACCCAGTCTCGCCGCTCATAATCCAAGAGATCCCGCTCCGACTGGTCACCTGCGCCAGGATTAGCCGGCGGCAAATAGAGGGTGAACCAACATCCGAGCCCCCACTGCCGGATTATACAGCAGGGGCTCGGCGATGGAAATCAACCCCCGCCCCGCCTGTTCCTTCCTGGTCGCGGAGACAGTTTCCAGGCCTTTAACAAGTCCCGGTGTAAGCGGCAGCTCTGAGGGTTCTACCTAAAACCTCAGGCCTGATGATAAACAGTTGCCGGTCATACCTCAGATTGTGCAGCTGGCGAAAGAAACTGGTGCCAGCTGGCACACTGCGGAGCACGCGATCTGCGAATAGGTATCTCGGCAGGTATTGGAGGCGGAAAGTTGTAACTGGGAGCAGATAACACCACCCCCTGTCCACCCTCCTCCAAAGGGAGAAACGCAACTCCCGCAGAGACCAAGCTTCCCCATCCAGAGAAAATCCTCAACTTCCTCTGGATCTTGTTGATAAATTCTGGGGCGGACCCATGGCTATCAGCCGGTGCCAAAGCTGACTGGCCACCAGCTGGTTGATCACCAGGGTTCTTCCCCTAAGGAAAGATTCTCGACAGATAACACCATGACCCAGACGAGCAATGACTCGTTCTTCAAGATCACTGAAGTTTTCTGGGCTGGTTCTTCCGCAGCAGACAGGTAGATCCCAGATATTTGAGAGTATCGCTCTCCACGAAGTATTACGAAACGTGGGGGCAAAGAGTCTACCTGTAAGGGACCCACCAAAATGCCGGAGCACTTGGACCAGTTGATCCGAGCAGAAGAGGCCGCGGTTGTAGAACCTCTTGGCACGCTTGTGCCCGCTCTAGATCAACTAGGTCTGGGTCTACGAGGAGCACGTCATCGCATAAGCGACAGGAATACCCGCGTGTCGGGTTCCTGCAGCACCAGCCCGGTGAGCTTCTCCTCAGTAGGCAGAGGAAAGGCTCGATGCCAGCGCATATAGTTGCCCAGACAGGGGACACCCCTGACGTACTCCCTGACAAACACAAAAGGTGCCGTCAGGACCAATTAATTTTAACCAGACACTCTGCAGAGGGTACAGCATCTGAAGAAAGCCCACAAAATGTGGGCCGAAGCCAAACGCCCGAGGGTCTGCATGAGGTAACGGTGATCCACCCTGTCAAACGCCTTTTCCTGATCTAGGGACAGGAAGGCGAGTGACAGACCAGTCCTCTGCGCGTGGTGTACTGTAGCAGGTCCCGACCAGAAAAAATGTTGTCATGATGCTCCGGCCGGGACAGTATAGGACTATACTGGCTACATCCTCCGCAGCAAGCAGGTGATGTGTTTGCGGTTTCCTCTTTTTCTCCAGCGAGTAGAAGAGGCGCGATCCGCGACCATCTCCCGAAGGAAGCAGATGCGAGATCGCACATACGCCCCCCCCGAGCTCTCCGATCTTCCAAGTCCCGGAGAGCGCACTTCCTCTCCACGTATGTACACTGCAGGTATTGGTCTCCTGACACAGACAGCCGCCTCTCGAGATCGAGACACTCTTCTCTAAGGCCTCGATCTCAGCATCACGCCGCCTGCTAGCACCTTTCGTGTACTCTTGACATACGAGGCGCAGATGAACCTTGCCCACGTCCCACCACTGCTCTAACGTGGCAAAGTCTGACCGCAACCTCTCCAGGCCATCCAAAAGTCTCGGACCGATGTCGCAAACCCCTGTCCTCCAACAACGTATTGTTGAAATGCAATAGGCGGCCGAGGGCGCTGCTGGTGTTAGCGCCACCGTCACGGACGCACATTTGTGGTCTGAAAACGGCGCCAGCCTAATGGTACTGGACTGGGCTCGCGACAGGCTGTGGTGGAAGACAACCTGTCGATCCTGGACCAGGATATCCGTTCACCTCTAAACACCCTAAATAGGTGAACTCAGTGGATACCTCGCGGATGTGTTCTCGCTAGACGTCTACCAAGGAGATAGCGGGTGATGGCCTCCCGCAATGCCAACGCTGAACGGGTGTGGCTCCGGACCACTCGGTCCTTTAGAGCCTCGAGGTGCAGTTAAAATCACCCCCGAGCACACGTTTCGCCGGTCGACTGTCTCCAGGTATACAGACAATCTGACGAAGAACTGCCTTCTCAGGGATCCGGTGGCAGAGATACACGTTCAAGAAGTTAAAGTGTAGTCCTCGTGCCGGACCTCGAGATGCAACAGGCGACCTGGAATAACAGCTTTGGCAAGCAGCAGCTCCTGGTTGAAAGGACTCAGAGAACAGGTCACCACCCCCACAAGATGACGAAGTGAGGTGGCTGAGAAGACCTTGCCTCCGCCACTCCAGATGCCAGCTGGCTTCATCCTCTGGAGTGGTATGGGTTTCCTGGAGGAAACTCACAGAATACTTCCCCTTTTGTAAAAAGGAGAGTACCTGGAACCTTCGAAACCCGTCCTTACATCCGTTAACATTTAGCGTACCGATGCTCAAAGCCATTGGTAGTCAAGAGTTTTTCATCCAACAGGCGCTCAGGGTGCCATACCCTGAGAAGCCTTCACGTGCTCTCGCATCAATTTTTCAAAATTCCGGACACGAACATGTTCATTTGTCCCGGAAAGTTTGGCCTTTCGGTTGGCCCTCATATACACTCTGAGAGAGTTGAGAATGACCGATGCATCCTTCCACCTCTCAAGGGCCAACCGCACCTTCGTATCTCCGTGCCTGCAGAGGGTAGCGTCCATGAAACTATCTAGGTCCCGGCAGGGATAACGGGGTTAAGAGTCTACAATCCACGGTTGCCAGAGGACACCCACTGAGCCCCCAACTCTCAGGCTCCTCTTTGAAGAATTTAAGACTCTCGCTCTTCTCTGCGGGGGCCTTTCTCAGCCTTAGATAGCATCTCCTCTTGGTGTTTCCACGAGGGGTTCCACTATGCTCTCCACATCCATCCCCGAGTCAGAAAGTTCAGGGGCAGCTGGTGGCGGTATGGCGGAGGCAGTGGTCTCCCGAGAGTCTCGGGGGCCACAGAGGCACACAGTGCCTACTAGTTTCTCTAACGCCATACAGATGAATGCTATGCCACGGGTGTTCGCATCAGCACTCAGCGAGGGGCACTCACCAACCACGGGAGGCACTCACCAACCACAGGAGAGGGCACCCACCATCGTGGGCGTTCGAGGGTTCCAATCCGCGGGAGGGCTCTCACCATCCGCGGGAGGGCTCTCACCATCGCCGGGAGGGCCTCCACCATCCGCGGAGGGACCACCATCGCGGAGGGCCTCTCACCATCAGCGGCAGGGCCATCACCATCCGCGGAAGGGCTCTCACACATCCGCGGAGGGCTCTCACCATCCGCGGGAGGCCCCCTCACCATTCACGGAGAGGCCCCTCACCAATCCGTGGAGGGCACCCCCACTTCACGGTGTGGCAACCACATAGGGACCACCATCCGCGGTGAGGGCTCTCACACCATGGGGGCAACTCATTAGCAAGGCTTCCATAGGAGGTTATCCCAGGTCACTCCCAATAAACTGCCTGCCCAACTCCGCACCAAGAGGTTCAGGTCTACAACTCCCAGATGTAATCTGAGTGTTCACCAAAATACCCTCCAACCCTCAACCACGGGGCGTCAGCCCTAGCCTCTCCTTCCTCTGGTGACGCAAACGCGGGGCTTTTTTTCTTACTGCTAGCGCCAGTTTATTCGCGCATTTGGACATGTTCCTGGCCGCAGCCAGTATCCTCGTGCTGCGCGCCGCAGGAGGGACTGGCGCGCGCGCCGGAGCAGCGGAATCAGCCCCTCCGACTCGCGGGCGATCTCTCCCTAACCGCTGCGCGAGTCCGCCGGCCCACCCGAACCACATAGCACCGGTCACTCGATGTTGCGCGTGACACACCAGGGCTCCTCGGGAGCCCTGGAGGCGCGTGCAGGGGGCCGCTGGCACCCGATTGATGCTATACCGCCGCATCGAAGGTGATACCGCGGCAAACTAGCCCTGATGGAGTGCCGGCTCGTAGCTCGGACATTCCGGCTTGCGAATGAGCCGACACTCGATAAACTGTGTACTGGAAGTGGCCGCCACCACAGCAGAGGGACCCACCACATCAGCCACAGCCCTCACATAGATCTCCATGTTCAGGCCAGGTGCCCACCGGAATGTGTGTTGGTTTCGATGGGGTGTGGGGTTTTCATCATTGCGTCGACGCAGTACAGTGAGTACTGAAAGTGAGGTCAAAGTGTTCATGTTAAGTCACTTAAAGTGTTCAGACACTGTGGTATTTAAATTTTCGCATAGCGCAAATAGAACCTAAAGTTCTTAAATGGTATGTGATTTGCAACACTAATTACGCCACACTGTAGGCTACATTAGAACATGGCTTGCCGCACCCTGGATTAAGCAGGGATAACCAAATAAGTAAAATGGGGAAAAGAATGTTGATCCAGGGCTTAATTAATCCGAAATTGCCGAATTCGTTGGAGTCGGAGAAGAATTTATTTTCCCTATAAGGCGTTTGTTGTTTGCCTTCCTCTGGATCACAAACAAGTCAAGAAAGGATATAAGGATAAAGTATCTGGTTGTCTAAAAGTTTAGCATACTGTAGTTGATGAAATTGGATGGACGTATGTTATGTCTTTATTCAACCTACTCTACTAGTGTAACTTCTGTGATGTAAGTAATTGATCATCTAGTTAGTGGGTAGGGGTAGGTTGGAAAGGAGTGATGCAGGGAGCATGAAAGGGGTAATTCAATTATGCTCGCCCTTTCATCATAATACTCAATACAAAGTATCTAGTCAAGGGTCATGTTATATAATAGAAGAGAAAAATATGATCACTTATGAGACCTAAGAAACACGCAAGAGTCATAACTCACTGGTACAAACAATCCTTGCGCTTAGTAGGGGAACTAAAGGAACAGAGACGATCTGGTTCCCATGTGGCGCAGGCGAACGTAGAAGAAGGCATCGAAAGAAAGAACACAATATTAACGGGATGGTTTCAGTATCTCAGAGAAAGTCCCCTGGGCAAAATGAGTTGCCGTTACGATGGGCTGTTGGAGAAGTTAAAGTGGTTGAGCAATATAATACAAGCCGCGGGCAGCTTTATTGTAGAACTTCTCGGTTAGTTATTGCGTAGGACGTTGTTGGAATGCGATGCGACTTCCACCGGTTCATGCGCAGTGCATGCGCGTCATTCATGCCGGGTCCTGTACCCGCAGGTTAGATTGTTTAATGTATAATGTTCTGGTTTACTTGGGTTGCACATATAGGCACCACCAGGTGGCGGCGATATATATCCAAATGAAATGTTTGATGTGTGTTTAATAATGAATCTCATACATGTGTGACACTAGCAGTATGTAATGTGCCTTCAGGTTAATGTGTTCGACGTTGACAAAGGTTGTTTAAAAATACCACAGTATCCATTTGAATTGACCTTGGTATGGCACGAGTTAAAACAATAACTGTATCAAATTAGCTGTTTCATATTTAAACAACCTAAATGCACAGTGTCTGGCATGTGCTAGTGTGTCTCAGAGAAGTCTATGAGGCGCAGTGAGAATGAGTACACCGCCGCGCGGTTGACGTATTAAAGAGCTGGGTTCACCGAATTTTAACGATGCTATGTAATTATAGACGCGACACGGCGAATTAATGCAGGCAGATGATTCTAATGTTCCACGAGCTTTGGTCACAAGGTATCAAGTATTTTATCGAAATTAGGTGGACCTGTTTACGACTTTCACCAGAGGACTGAGGAGCTCGGTGTGGAAGCGTGTGCAATAAGGAAAAAGTTATTTACAAAGATCCGGTGTTTTTTACGTATTGACCGCACCCGGAGTCAGTGGAGGGGGTGTTGGTGTGTTGCGTCCAGATTTGTCCAGTATCTTTGATCCATGGGAGACTTCACAAAGGTGAAAGGGTCAATGGTAAACCACATAAGAATCATCTGTCTGCAAGTCCAGCAATGGAAGCAAGCAAGAGCTAGAAACGCGCACTGGCTTCCAATGATACCGGTCCGACCGTCATGTGAAAACCTGCTGAACCCGTTCAAACCTTTAAGACAATCTGTACCACGCCTGGGATACCTGCATGCAAAGAGGGTAAAGGAGCACCTGTAGCAGGATTTACGTACAGATACCAAGCAGCTGAACACCCAACTTGTAGACCAAAAAGGTGGTTGTATTGGCTCATCAGCTGGTCAAATACAAGGAATAGCAGGTCCACTGTCACCTGTCAACCACGTATAATAAAGAATACGGGTCTTGTGGCAGTGGCTCGGCGCAAACCGAGCCACCAAGGCTATGGTGAGTACGGCTGCCATATGTTATTCCTTTTTTGAAATATCAATATCAATGCACAGTCAAGCGATTCTCCTGTCATTAATCGCTTTGCTTATGGTTATTTAGTTCTATTATTTTAGTCTCAATTCGCGAAAATGTAGTCCAGCAATATCATTGGCTGAGCAGCTTTTACAGTAGATACTGAACAATTGGTGGACAGCTAGGCGCATGCACCTACTGTACAGTACAGTATGTCTCATTGGAACCTTGTTGAAACGCATACGTGTGTCATCACATTTAGGCGCATGCGTGTATGTGAACAAGAGACGCCCCCCCCCCGAGAAAATTATTGTGGGGACTGTGGGAACTTGTTTCGGGGACTGACTAATTTTAACCAACCATTACAGTATGTGAAATGTTATACAGTAATTACTGTATGTTTTAGAAAACACTGACATTTTTATAAAACACTAGCTGATATACCCAGCGTTGCCCGGGATGTAAATGCGTAATAGGTAGTGTTATTTATAAATGGTGGAACAATAGATTGAGTATTTGTTGGAAAGGTTGGATAATAATGTTGAAAAGAAAGTTAGATGAAAATGTAATACGATGTTGTATAAAAATGGTTTATTGTAAACACACCACATTCTGATGAAGAACTGCCTTCTCAGGGGTCCGGTGGCAGGAGCATACACATTCAATAAATTAAACGTGTAGTCCTCGTGTCGGACCCTGATATGCAACAGGCGACCTGGAACAACAGCTTTGGCAAGCAGCAGCTCAGGTTGAAAGGATTCAGAGAACAAGGTCACCACCCCACAAGATGTCGAAGTGAGGTGGCTGAAAAAGACCTTGCCTCGCCACTCCAGATGCCAGCTGGCTTCAGCCTCTGGAGTGGTATGGGTTTCCTGCAGGAAACTCACAGAATACTTTCCCTTTTGTAAAAAGGAGAGTACCTAGAACCTTCGAAACCCGTCCTTGCAGCCGTTAACATTTAGCGTACCGATGCTCAAAGCCATTGGTAGTCAAGTGTTTTTCTTCCAACAGGCGCTCAGGGTGTCATACCCTGAGAAGCCTTTACGTGCTCTCGCATCAATTTTTAAAAATTCCGGACACGAACATGTTCGTTTGTCCCGGAAAGTTTGGCCTTTCGGTTGGCCCTCATATATACTCTGAGAGTGGAGAATGACCGATGCATCCTTCCACCTCTCAAGGGCCAACCACACCTTCGTATCTCCGTGCCTGCAGAGGGTAGCGTCCAGGAAACTATCTAGGTCCCAGGCAGGGATAACGGGGGTTAAGGAGTCTACAGATTCCACGGTGCCAGAGGACTCCCCACTGAGCCCCAACTCCTCAGGCTCCTCTTTGAAGAATTTGAGACTCTCGCTCTTCTCTGCGGGGGCCTTTCTCAGCCTTAGATTGCATCTCCTCTTTGGTGTTTCCGCGAGGGGGTCCACTATGCTCTCCACATCCATCCCCGAGTTAGAAAGTTCAGGGGCAGCTGGTGGCGGTATGGTGGAGGCAGTGGTCTCCCGAGAGTCCTCGGGGGCCACATTGGCACACAGTGCCCTACTAGTTTCCTCTAACGCCATACATATGAATGGCATGCCACGGGTGTTCGCATCAGCTGCGGGAGGGCACTCACCAACTACGGGAGGGCACTCACTAACCACGGGAGGGCACCCACCATCTGCGGGAGGGCTCTCACCATCCGCAGGAGGGCTCTCACCATCCGCGGGAGGGCCCTCACCATCCGCGGGAGGGCCCTCACCATCCGCGGGAGGGCTCTCACCATCCGCGGGAGGGCTCTCACCGTCCGCGGGAGGGCTCTCACCATCCGCGGGAGGGCTCTCACCAACCATGGGGGGGCACTCATTAGCAAGGGCTACATAGGGAGGGTCTATCCCAGCGTTCACTCCCAATAAAGTGCCTGCCCAAAACTCTGCACTAAGAGGGTTCAGGTCAGACAACTCCCAGATGTAATCTGAAGTGCTCACCAAAACATCCTCCAAACCCTCATCCACGGGGGTCAGCCCTAACCCCAGAGCTGTTTCAAATTAAAAGTGGCACGAGGCAAGGATGCCCGCTATCGCCCTTGCTGTTTGCCTTATGCATAGAGCCACTAGCAGCACAAATTCAGAACAACGCTGATATCTCTCGCAAGAACACAAAGTGGCTTTGTACGCAGATGACATTATTCTGACCCTTACTAGGCCGCTCATCTCGCTACCCAACCTGTTCGAGCTTCTAGAGCGTTTCGCCCAGATCTCTGGGTTTAAAATAAATCAGACAAAATCTGAGGCACTAAGCCTCAACAGCCCAAGAGATATGGAGAAGCTGATTGAACTCAACTTTGAGTTTAAGTGGCGCCCTACATCCATGAGGTACCTAGGAGTGCATATCACAAAAAAGATAGGCTCTTTATATCACGCTAATTACCCCAGCCTATTGAAGACTCTCAAAAAAGAGTTAAAAGACTGGGCGGCATATGGTATCTCGTGGTTGGGTAGGATCTACAGCGTCAAGATGAACATCCTTCCCCGTATTTTATACCTATTCCAAACTCTTCCGATACCCGTGGTACGTACGGACATTAAAGGGCTTCAACAATCAATCTCAAAGTTTATTTGGAATGGTAAAAGTCAAATTGATGCAGAAACCTAAGTAGGCAGGAGGCCTAGCGGTTCCAAACATTATATCCTATTACAAAGCGGCGCAGTTGTGCCAAGTCACGCAATGGCATGGGGACCCGGAGCTCAGGCGATGGGTGGCGCTGGAGAAGGAACTGTGTGCCCCGCTTGAGCTCAGGGACCTAATCTGGTACCCGAGGACACGGGTGAAGGATATACTCAGTCCACTATCCTCTGTTCTCAACTCGATCTCGGTTTGGGAGGCATCTAAAAGTAGTCGCTCGCTAACCTCCAAACATACACTGATGGCTCCCTTATACGGCAATCCAGATTTTGCTCCTGGTCTAGCAAGCAAGAGTTTCCCGTTATGGCGCAAATTGGGGATTAGACGGTTGAAGGACCTAGAGGGTAATGGCAAGATTAAATCCTTTGAGCTTTTAAAGTCAGAAACAGACATACCCAACACGGAATTTATAAGGTACCTCCAGGTCAGGGCATATTATAACGCACACCCGGTGAGACCACCGCTAACAAATTTCGAACAGCTCTGCGTGAGGGGTGCAGACACACGGGGACTGATTTCTACCTTATACAGAGAGGTGGTGGGTACCGACAAAGACCAGACGGACAAACCTCGATTCATGGTTCAGTGGGAAGCGGACTTACAGGGCACACAAGAGGACGAGGACTGGTCAGCGGTTTTTAAGGCAGAAGCTAGCAGCTCCATATGCACGACATTAAAGGAGAACTCATATAAGGTAATGTTACGTTGGTATCTCACCCCAGTTAGAATGGCAAAATTTATCCCGGGCTCTTCCCCGCTCTGCCCCAGGCAGTGCGGGGAACAGGGGGATTTGGTAGACATGCTGTGGTCGTGCCCGAAAATAGTGCCTATCTGGACCCAGATCCGAGATTGGCTACAAAGGATCTTTTTGGGCCTCCAAATTCAGCTTGACCCGTGGCTATTCTTGTTGAGCAAACCCACAAACGAGGTCTCACGCTCGGGTAACAAATTAATAGCACACTTTGCTACAGCTATGAGGTGCGAGACCGCAGCATTGTGGAACCAGAATGCAATTCCTTCATTAGCAAAGATCAGGAACAGAATTTGGTTCATATGCCGCATGGAAAAGTTAACAAGCCTAGTTAACGATTCGGGAGATAAATTCCAAAAGGTCTGGTTACCGTGGTTGGCCCAGACAGATATCCAGGGGGTGAATGATGCCACAATCTGGCTTTGATTGAATTAAATGAGTTCTACTCTGATGGATGATGGGGAGCCAGACAGGACGGGCTGACATTAGGGAGGACCCACCCCCTTAGGTAGTTCCCTGTGGGTATCGCTAAATGAGTGGAAGTAGTGTTGCTCGGGCAGACTTCAGGATGTTTCTCTATGAAAGGAGCTAGTGCCTGATGGACATGGCTCCAGAGTACAAAGATGGATACTCATCGCCTGACCTCCCCCCCCCCCCCCCAGCTTCCCCCCCCCTCTTTCCATTGTCGTCCTGGTTTTGTGGCTGTGTTGTCTTGTTGTCTCCCCATCACGTGTCCGTTCTGTGTGGTATGTTTCAGACAGTTATGTGTCTACTATGGACAGTTATCGACATTACTTTTTCCCATGTATGTATGCACAAAAAACTAATAAAGACAAAGTTGAAAAAAAAAAAGAAAAGAAGATGCAGGGGTGTAATTATTCTTGAAAGTCTTCACGTTGAGAGAGAACCGCTCCTGCCCCCCACCGGAGGCATCGACCTCAAGGACAAAAGGCCTGACTGGACTAGGATGAATCAGGATAGGTGTGGACAAAATGCTATTTTGAGTTTCTGGAATGTTGCTAGAGTCTCGGGAGTCCATTTGAAGGGAACCACTCTTTTTTTAGTCAGTATCGTGATTGGCGCTACCACACTGAAAAAATTACAGTTTAAATTACTGTAGTAGTTAGAAAACCCCAAGAAGTGTTGTTTGGGCTTGAGACCTATATGTAAAAGCCATTCAAGAACTGCTGCCACCTTAACTGGGTCCATTTCCAGGCCATTGGAGGAGATGATATAACCCAGGAAGGCAATTTTCTCCTGTTCAGATTAACACTATTCTAACTTGGCATACAGGTGGTTGTGTTTGACTATGGAATTGGAGAATATAAGTATATCGTCGAGTTAGACTATGACAAAAAGATCTAGGAGGTCCTGAAAATTTTTGTTAATAAAGTATTGAAATAACGCAGGAGCATTGCATAAGCCGAAGGGCATGATTTGATATTCGTAATGACCATCTCATGTATTGAAGGAAGTCTTCTCTTCACCTTCCCGAATCAGCATTTATAGCCATGCAACTCAGCGTGGATTGGCTCTTCAATCAAGAGGCAATCATTACATTCAATCTTGTGAATTTCCTCTGATTGGCTAACAGTCCTTTATATGCTCACGATCCCTGCTCCAAACCGGCTGAGCATAGTAGTCCTTAAACTGCGACAAAGTGCTACCCACAAGCACCCTGCTTGGCATGTCCTGCTTTGCCTTGTGCAATTCAGCAAACCTTATCTTGTCTCCTAGTATCCTTGACCTTGGCTTTGTACTTGGACTCCCACCTACACTTATCCACGACCTTGGCTTCGTACCAGGAGTCCTACCTTCTCTATACCTCGACCTCGGCTTCGTACCTGGACTCCCACTTTCTCTATATAGTAGCTCAACCTCGGCTGTGCACATCAACTATTCTACATCTCCAACCCTAGACCATTGTGAGTATCTACAGTATCCAACTTCTCCTATCCTTGCCCGGATACACGACTACAGATCTGCACACCAGACGCAGTCTCATGGCTGCGAGTCTGTGTATTCTAATCCCACCTCTGCCTCGTTGTGACGAACACCCATTACATACATGGCCTTAGGGAGCCATTTTTCTTCTCAACAAAAAAGAATCTGGCTCCAGCAGGAGAACTAGACTTGCGGCTAAAGCCCCTTTGAAGATTCTCCTGGATGTACTCGCACATAGCCTTGGTTTCAGGCTCAGAGAGGCACAGATCCTGGCAGGAGATCGATAGGGCAGTCATACGGCATGTGTGGGGGTAATACCTCTGTCTGTTTTTTATCAAAGACATCGGGGAAGTTCAGAGAGGGGCTCGGGAGCTTGGAGCCAGAACTGTTGGGAGCGTGGTGAAATTCCAATATGAGATGAGGAACTTGGAGGCAGATCCCAGTGCAGGATTTTCCCCATGCCATTAGCTGGCCAGTGACCAGTCAATGCTCGGGTTATGTTGCTGAACCATGGAAAATCCAGTAAGATGCTGCAGGTTGGGGAGCGGATAATGTAAATGGTGATCGTTTCTTTGTGAAGGATACCCACAGCGATGAGCAACGAGACTCTCTTCTGAACTATAGTGCCTTCATCAATGAAGTTTCTAGCAGCGCCAAACTACACAAAAGACGGTGTATGCATGGAAGAAGTTCCCCATAATATGTTGACAGCAATCAGGAGTTATTGACTATGGAATTCTCCATACTCTCTAGGCACTGGTGTTTTCTGACTTAACAGGGCTCTTCTGGGCGAAGTGTCCCATCCCCCCACTGAATAGACAGAGACTGCTGATAACTGGTGGTCCCCTAGAAGGGAACTGGAAGTGGGTTGCGAGAAAGAATGTGGGAGTTCTTCGGGTTTTTTCTTGCTCCATTTGGCGTTCTCTCTGTAGGTCCATGTGTATACACAGAGCAATAAGATCCTCCAAATTGGTTGGTATGTGTCTACAAGTAAGTTCATCTTTCAGATAGCCCCTGCCAGAAGACGGCCCCTAGAACCAGCTTATTTCAACCCGTCTCGGCAGTCTATCTCCAGACATAAATAGTGTATTGCCCCACAGTGTGTGTACCCTGACGGATCCGGAGCAGTGACGTTGAGGTGAAGGATATCAGTCCTGGGGCGTCCAAGACCCTCTGAAAGGCCTGGATGAAGGCAGTTGAGTCATTTACAAGGGGAACATCACTTTCCACGCCATAGCCTCGTCGGAGAGCAGAGAGATAATGTATGCCACTTTTGCCCATTGAGAAGCAAACTAAGACAGTTGAAGCTTGAACTGAACGGAGCACTGGTTTAAGAATCCCCTGCAGGCAGCAGGATCTCCATAACATAGCTGGGTAGGTACTGCTGCGGCCGAGTTTATTCGACCGCAGTTCTTTATTTAGTTATCGGCCGCAGCAGTAACCTGGCGCGCGCCGGAGGGTGCCGGGCGCGCGCCGAAGCAGCGGAAGAGCGCCCTCCGATCGGGGTGCTCTCCCTCCCGCTGCCGGGTCCGCCGGGTCCCCCGGAACCCCCTGCCGCCGTCCCCCACATCGCGGGACACCAGGGCTCCCTCGGGGAGCCCTGGACGCGCGTGCAGGGGGTGCAGGCTCCCGATGACGCGTGACCGCGCGTCGGTGACGCGCGGCACGCCGAGGGGCGGCCACTAGCAAGCCGGGAAATCTCCCGGCTTGCGGATCTGGCCGCAGTGTAATAAACTGTGTCGGTAGTGTATACCAGGTTCTAGAAGGGCTGGAAGAACCGCGACTGCCGGAGTTGCAAGGGTTGGTGCAGAGTGGAGGGCTTCCAATCTGGAAGCAATGGTGTTCAAATAAGAGGTGATTAGGGACAGTTGCTGGGCTTTGTCCGAAAGGCGTTTCTCATGGTTTCCTATGGGATTACCATGGGTGAAAACAGCCTTCCCTAGTTATGCGGGTCCATATCGGGCCAGAGCATAATGTAACGATGCTCGACTCTAAACAGGAAGAGACCCGCATAGCTTAGGTAGGATGTAGGTCACCGACCTGAACCAAAAGACAGAGTCCTGAATCGAGAATAGAATAGTCAGGGTCACAGGTAGGGTTGCCAGGTGTCCGGTTTTCACCCGGACAGGCCGTTAATTCCGATGCCTGTCTGGTAAAAAATTGGAGGCAATACCGGACACCTATGTGTCCGGTATTACCATTGTTACAGCGGCGGAGGCAGTGGCAGTGCAAGCGCGGCAAGTGAGAGGGTGGCAGCAAGCGCGAGGGCGGGCGGAGGCAGTGAGAAGGTGGCGGTGTAAGCGCGAGGGCTGGTGCGGAGGCAGTGAGGCAAGTGCTGGTGCTGAGAGGGCGCTCGGAGGCAGTGAGAGGGAGGGCCGGGACGGTGGCCGGGCAGAGCAAAGAGGACTATTGTGCTGTTCCTGATTGGAGAAGAGGACAGCCAACCAGAGGACAGTGGGGGCGGAGCTCACACCCCGGCGGCCCAGAGACATTTTCCAGTGCTGTCTGACCTGCAGGAGATAAGGTAAAGTACAATGTGGGGGGGGGGGGGGGGGGGGGGGTAAGGTATATGTAATATGTATATGGGTGGTGAGGGTATATTTAATATATATATGGGTGGTGAGGGTATATTTAATATGTATATGGGTTGTGGGGGTATATTTAATATGTTTATGGGTGGTGAGGGTATATTTAATATGTATACGGATGGTGAGGGTATATTTAATATGTATATGGGTGGGGGGGGTATATTTAATAATGGCAGTATATTTTATATATATATGGGTGCTGGGGTTATATTTTATATGTATTTGGGTGGTGGGGGTATGTTTTATATTTATTGGTGTGGTGGGGGGGGTTAGGAGGTATAGTATTTATTGGTGTGGTGGGGGTATATATATTATTATGGTTTGTTGGTGGTGAAGGTTATTTTATATGTATCTGGATGGGTGAGGGTAATATTTGAATGTAATATGGGTGGTGTAGGTATATTTCATATGATATGGGTGGTGGGGGTTGTTTATATTTATTGGTGTGGTGGGGGTATATTTTATATTTATTGGTGTGGTGATGGGAATATTTTATATGTATATGGGTGGTGGGGATATATTTTATATGTATATGGGTGGTGAGGGTATATTTTATATGTATATGGATGGTGAGGGTATATTTTATATGTATATGGGTGGTGTAGGTATATTTCATATGTATATAGGTGGGGGTTGTTTATGGTGTGGTTATATGATTTTATGGTGGGTGGGGGGAGATTGTATATGACTGGGTGGTGGGGGAATATTTTATATGTATATGGGTGGTGGGGGTATATTTTATATGCATTTGGGTGGTGGGGATATATTTTATTTATTGGTGTGGTGGAGCTATATATTTATTGGTGTGCTGGGGGTATATTTTATATGTAAGTATATGGGAGGTGTAGGTATATTAAATATGTATATGGGTGGTGAGGATGTATTTTATATGTATTCGGGGGCGTGGGGGTATGTTTTATATGTATTGGGGGGGGGGTGTCACAATTTTTACCATTGTGTCCAGTATTTTTGGACAAGCCATCTGGCAACCCTAGTCACAGGCTGGGGTCGAGGCAGGTGGCAGAGATGCAAGGTTGGGGCACAGGCTGGAAACAAGGCATGGTGAAGATCCACAGGAACACAGGAGCCAGACAGGAACAAACAGCAACTATGCTCTGGCAACATCCTGGAGACCTTCCTCTTTTTAGCCAGAACGACAGTGACCAAGATGGCCCTGCAGCCCCAGTGTGGGCCGAAGTGGGTAAAGGACTGCCAGCGAACAAGATGGATATTGCGGCATCAATGTGGGTGCTAACAGCGCCAAAGCCTCATACCCTAAAACTCATGTCACTCCGGAATTAAGGGATCCTAAGGTCGAGGAATAACAGAGAAGGAGGGGGGGGGGTATGAGGGGGTTGCTGCTTTAATATTTAAGAACTTCTTTTATTTACTTATGCTTTTATTTAAATGACTGTGTTAATTTACTGATCTAAATATATATGTAGATATCTTATAGAGGCGATCCAAGCTCTTTTTTTTAACCTTAAAAAAACAGGATTGAAGCAGGGGGTCTCCGGAGCTGAACCCCATTAACTTCAGCATCGGGGACCCCCTGCTTCCGGAGATACTTACCTCTGTAGTAGATGCCGGTAGGTTCGCCGCTCGGCTAGCATGGATAACATTATGGCAGTGTTTCAAAGCTCTCACACCCTGAGGGCCAATAGGAAGAGGTGACCTCATCAGGTTCGGCTTCCTATTGGTTCGTGTGACGCGGCAGCTTTAAACTTTAAAAGTCCAGCTAACTCAGCGGCTACTGGCACCCCTACGGAGGTATCTCCGGAAGCAGAGCTTAAATTAATGGGTTTCAGCGCTGGAAACCCCCTGCTTCAATCCTGCGTAAAAACAAAAACAAAAGAGCTTGTATTGCTCATTTAAACTAAATATTACTACTGTATGCACTGTCACCTTGTGGTTACTGTGTGTATTGCAGTATCTAACTCATTTAAATTCCTTATAAAATGTAGTGTTGTACCGGGTCCTAAATTTCCCGATAACCGGGTAATGGATACCCGGGCAAAATGAACCATTGTGCCCGGCCGGGTTCCTTGTTACCCGGACGGCACTTACCTGCAGGGTAAGGAAGACCGCTGAGGAGGGTGAGGAGGACCGCGGTGACATCTGGGAGTAGCAGCAGAAGTGGCGGTAGCAGCAGCAGAAATCCGTGTTCAGTCGGCAGGAGCAGCAGGAATATAGCACACAGCTGATACCAGTGGGAGCCAGGGAACCTTGTGACCGGAGCAGGAACGTTCCTATTTGACAGCCCGGAAGGAACCTTCTGTCGCCGGTTGCAGGTAAGTGTTGAAGTATTTTCAGCCACTCAGACATTACCCGTCGCCGGTTCCTAGCCAGTGCAGGGCCCAGCCCCTGCTGCCAGGTCCGGGTAATTTACCGGTAGCTGAAAAAGCGCCGGGTAAGCTGGGTATTGGGTATTTTCCGGGTACTCGGTATATCACTAATAAAATGTCCTATACAGTATGATACTTGTCATTCTTTTTAATGAGTGCCAGTGACTTACATTTAACCCATTAAATTAGTTTAGTTCATTTTAATGACTTGTCTGTGTTTTATGTACTAGAATAAGCTTGGATCTGGGACATAGGTGGCACTGCTAATGGAGTGATGAAGCCTCACAATTAAATTGTGCTCAGTAGGGATGTACAAAACTTTTTTTTGCGTGTTTTCTTTTTATTTCACCATTTCGTATATTTTTCACCCAAAAAACAGGGCTGGAAAATCACAAAATCAATCTTAGATGCTACACAATTCTGCTACATTTTGCAACACTGAGAGATTTAGATCTTGAAATAAGACAAATATAAATATGCAAAATATCTTATTTCCCAGGTATTTCTCCGCATGTGAGTGTTTTGGGAGGTGTATATGTCAATGGCTACTCTACTAAATAGGTAACCATTGACACAAACACACAAACAAACAAACAAACAAACACACACACACACTGTCACGGTAGCTTGTGACAGGTTGTAATTTACACCAAAACTATATATAAATATATATATATATACCTGGGTTTGAACTGGGACGAGACTTAAGATGTAATAAAGTGATTTTATTCCTTGTTAAAGGTGAACACACAATAATGTACAAATAACAGGCAAAATATAGACACTTACTTAAAATGGAAAGGATGAAGCAGTCATATCTGGACTGGCAGTTCATACAGTACAGCACTCTTCATAGTCATCAAGACACCAAAGACATGAAAGACCTCTGGAAGGAAGACAGTGCATAGCGTTTCTCTCAGCAATCAAGATGGTATAGAACAGACTGAACACTTGAAGAAGTTGCAAAACATGAACAAGATGAAGAACAATGGATAAGGGCTTGACCACAGATTATATACCTTTTGTGGCCCTATCCATAACCTTAAGAACAGGGTATTGGTTTTCAATTACCTCCAGCCACTCACTAACGTGGGAAAGCATTCTGACCCATGCCCCCCTGCTAGTTGGCACATGCGCAGTAGAACTCTGGGGTCTCATTTCTGAAGCCCCACATTTGCATCAGGAATGCCAGCCAGTCTATCCATTTGGAGTTCTGGCAGGAAAACCTTTGTTGAAAGGTGTGAAGTGGGACACTTAAAGACTGCTCTGGCTTGAGCCTCCTCCGCCCTTAGGTAAACAGGGAGGGTGACAAGATCCTTTGAACAATACTTAAGTCCTAGACATTTGGGCGTCTCCTAGGGCCATCTGCTACCTTATGGCCAAAAGAATTTCCTCTGGAACTTATCCATACCTTAAAAAACTATATAAAGCATAAAACATAAACGTATTAAAATATCCGGTTCCATTGGGTCTAGCAGCTCCAAACTTCCCAGTTCTCATTGCCAGAACTGGGACACCATATGATCCAAAAAGCGACTTGCTACGACCTATGGAGCCGGAGTTACACAAATGCACATTAAATCATTGTAATACAAAAATCTCCACTGAAAAAGAAATCTCAGCTTTTCACTAAATCCCCATTGAAAACAACGGGCTCCACCGTCATGGGTTTCAATGGAGCAACTCCGCCGTTGTAGTCAATGGGGATTCCTACCATAGACTTTGAATAGGGAAACGCCGCCATTGAAGTCTATGAGAAAATCCACAAATCTTTACAGTCGTCCATACTCCGTCTGGTTGGTCTGAGGGGGCTGGAAATGGGCATGCATTAAAGCCGGAACCTTGGCTACATGTCACCCAAATCCCATCCCTCTGGGCATTCCAGAACCAGAGATATGGACTTACACATTTCAACATTTTACACTTAGTCATTTTTTCACCATGCGGCTTTTCCCCCATTAGAATCAATGGTAAAAGCCCCGAACTTTCAAGGGGGTCCATACTCCGTCGGGTTGGTCCAAGAGGGTCAAGGATGGTTCTGCAGTGATGCCGGAGCAGTGACTACAGATACCCCAAACCTTGATCCTCTGGTCCCTCCGGAGCCGGAGATAGGGATTCCTAAAATTCAGCATTTCACACTTAGTCATTTTTCTGAGCCGTTTCTGCTGCCGCCGGCAAAGCCTATGGCGCGACCCGCTCTATCTGGTTCGACCCTTATCGGGGGTCCAGGATTCGGGGACCCGGTTGTGGTCGAGTAGGGGGAAGCCTAGGAACTAGGGGCAAAAAGAATTTTATTTCTAGGGCCACCAGAACTGTTTATTCCCACGCTAATTGACGTTGAACTTGACTCAAGTGATTTTAACTCTTTTAAAGGACATTGTATCCGCTTTGCGGCTAAGCGGTTTGGAAGGCAGCCAACTCATTCCTGAAAAGCTCTTTCGAGGGTTTCTCCATTGAAGTCAATGAGCCCATAGACATTCAATGGGAAACCGCCGCTCTCCCTCTCGGACGCCATCTGCTGGTCTTCTCAGGAAACGGACTTCACAGCAAGATTCACCATTAAAAAGCATTGAGCCCTAATGGCGGCTTATGGGAACCATGCAAAATTGGTGACCTGAAAAGGCCGGGAAAAACTTCACAAAGAGCTATAAAATCTAAAGGACTATTAACCCTTGTGCTCCCGGATGGATTCTAGTGGGTGTGTGATGCAGACCTGATTAACACAGACATTACATGGAACAGGGGAACAGGGGAAATACATTTACAGGTCAAACAAGGATAAATCACATTCTTGACCTCAGTCCAGTTAACCCGGTCTCCCTTGTGCGGTCAGGGGTGGCCAATGGGGTGAACCCGTTTAATACCGGCCACCCCCTTTCCCCCCCAAACAACACCACACACACACACACACACACACACAACAACACAACACCCACACACACCACACACACACCACACCCCACACAAAACACACAACACACACACACACACAACACACACACATAATATATATATATATATATATATATATATAAAAAAAATAATAGATGATACCGTTCTGTGGCTAAGAAATGTTTTATTGGTGCGAGCTTTCGAGATACACTGATCTCTTCTTCCGCGATGTTACACATGAATGAAGCAAGGGTATACTTAAAAAAATTAAGTATACCTTGTCATTCATTGTAAACATCGCCGAAGAAGAGATCAGTGTATGTCGAAAGCTCGCACAAATAAAAGCATTTCGTTAGCCACAGAACGGTATCATCTATTTATTTTTTGATGATTGAAGCTCGGCTAACACGGTACTGATACCTCTATATACATATGAACTGTTAAATGGGACCTGATATACCTTGGCTAAGCCGCCCTACTGCTGTACAGCTCTGTTTGTTTGATCTCATCGGCTGTATCTAATGCAGATATGTTCAACTAATACAAATTTATGAAAGAACTGAGCAGCAACAAGGAACTAACCTCATTATTATTCATGCGGTGAAACCATCATAGAGCTACAATTACTGCTCCACCACTATGATTCACATTCAAGATTTTTTCCATTCTCTCTATGGTCTGTAATTGAGGCAATTCAGAGATAGACTAGTATGTCTGGTATATAGGGTTATAGAACCTACTAGACAGCATACAGTGTTTCACTTGTTCTCTCTAATTTGCTTCTTTATTCATTTTTTAGAGGTTGTGTGCATCAATTGGATTATTGGCCGCTATATAAAAATACATGTGGTGTAATATATGTCATGTTTCAGCTATTTACATCTGGGCTGATGTATACTATTCATTGTATTATTTAGATACATTATGACATTATATGCTGCACATTACTCTATTTGTTATTGTTTTGACCTTTGATGTGTTACAAACTTGATTTTTGTTTTTCATGTTCAACAGAGTTTTTTTGCTTTTATTACCAGCTTGGCAGCCATTCCTTCACCTTGGAGGGGTTTGGTTAACCCCTTGATTAGTGGTAAGGAATAGCTGTATATGCAACATTGTTACTAGGTTGATGTTTATTGTTTAACCCTTTGTTGCATCAGTGTTTAAGTATATTACATCTTATTCTCTTATATGGACATGTAAACTACTGTTTTCCCTTTCATCTCACCACATAAATTTATCCAAATATTTTTTTGATCCTATGCAGGAGTTCCATATGTATTTTAATTGATTTTAGCTTTTTCACCTTGTGTTAATTTTTACCTCACAATAAATCATTATTGGTCTAGCATTAACCCATTGAGTGCCCTGTTTGTGGAGTTCATACAGTATCCGTCTTTTGGTACTGTACCTCTTTTTTGCCCTTTACATATATATATACAGGGCTTGACAAATTACAAAAAAGCTACACGCCCCCGGCCCCGCCCACCAATGTTTTTTTTAAAAAAATGGCTTCAATGCCTAATAAGAACAACAACAACAACAACAACAACAACAACAACAACAACAACAACAACAGGGGCTCTGTGTGGGGATTAGGGGGCTCTGTGTGGGGATCAGGAGGCTCTGTGTGGGGATCAGAAGGCTGTGTGTGGGGATCAGGGGGCTCTGTGTGGGGATCAGGGGGCTGTGTGTGGGGATCAGGGGGCTGTGTGTGGGGATTAGGGGGCTCTGTGTGGGGATCAGGAGGCTCTGTGTGGGGATCAGGAGGCTCTGTGTGGGGATCAGGAGGCTCTGTGTGGGGATCAGGGGGCTCTGTGTGGGGATCAGGGGGCTCTGTGTGGGGATCAGGAGGCTCTGTGTGGGGATCAGGGGGCTCTGTGCGGAACTGAGTATCTGAAGGGGAGATTACACAAGCGCTCCTCAAATTAAAACTAAGCAGTCAATGTGAACCTGATTTATTATAATCTAAGTTCCTTAGATGTGGTGCCCCAGCCATCGCCAAACCGCTTGCTTCCCTAATCAACTCTATCCTGTCTGCAGGCCTTATCCCCAAGACCTGGAAACTGCCAGAGTTGTCCCAATTTTCAAAAGTGGGGACAAAAACACTGTCTCAAACTACAGGCCAATCTCCCTTCTCCCAATCCTATCCAAAGTCATGGAAAAATGTGTTCACTCCCAGTTAAGCGATTACTATACCAAGACAAATTTCCCTAGTCAATTCCAATCTGGCTTTCGCCCCAAACACTCCACGGTAACTATAGAACAGAAGAATGTAGTGCTCAAGCAGTCCAATAAGGTTTATGTCAAAACACACAATATCCAAGGGGAGCATGGGGAGGAAACAAAAATAAATTTAAGTGCAGCAGAATAGCAACGTGGAAAAAAGCCTCCAATTGACTTGGCTCTAATGGATTGACTACTTACAAGATGTAAGAGTCAAAAGGACAGGGTTGACTCAGTCAGTGGTAGGTGGGTGGTGCAGTTGTCATCAGAGTGGATCAGGTCCTCAGGATGATGTATCCCAATGTTGAGAGAAAGAAACTGGCATAGCGCAGATCATTCAAGGTAAAAAAGTTTATAACAATAAAAGTATTATACTCACATTCTAACAATAAAAAACGGGCATATCACACTGCATTAGTGTAGGAAGACTGTAGCCAGCTGGCTCACCGTCCCGCAGCGTTCCCCACTCTTCCGCCTCTTCCTCCGGTCAGCTGTCACACTGTTCCGACTGGCGTCTGACGTCACTTCCGGGTTCGTCGCTCGGTAAGGGCTGGATCTTCCTGCAACTCCTCTGCTGTATGCTCCGTTCTGAATGAGACTCCCACTCTACGCGTTTCGCCACGTGTTACCGTCGGCTTCGTCAGGAGTGTGGAGTCTCGTGACGCAATGCTCTCTTATATATCTTGGTGATCTGATTGATAATAAGGTGTACGCTATTTCTTAAAGCGCTACTGGGGTGGATGATGCTATTACAATCACTCATACACAATAATGGGCTTGGAATCTCAATGAAGGAAACATATGTATAATATGGGGAATAAATCTTTTAAAGGGATAACTAGTATGGGTATAAGTATATAAATGGTGGTACAGTTAAGGAGGCAATTCGGACAATATACAGTTCATTGTTGTAAAAAACTGATAATTTATGCAAAACATGATTCCTATAAGTGCACTCAAACACTGCTAAGAATACATCAGCTCACTGATTAACATATTATGACATGATTGCGAAAAATATATTATCTAAAATATACATAATCTAAAGTATATGGCAGACTCACAGGAAATTAAACAAATTAGTTATAAAATCCTAAAATCCTATAGTTGGATGGTGATGAGATATATAAAATATAACAGTGAAATTAATATTGCACACTCACTAGATGTATTATACAGAAACTAAAACCTGAAATGCACAGATTATAAAGGCTATTGGATAGAGCCCGGGGGGGTTGGATGAGCAACAAAAACAGACTCCTAAAAGGGGCGACAAAATCAACATTAGGAACAAATTAATTTATTTCAAAAATGGCAAAATGTCCAACTCCATATCCAAGTCAGGAGATTCAACAGGTCTGACTTACACAGTCATAGAACAAGTGAAACAACACTGGAGAGGGGGAGACAGAGAGAATGAGCTTTTGAGGAGGGAATCCTTTTGGATTCACCGTTTAGGAAGTCTCACCCCAAGGGGACTGAATATGGAGTTGGACATTTTGCCCTTTTTGAAATAAATGAATTTGTTCCTAATGTTGATTTCCGAATAGTTGGGGATGAACCGCCGGTAGTACCCTGCTAAACCCAGCAGAGAGCGTACCTGCGTTTTTGTTTGGGGGGGTCCGTGAACTTCTTTCAGGGCAGTTACCTTGTTGTGTAGTGGCCTTAATTTTCCACCTCCCACTGTATACCCTATATTTGGTTTGCTTTACCCAAGGCACATTTCTTAGGTTGGTGTGAGCCCTGCCTCTCTAGAGATTTGAGGACCGCTTTCAGCCTATTTAGATGGGCCCGCCAGTGTTTACTATAAATGACAATGTCATCTAGGTAGGCTGCGGCATAAGTCCTATGGGGGCCTCAGACCTTATCCATGAGTCTCTGAAATGTGGCTGGGGCTCCTGCAGTCCAAATGGATTGTCACAAACTGGTATAAACCATGGGAGTGGCAAAGGCTGTTTTGCATTTGGACTTCTCCTCAAGGGTATTTGCCAGTATCCTTTTGTAAGTCCAACGGGATATATATTCCGCGTTACCAAGGGCGTCAATTAATTCGTCCACCCTGGCATCGGATATGCGTCAAACTTGGATACCGCATTGACCTTTCGGAGGTCCATACAAAAATCTTACCTTCCCATCGGGTTTAGGGACCATAATTAGTGGACTACACACCCTCATGCATGATTCCTCAATCACTCAAGTGTAACATTTCTTGTACCTACTTCTCTATACCGACCTACGACTTTCAGGCAACCTATAAGGACGGGAACATACTTTGACCCCAGGTGCTGTCTCGATTGATGGGAAATTAAGAGTTTGTGTGGTAAGTCAGAAAAAACATCCTGGAATGTGTAATTATTGCTAACAAGTCCCCTTTTGTTCAGAGGACACTGTTTACACCTTGGGATTTTATTGTCACTCACGATGTTCTCCCATGGAGGCTGAGAGGACCCAAGTCCGTTTCCTCCTCCACACGGGTGGATGAATAGCGAACGCTGCATCTTCAGGGTTTCAGAAAGTCACATGGTAAATTTGTTTTACCCTTCCTAGACCCTGGTTGAGCGATCTCGTAATCCACATCACCCGTACGGCGGAGTACTTCGAATGGGCCCTGCCATTTGGCCAGGAGTTTACTCTCGCAACTGGGTAACAATAACATCACCTGGTCTCCTGGGTTGAAACACTCTCATGCACATTCTGATTGTAATGTCTTCCTGACTGTCTGGGCTGATCTAAGATTCTCTCTGGCAAATGGCCGACCACATCTAGGCGCTTCCTAAGGGTCTAGTACATATTGCAGGGTATTCTTAGAAGGGGACTGCTGTTCTCCCAGGACTCCTTTAGGAGGGCTAGGATACCCGGGGTTGGTGGCCATTGAGCAATTCAAATGGAGAGAATCCCGTGGAGGCCTGGGGAAATTCCCGCACTGCAAACAGCAGAAAAGGGAGAAGTTCAACCATGCTCTTTCTCTGAATCTAACAATTTCCTCAGCATCCCTTTTAGAGTTTGGTTAAATCTTCCACCAATCCGTCAGTCTGTGGATGGTAGACCGATGTCCGAACAGACTTGACCTCTAGTAACTTTAAGACATCCTGCTCAGTTTAGCCATGAAATTTGTACCTTGTGTCTGTCAACATAACCTGGGGAAGTCAAACCGTGAGAACAGTTCCAAAAACTTGTGGCTACTTGCTCGCCGTTGCTGTTCTCAGGGGGAACGCCTCAGGATATCTGTCGCAGTAATCACTATTACAAGATAAACCTGTGTCCTGCAGAAGGTTCTAGAGGTCCTACCAATCACCCCATCCTCTCAAAGGGAACTGACACCAAAGGGTAGAGGAACCAAAGGGGCTGGTTTGTCCTTTTGGACTAGTTAGCTGGCACTCTGGACATGCTGACATAGCTTAGCAATATCACAGCATCCCTGCCAATAGAATCTGGATGAAATACGGTCCAATGTTTTATCCCTGCCCAGGTGACCATTCCAAGGGACAGTATAGGCTAGAGTGAACACACGATTTAACAAACGCCTTGGGAACCAATAGTCTGGTGACCTCCCTGTTTGTGTCTGCCTATTCACCCTATATAGGATATCGTTTGATAGCTCAAAAAGTGGAATACTATCACCCCCTGTGCATCTAAAATTTGTCATCAATGTTCACCACACTTGTCATATGTCTAGCAAGGACTGGGTCTTCCCTTTGCTTCTGGCGAAAGTCAGGGAGGTAGAGGTCTGTTAAATCTCCAGGGCCCATATCCCCTCTTTGGCCATGCCCAGCCATCACTTGTGACCTCTGACTACTAGAATGGTCACCTGAGACCCAGATTTCTGCAACCAGTCCTGTTTGTCCAAGCGTCTTTGCTTCCGAGGTCTTTGAACTGTGGTCTACGGGGAAAAAGGTCTGCCGAGAGGGGAAACAGTTTGCCAGGGTTCTCCTGAGCCCGAAGGAGGCTCCTCGTGAAAGACTGGGGCCATTAGGTCCGAAAAGAAGGCCAGTCCCGACCGAGCACAACGGGACAGGGAGCCAAGGAGCGACTCCTACCTTTGAGGTAGCTCCCGACCTTTTACTGTAGCCGGATTTTGGCTGTCGGATAGCGTTTACATCGCCGTGTATACATTCTATGCTCCATGGGGAGTCAAAAGAACACAGTGGGTGTTGGTAACTTCCTGGAGGACACAGAGTTTTAACAGAGCCTGAATCTACAAGGGCCTGGATGGTTTTTCCCCTAATCAGGGCTGGAAGTAGCCAGGGCTTGTAATTTTCCCCAGTAAAAGCGAGGCGACGGTTCTGCTGAAGAACAATCCATAGTGGACAGTCCACATACCGGTGGCTTGTTCTCTGCAGGCAGAACAATGGAGAGGGTTCCCTCGCAGGGGGGTGTGATAGAGCTCCGCTGGACCGGTTACTGGAGACCAGGCGTCTGGTGGGTCTGGGCGACGTCCTCGCGAAGTTCCTCTCATTTTGCGACGAGCCGACATCCGGAAGAGTAGAGGGTCTCTGCGGGACCAGCCTTTGGACTCCATCCTTGTGGAATGACTGCTCCTTCCGTTGGACTTGGCGGTTCATGAGGGCCGTAGGTTCCCCATTGACCGACTTCCCTCTTTGGGTGTCCGCAAGTGCCGGTTGAGTCGGGTCCAGGACACTCGCTTGCTGCTCAGCCCCAAGGAAGTTCTCCACGAGTCGGACGCTCCCAATCCAATTAAGCAATTTCTACACCAGACAAATTTCCCTAGCCAATTCCAGTCTGGGTTTCGTCCCAAACACTACACCGTAACTACTGCTAAAAGTTTGCAATGAAACCACGTGTGGAAGGAAGGGGACAACTCAATGGTGCAGTCCTAGATTTTGCAAAGGCTTTTGACACAGTTGATCATGCTATCTGCTTAACAAACTCAGAGCTCTGGAATAGGGAAACATGCTTTAAAAGGTTCAGTTACCTACTATCAGGAAGATCCAACATGTGTCCATCTCAGGCTCTAACTCCAACCCCCTGGATATACCTGTGGTGTCCGCAAGGCTCTGTTCTGGGGCCCCTACTCTTCTCAGTTGTTCATTAATGATTTCCACAGCTTGTAAGGAAGCCTCAATACAAATGTATGCAGATGACACAATCCTGTAACACAGCCATAGCCTCTCTGACCTTCAACACATACTTCAGTATGACTTTTTGGACTCGAAAACTGGATTTCCCAAACCAAACTGTTTTTTTTAACACTGACAAGACTGTAACAATGGTATTTGGGACCAAGACTAAATTTGTTAAGCTTCCAGTGACTGAGTCCTGATTAGAAAAACGCTAAAAACAACCCTAACACCTGTCACTAGTTTTAAATACCTGGGCTTATGGTTTGACTCCCACTTAACATTCGGGATGCACATTGATACCCTGACAACCAAGACCTATGCCAAACTAGGGGTACTTTACAGGAACAAATCCTCCCTAAGTCTCCTGGTCAGAAAGCGTATTGCACAGCAGATGCTAATGCCAATTATTGACTATGGAGACATAGTATATGGCTCGGCTCCTCAAACCCACCTTAGCAAACTTGACACCCTCTACAATTCAATTTGTCGTTTTGTTCTCCAATGCAACTACAACACACATCACTGCGAAATGCTCAAAGAACTAGATTGGTCATCACTAGAGTCTAGGCGCAAAGTTCACCTTTCCTGTCTCACCCTCAAATACTTTCTGGGCAAGCTACCCAGCTACCTGAACAAGCTCCTCACCCCTACCACATGCAGTACCTATCACCTGAGATCAGACTCCAAAAGACTATTCATGGTCCCAAGACGCAACAAAGTATCCGGACGTTCCTCCTTCTCCTTCCGTGCACCCCAAAACTGGAACAACCTACCAGAGACTCTCATATCCACCACCAGCTTAAGTTCTTTCAAATCTAAGGCTGTCTCACACTTTAATCTGGTCTGTAACTGTTTCATACGCTCATAATATATATTTTCTTTAACTGTGCATGCAATGTCTTGTATATAAATGTATACCTTGTTCATTTATGTAACTGTATTTGTAACCATGTATTATTTTGCTTTACTCTGTGCCCAGGACATACTTGAAAACGAGAGGTAACTCTCAATGTATTACTTCCTGGTAAAATATTTTATAAATAAATAAATAAATAAATAAAAAGCTAGGGTTTCAGCAGCGTGGCGTTTTACCCATGAGCGTGCGGAGGGGGGTATTATTTGTAGAAATTGTTCCAAAACCACCTGCTCAAGAATTGCCTCCTTAGTGCACTCCTCTGGTTGTATCCAGTGCGTACACAAGTCCAATAATCGCTGAGCGAGGACCCGGGGTCTCATCTTAGCGGTGTACTTCATGTTCCGGAACTGCTGCCGGTAGGTCTCTGGGGTCAGACCTAAGCAATCCAATATGGCGGCTTTTACTTGGCGATAGTCCATTGCCTGATCTGTAGGGAGGCCATGATATGAGACCTGGGCTTCTCCTATGAGGAGCGGGGCCAAAGCAGTTGCCCAGCGATCTGCAGCCCAGCCCTGAGCTTCGGCGACTCTTTCAAATGTAAGTAAAAAAGCCTCTGGATCCTCGTTCGGCGCCATTTTCCTCAGGAGTATCGGGGGTCTGTTTGCAAGTTCTGGACTGGCAGAACCTTGGAAATGGGTCAGCAGCTTGGCAATCCGCTCATCCTGTGCTGCTTGTATTCTTTCATCTCTCTCCGCTTGCAGCCGGGCCTGCTCCTGCATTAACTGTCCCTGCTGTCTGGTCTGCTCGCACAGAAACTCTTTCAAAAGTTTTTCCATTCTTGTGTGTGTGGCCCTTTAACTGCAGGAGCCTTTTGAAAAAAATCCTTCCCAATTCTTGACACCATATGTTGCAGGGTACATGAAACTACACACACGGGTTTCTTGACAAGGCTTATTTATTTAGCCTTGTAAAATATACAGCACACAAAACAAAAATAGCTTTCCATCAGCAACAAAAGGTAAGTGGCTTTTCTTCAGCGGACAGACAAAAACAGTTTCACTTTAGCAGACAGTGTATATGGCAGTCGCCCTTTCCTATGCAGGGGACAGACAGTTCACAATTCATCTACTTTTCTAATCAGACCTTGTATTAGGAAATCTCTCAGCAGCTTAATCCTCAACAGCCAGCTCCATGTGTCTACAGCCTGCGTTTTAACACACCTTGATTAGGCAGCTGGGATCCAGCTAATTGTCCTGAGGTTCCCAGCTGAAGTTAACCTAGTCAGTGCTGCACTGCAGACTAGACATAGGTTTTCCAGGCATATAACTGGTGGCTTTTATTTACCCTATCACAGTGAGCATAACACTTTTATTGTTATAAACTTTTTTTACCTTGAGTGATCTGCGCTATGCCAGTTTCTTTCTCTCAACATTGGGATACATCATCCTGAGGACCTGATCCACTCTGATGACAACTGCACCACCCACCCACCACTGACTGTTTGAGTCAACCCTGTCCTTTTAACTCTTACCTCTTGTAAGTAGTCAATCCATTAGAGCCAAATCAATTGGAGGCTTTTTTCCACGTTGCTATTCTGCTGCACTTAAATTTATTTTTGTTTCCTCCCCATGCTCCCCTTGGATTTTGTGTGTTTTGCTGTTACTGTGGGGAAGAGTGAAGATTACCCCTTCCAGTGGGTTCCAGAGCAGGGGGTGAAACTGTATTTACTTACATAAATAAATGTCCAGATACTCATGCAACATCCTAAGTAAGTATATGCAAATACTGAAACGGGTATGCACCTAGCGATGTCCACGTGACTACCGCAATAAATGGTACACAGTTATAACCCAGAAAGTACAATATAAATGACAATGTCCTGTATAGACAAGATACATAATAGGGCAATGTGGTTCATTACCTGTATACCAAAGGGGCGTCCACTGTATCCACGGCGTGCATCTTAGGATGAGAAATCCACGATCATGTAGGTAGGTAGAGCACAGTCCAACGACATCCAAGGCTAAATGGAGCACAAGAGAAAAAATCCCAGGCCAACTTTATAATAATTGGATGTTATTGGATGTCATTGTATCCTTTTTATGTATTCTTTGTCTCTATCTGTTTATGTTAGTCAATAGGTCTGCTTCCGATAGTCTGTACATGATCCCCCGTCCACATGGGACACAGCTTCCAATCCCAGACATCTGATTGGAAGATGGCTCCCCCAATAGAATTAGTCTCTGCGGTTCTCGTGCCAAATTCACACTGTGTCATTATTGTTTGGAGGCGGGGGATCTTCTATAAGACCGTGAGTATGATCAGACGCGACTCTACTCTTTGAAAAATGGCGTTTGTTTTTTTGTTCCCCGTTACTATGTTTAATAAACACCTCTTTTAACCTCATCATCTTGGCGCTGGCCCCACTTCTTCAGCTGTGCTCCGCATCCAATCCTAGGATTTTCTTCTGCTACAACTCCAGAATAAGCAGATCAATTTATTAGCAAGCTAAGGCCAAAAAACAGGGGCTTCATGAACGCACCTTCGCGTTTCGTGCAGAAGAGCACTTTATCAAGGGCTTGGGGCTGGTAGGCTTTTTATTGCTTGGATTAACATGTGTGTCACATGGGGTGATCAGCGTTTGCTGTGGGAGGATGTGTCTGCTCACTTACTTTAATTATATGGAGGGGTATATATAGATGGGACATTGTGTTTGTCAGTTCACTACCAGTCACTTGACAAAGGCCTAAGTGAGGCCGAAACGTTGTGTATTATGAATAAATTATTTTGCTAAAAATCCGTGGAGCCCTGGATCATCTTTCCTGTTGCTGTATACTTGGATTGCTGCAGATAGGCCATCCTTGAACCAGGAGCTCAGGCATTGTGCGCAAGTATCGTATTTTTTGCATTTATTTGCACTGTTTTGGTGTGCTACATACCCACATACCTTTGCATATTGTCTCTTCAGACAGAGACAGGCTTGGGCGGGTAGGAGGAGAGCGCAGGATGCCGGCTGTGGAGTGCGGAGCTGATCACAGAACAGCTGTACCATTAGGAGGGAGGCGGGAGGAGAACAGGGTTGCTTAACCACTTTCAGGCAGCAGGTGGCGCTGCATAGCTCTCCATAGTGGCACCTCTCTAGATTTACAGTTCCGTGTGCCTTTTGATAAGTGTGGGTGTTTCTGTGTGTATTTCTGTGTTGGTAAGTGTGTGTCTCTGTGTGTGTGTGTCTGTGTGTGTCTCCATTTCCGTGTGTCTGTGTTGGTGTGTGTGTGTTGGTAAGTGTTTGTGTGTATGTGTGTGTGTATCTGTGTTGGTAAGTGTTTGTGTGTCTGGGTTGGTAAGTGTGTGTGTCTGTGTTTGTGTGTGTGTGTGTGTGTGTGTGTGTGTGTGTGTGTGTGGGTGTGTGTGTGTGTGTTGTGGTGGTGTGTGTGTGTGTGGGTGGTGTGTGTGTGTGTGTGTGTGTGTGTGTGTGTGTGTGTGTGTGTGTATATGTCTGTGTTGGTACGTGTGTGTGTGTATTTGTAATGCATATATGTGTTTCATGTATTTTCTGCATGTACTGTATATGTTGTATATTTAGTGTTATTTTTATATGTTTAATATAAATGTGTATTTGTATATGTGTTTCTGTGTTACACTAATGTTGCATGTTTGTTATGTGTATATATGGTCTAGTGTTTGTATGTATATATGGGAGGGGTGGGAGGAGAGAGGATAAGGGGAGGGAGGAGAGAGAGAATTGGGGGAGAGAGAAGGGGGGTGGTGGGAGTAGAGAGATGATGGGGGAAGGGAGGGGGGAGAGGGGAGAGGGAAGAGAGTGGAGGATTGGGGGGAGAGAGAGGATGGGGAGGGAAAGAGTGAGGATGGGGGCGGGTAGATAGTGAGGATGAGGGGATGGAGAGAGTGAGGATGCGGAAAGGGAAAGAGTGAGTATGGGGGTAGAGTGAGGATGGGGGGGGGAGAGGATGGGGAGAGGGAGGAAAGCACAAAAAAAGGCTTGGGGTGGTTTTTTACATTTGAAAATCTGGTCACCCTAGGTGGAGGGGATCTGATAATGAGGGCGAGATCTGATGATGATGATGATGAGGGGGAGAGAGCTGATGATGATGATGATGAGGAGGGGGAGAGCTGATGATGATGAGGGGGGAGAGCTGATGATGAGGAGGGGAGAAATTATGAGGGGGGAGATGAGGGGGAGATGAGGAGGAGGGGGAGAGAGCTGATGATGAGGAGGGAGAAGCGATGATGATGATGAGAGAGGGGGAGAAAGCTTGATTGAGAAGGGGGAGGCGAGAGAGGAGGGGAGGAAGGAAATATGAGGGGGGAGATGAGGGGGAGATGAGGAGGAGGGGGAGAGAGCTTATGATGATGAGGGGGAGAAAGCTGATGATGAGGATGTGGAGAGAGCTGATGATGAGGAGGGGGAGAGCTAATGATGATGAGGGGGAGAGAAATTATGAGGAGGAGAAGGAAGGGGGCAGATGAGGAGCAGGACGGAAGAGAGATGAGGAGGAGGGGGAGAGATAGAAGATCAGGGAGAGGATGGGGGAGGGAGAAAAAAAATAGTTTTAATATTAATGGGGCCCGGATTTTTTTTTGCCTGGAGGCCCGCGAATATCTAGCTACGCCACTGCCCTGATATCCAAAACCTACACCAAAGTAGGTGTACTATATAGGAACAAATCCTCCCTAAGTCTGCTGGTGAGAAAGCGCATTGCACAGCAGATGCCAATTATAGATTATGGAGACATAGGGCCTCATGCTATAAGTTGCGATAAACCCCTTAACACCAGCTTATCGCCAAAAAACCCTACAGCGATTCAGTAAGCCCTGATAAGCTGGTGATAAGAGCAAAAATCACCGTCTTTTTCCCGACCCCCCCCCCTGCCAAATAAGCCACTTATCGCCGCTTATCGCCACCTTCTCAAACTTACTCAATTGTCGTAGCCACGA
Organism: Ascaphus truei; assembly: GCA_036426205.1. Lineage (NCBI taxonomy): Eukaryota > Metazoa > Chordata > Amphibia > Anura > Ascaphidae > Ascaphus > Ascaphus truei. The sequence continues at coordinate 87,520 of CM071580.1, forward strand.
TCAGCTTATTGAGGCTGATAGCCGCTCGAGAATGGAGATTTCCTCTCCAAATCGTCCCGCCACAAAAAGTTGGCAAGAAGGTGGGAAGAAGCTGGCGAGACGACACTTAGAAAATAAAATGCATTTTTACTGCATCAGATTGATGCTGAGAAACTCTGGAGGTGATACCCATTAATATCACCACAGGAGACCCCCAGCATGAAAAATGCATGAAAAATGCTTTTACAGGCAACTTCATTACCTAAGCGGCTAACCGCTAAGGCAATGAAGGGGTTAACCACCAGTGCCAGGCTTATTGTGGGTAGTGGGGGTGGGTAAAGGTGGTATTTGGCCCTTGGTGGTTGTTTAGGTCTTGCGGGGGGGGAGAGGGGAGGGTTGCGGGTGGACTTTACCCCTTCTTTACCTTAGCGGTTAAAAGCGGTTAACCCCTCCTGCTACCAACCCGGTAGTCTGAAACATACATCCTTGGGGCTAGTACCCCGTTCACCCACCCCCACTACCCACAATAAACAAAAATACACTCAACAGCCCCACTACCCACCTCCTAGGCCCACAATAATCATAACAATATTTCATAAACACCAATACACAATCAACCCCCTGTGCCCCCACATAAAACCATTATTTATTTTTTTAGGATTAATACCACAGGATGGTGGTGGTCACCGGGGGTCCTAATGGGTGTCCGCAGGCCCCACAGTGCACCCTGAGGGTTCACACAGGAGTTTATAGGCCCTCGGGTGGTCCCCAACAGGCTCCGTGGGCCCCCATGTGATCCTCGCGAGTGTCAGCTGTTTCCTGAGGGTGTCTGGGGGTCCCCGTGTCGTCCCCACGGTTGTTTGGGTGTCACGGGAGACCAAGACTGAAAGCGTTACTTTTTCACTTTGGTAGGAATCACTTCACTCAACCTAGGGAGATTTGGACAGCACTGGTTTAGCACAGAAACACAGACAAATAAGAGCTCGGGAAGATAGGAGTCAAACAACAGGGCTGCTGCTTCCACACTTCAAAGTTTTATTCAGTTGTGCCCTGACATTTATACAGAAAACCAAGTGCATGTTAATACATAACATATCATGTTTAACAATGTGAGAAATAACTAGTTTCTGTAGAGGTTATGTATCTGTGTCTTCAGACAAAGCATTAGTAAATCATTACATCTTGCTTGTGTTTGGCCGGTAGTTTCCACTTCTACATTACAAAGAGAAATACAGGGAATGTTTATCAAGAGCATGCAGCTGTCTGGTTTGGGACATTTTACAGCTCTTGCTATTGTATGAAAGACAAACTGAGAACAACAAAAGTAAATAAAGATTACAACTAGCATAGCGAGTTAATTCTCTCAGTACTGGAACACCTCATATACAGTAAGAAGGATAAAGCTAGAAGATTATATTAACCCTTTCAATCCCTGAGACTTGTAGAGATGACATATCATTTTAACCCCTTCAACCCCCTCCTTTTGTTCTAAAAGAACAACCATCTGACCAAACCCATTTATTCTTCTGCTCACCACTCAGGAGAGGAAAAACTCCCTGGGGAGAAACCTCCAAGAGACCATGGGCGTGCAGAAACCTATCTCTTACTAGGTATCTCGTGTGACGATTAGAGATGAATACATAGGTAGTCTGAGAGAACCGCAAAGGTTGGCATCTCTCCCTTTTGTGTCGCCAAGAATATTCTTTACAATTGAACATACAACTGGTGGGTGTAACATTTATATATGTTTATGTCTCCGTGTGTTGCATATAACAGGCAGTTAGTCCCGCAATTAGTCCCCAGATTATAGCTATTATAATAGATAACCACATGGCAAGTATTAGGAGCTTGCCGACGGGTCCAGAATGGGTGGACCATGGGAACCAATTTGTGCGGGCTTCACACGGCTTGCGTCTATCCATGTTGGGCTGTCTTCTGTCAACATTGCAGTATGGGTGACGATGATGATGGTGGTGTGTTTGCCGAAGGGAGGATCCAGCATCTTGTTTTTGAACAGTTGATTGACCAGGACCGTGTCACCTGATTTGAAAGGGTGTGTTGGCATACCCTTGAGACAAGGAAGAAACATAGATACATCACCATCGATGCCATTCAACTTGTCAACAAGGTGTATTACATGTTCCTGTATAATACAATTCAGGTCACCCTTTGTTTTTGGTACACCATGAGTCTTTGTCCATGAGGTAGGGAATGGCCTACCCATTAGTACTGTATTTCAAATGGGCAGAGCCCGTGGTCTTATTAGGTGTCATCCGTATTTCTGCTAGTACAGTGGGCAGGTGATATGGCCAATTATGGAAAGTCCCTCTGGTATCTTTCCTAATCTTATCTTTTATTGTGCGGTTAGTCCTTTCTACTTGGCCTGAGGATTGAGGATGATATGGAATGTGGAATTTCCAATCAATGCAGAGCATGTTTAGTGACTCTGTCTAACAGAAAAATAAAATCAGCCCCAAGCAAATTCATCCCCTTTGTACACCTTTTAAGATACCTTACTACTGCTTCAGGGTGTTTAGTGGTATCAGGACAGTCTTTTGCCCATGCATTAAGAGTCATAATATCAGGGGGTTTAGTAATCAACTAGTCGCCCACAATCATAAATGGCATTGTAACAACAGTGATGCGTCGTCTTCGAGGTAAGGGGAGCGCTGCAGATTTCAGATGCGATATGTGAAAAAGTAAGAAAAATATAATGGTGCAGACAATAAAGTCAAGGTGTATCCAAAAACAATAATGTGTCAGTCCCACTCACATATTTCTTCTGAAAATGGAAGGCATATCAGAGTCTCATCTCTCTCTGATGGGAGCCCTTGGCAAGGAATCTCTGACCGATGGCTGTATATAGATGTATCTTGAATGGTAAGCTGCGTGTGTGGTAATACCTATTACCTCCCTCCCAGGGATAAGGATAAGAAAGAAAGAACGCACAATGTTATAGTATGTAGAAATAAAGTCTATTACATCTATTAAAACATATTAATATCCACTCACATTTTCAAATGTGTAATCATACGTTGTAGAGAACCTCTGGTACACATGGGGTGTACGCCGTCAGCTACTGCTGCCCCATGCGCTTCCGCATACGTCACGTCAACATCACTTCCTGTGACGACTCGGGTAAGGGCGGAAGAGGCTACTATGGATACTCGACTTCTGCAGTATGCCAGGACCCTCCGTTTCAGCACTCAGTGGTTCCCAAAGCGTCAGATTCTACGCGTTTCTCTATGGCTTCTTCTGGAATCATCAGCCATAGCGAAACGCGTAGATTCTGACTCTTTGGAAACCCCTGATTGCTGACACGGAGGGTCCTGGCATACTGCAGAAGCCGAGTATTCATAGTAGCCTCTTCCGCCCTTAATCGAGTCGCCTCGGGGACCCCCTATTTCCTGAGATACAGGCACCGTTATGGGGTGCCGGTATCTCCTAATCACTGAAATGCCCCGCGTCATGTGACCATGGGAATCAAATGCATAGGAGATACCGGCACCCCATAACGGGGTCTGTATCTCGGGAAGCAGGGGGTCCCCGCACCTGAAATAAATGCGGTTCTGCTCCGGAGACCCCTGCTCATCTACACTAGTAATAAAATGTAAATTAAAAAACATTAATTTCAGGCGAGATTTGCGTAGAGAGAGAGGCGGCTCTATCTCCCTGTACAGAAAGAACTCGCCGGGTGAGCCCTTTTCAGATGGCAGATAATCTCGGTGCCGGCATGGGGCATGTGCAGAGAGAATGCAAGTAGTAAGAATGATTAGTGTGACAGCTTTTCTAAGGTATAAGCCCTGAATAAGATTCCTTTGTCTTGATCAGAGAAGAGTACTCTTGATTAATTTTCCTGCACGCAAAGGACAGAGCTGGCTATTTTACTCATATTAATTCTGCACTCATAATAAACGATTTCTACCCTTTGAACACACCTCCGTGTCAGCCTCACCTTTTTACAATATTGGTAACATCATAATTAGGAATTGAGCGGAACTGTCAAAATGGGGCAGACAGCGAAGGGATGGGGAGAAAGAGAGAAGCATTGGGGGACATAGAAGAGATGGGGAGAAAGAGAAGGGATGGGGAGGGAGGGGAGGTGGGTGGGGGGAGGGGATGGATCGGTGGAGAGTAGACGAAGGACTGGGGGAAACGTATAGAATGGTGGCGTATAAGAGAGAAGGGATGGGGTAGAGAGAGAAAGGATGGCGGAGAGAGAGAGAAGAAGGGATGGGGAGAGGGAGAAGCATTGGGGGACATAGAAGAGATGGGGAGATAGAGAAGTGATGGGGAGGGAGAGAGAAGGGATCAGTGGGAGAGAGAAGAAGGACTGGGGGAAGATAGAAGGGATGGAGTAGAGAGAGAAGGGATGGGGTAGAGAGAGAAGGGATGGGGTAGAGAGAGATAAGGGGTGGGGGGAGAGAGAAGGAATGGTGGAAGAGAGCGATAAGGGATTGGTGAGGGCGAGAGAGAAGATTTGGGGGACATAGAAGAGATGGGGGAGAGATAGGGATGGGAGGGAGAGAGAGAAGGGATGGGGAGAGATATTAATGACTGTGGGAAGATAGATGGGATGGAGAGAGAGAGAATGGATGGGGTAGACAGAGAAAAGAGGTAGGGGGAGAGAGAAGGGATGGGGAGGGAGATAAGGGATGGTGGAGAAAAAGCGAGAGGGGATGGGGAGAGAGAGGGTGAGAGAAAAAAGATGGGGAGAGAGTGGGTGAGAGAGAAGGGATGAGAAGGGAGGGGGAGATAGAGAGAGAAGGGACAGGGAGAAGGAAAAAAGGAATGAGGAAGATAAAGAGAAGGGATGGGGGGAGCGAAAGAGAGGCCGGGGAAGGGAGAAGTGATGGGGGGAGAAAGAGAAGGGATTGTAAGGAATCTGCTCCTGGGTTTGGCTGGAACCCATTCGTTACAGAACTTGCAGTTCCTAGACAACTCCCCCTTGTATCTGCAATCAGCATCACCTGTGCTTGCAATCACTGCATCTCTGTCTCTGTGCTTCGTCATTGGAGGAATGCCCTCACACCCCTGTCCTTTCATGTCCTGTCCTACCTGCCCTTCTTATAATGTGCTCTCCCTTTCCCTCAATGCTGAGCATAAACCAAGATTCACTTGGATGTAACTGTGTTTTCCACAAACACTCCTGCCTTAGCCTTGCCCTGTTCCTGTAGCCTGCTGCATATCCTCCTTGCAGCGTCTTTGTCCTGTAGCCTGCTGCAGAGGGCCTGGTTCCTGTAGCCTGCTGCATATCATCCTTGCAGAGGCCTGTGTCCTGGATCCTGTAGCCTGCTGCATATCCTCCTTGCAGAGGCCTGGTTCCTGGTTCCTGTGCTGAAGCGCTGGATCCCCAGTGCTAACCTTCAGTGTTCCTAGGCCGGTCTGCATTTTCCCCCTTCATCATGAGCCGCTCCTGCTTCTCTCGCAGAAGCCACTCCCGCGCTGCAGCTTCTAAGCTGAAGCGTATGCACCTGACTTCCTGTTGCCGAACCCCAGCCTTGATATTGTTTACCCTGCCATCTCCAATCCTGACCCCGGCTTGTCTACAGATTACTCTGCCTTCTCCAATCCTGACCAGGCTACATCTGACCACGGAATCCGCACTCCGGACCTGACTCCGTGGTTTAAGGTCGGTGTATATGCATCCCAACCTCAGCGCATGGTCCGGTCCCAGCGAGCATGTCCATTACAGGGATGAGGAAAGAGAGGAGGGATGGGGAGAGAGAGAGGGGATGGGAAGACACAGAAGGGATGAGGGGAGAGAGAGAGTGAGAGAAGTGATGGCGAGAGAGAGAAAGGATGGGGGAGAGAGAGAGGGACTGGGGAGAAAGAGAGAAGGGATGGGGAAAAAGAATGGATTTTAGAGAGAGAAAGAGAGAGAGAGAGAGAGAGAGAGAGAGAGAGAGAGAGAGAGAGAGAGAGAGAGAGAGAGAGAGAGAAGAATGACTGGGGGAAAGATAGAAGGGATTGGGGAGAGAGAGAAGGGATGGGATAGAGAGAAGAGAAGGGATAGGGGAAGACGAGAGATAAGGAGATAAGGGGGGAGAGAGAAGGGATGGGGAAAATGAGAGAGGGGATGCGAGAGAGAGAAAATATAGAGGAGAGAAAGGGGATGGGAGAGAGGGGGAGAGAGAGAGAAAAGATGGGGAGAGAGGGGGAGAGAGAAGTGATGGGGAGTGCGTGAGGGGATGGGGAGACAGATAGGAGGGTTAAGGAGAGAGAAGGGATGGGAAGAGAGAGAGAAAGGATGGGGAGAGCGAAAGAGAGGCAATGAGGGAAGAGAGAAAGAGAAGGGTTGGTGGAGAGAGAATAACTGGAGAGAAAGAGAGAAGGGATGGGGGAGAGAGAGAAGGGATGGGGTAGAGAGAGAGAAGGGATGGGGAGAGACAGAGAGGATATACAGTGGCGGCCGCCTTTAGCCTCGTGCAGCCGTTTCAACGCGTTTTTTAAAACCGCGGGCAGATGCGGCATGTTCCGGCCCCTTTAGGTGCCGCCGGCATTTTCATTGTTTAGCGCTATTAGCGCTCTCTAGCCATGAATGCGGCTGAATGCGTGACATACGGAAAACATCCCCGAAAAAATTTGGGGATGTAGGAGGATAAAAGGGGCCACAACAATAGGAGAGCGAAAGAGATGAGGGGTGAGAGAGAAGGGATGGGGGAGAGCAAGAGAAGGGATGGGGGACAGATAGAAGGGATGGGGGAGAGAGAAAAGGGATGGGGGTGAGCGAGATAGAGGTGAGAAAGAGAGAAGGGATGGTGAAAGAGAGAGGATGAGGGGGAGAGAGAGAAGGGTGGGAGAGAGAAGGGATGGGGAGAGAGGGAATGAGGGGAGAGAGAGGCGATGAGGGGAGAGAGAGGAGATGAGGGGAGATAGTGGGGATGAGGGGAGTGAAAGAGAGAGAAGGTATGTGGGAGAAAGAGTAGGGATGGGGGAGAGAGAGGGGAAGAGGGGAGAGAGAGAAGGGATGGGGAGAGAGATAAGGGATGCCGGATAGAGACAGAAGGAATAGGGCAGAGAGAGGGGATGAGTTGAGAGAGAGAGAAGGTATGGGGGATAGGGAGAGAAGGGATGGGGGAGAGAGAAGGGGTGGGAGAGGGAGGGGTGTGGAGAGAGAGAGAAGGTATGGGAAAAGAGAGAGGGGGTGGGGAAGAGAGAGAAGGGATAGGGGGCAGAGAGGAAGATAGAGATGGGATGGTGAGAGAGGGGGATGAGGGAATGAGCAGGGAGAGAGATACCAGAGATGTTTACATATTTTTAATACGGAAAACACATTAAGAAATTGTGTCTCATTATGCCCCTTCCCCAAACTATCACACGTAGAACAACCAAACTTGGAAGGATTACTTTATGTATCAAAATAAGAATGGGGATGGTTTGGATCCTCTCGAACTCTCCAAAGGTGGAAGGAGGGTGCTGCTAGGAATTGACATTGAAATTGGGTGTTGTACATGGTAGGCCAAGGGTGAGCAAACTTTTTATGCCGAGCCCCCTTTTTCATCCATGAAATTTCTCGGGCCCCCCATACCTGATGTAATCAAAATCACATGATGTCAGCGCACGTGAGCTGGTTCAGCCAATGAGGACAAACCAGCTTTGTAACGCCCCCGCCACGCATCTACAAAAAAAGTATTTATAACAAATTACATCACTTAAAAATAAATATTATGATATTTGTCTAATAGTGTCCCCATTCATGCTTTATTATTAATCCCTCTTCCCACCACATCAGGACTTCTCTCCCCTCTTCCACAGTCTCACACTTCTCTCCCAGTCTCTCCCTCTCCCAGTATTTCTCACTCCCCCTCCATTGTCTCTCTATCCCTCAGTGTCTCTCCCTCCCCCCACTCTCTCTTTCCCTCCCCCCACTCCCTCTTTCTCTTCCCCCACTCTCTCATTCCCTCCCCCAGTGTGTGTCACTCTTTCTCCCTCCCCTATTGTCTCTCTCACTCCCCCCAGTGTCTCCCTCCCTCCCTCCTCCAGTGTCTCTCTCACTTTATCCCTCCCACCAGTGTCCCTCCCTTCCCTCAGTGTCTCTCACACTTTCTCTTTCCCCTCAGTGTCTCTTTCACACTCTCCCTCCAGCCATTGTCTCTCCCTCCCCCCAGTGTCTCTCACACTCTTCCTCCAGCCACTGTGTGTCTGTCCCTCCCACCAATCTCTCACTCCCTCCCGCTAGTGTCTCTCATTCCCATGTCTCTTTCAACCCCCTCTCTATGTCACACTGTCACCCCCTCCCCATGTCACACTGTCACACTCTCACCCCCTCCCCATGTCACACTCACCTCCCCACACTCAACCCCTCTCCCCATGTCACACTCACTCCCTGTCCCCATGTCACACTCTCACCCCCCCACTCTCACACCCCTCCCCATGTCGCACTGTCACACTCACTCTCAACCCCCCTCCCCATGTCACACTGTCATTCTCACTCTCACCCCCCTTCCCATGTCACACTCTCACACTTGGCCAGTGAGATCCAGCAAGTAATGAGTTAATGTCTCAAAGAGACAAGGTAACATGAAAAAGCCAACCTTGGAATTCCTGACACAGGACAGCAAGGCTTAAACCATGAATCCCACACAGCTAGGCCCAGCAACAAATAACACGAAACAAAGGAGATACAGTTCTGGAAGAAGGGAGGTATTTGGGGCATGTGCAGAGAGAATGTAAATAGTAAGTATGATTAGTGTGACAGCTTTTCTAAGATATAAGTATAAGCCCTGAATAAGATTCGTTTGTCTTGATCAGAGAAGAGTACTCGTGATTGCTTTTTCCTGCATGCAAATGACAGAGCTGGCTATTTTACTCGTATTAATTCTGCGCTCATAATAAATGATTTCTACCTTTTGAACACAAATCTGTGTCAGGCTCACCTTTATACAATATTGGTAACTGTTTCCCAGCTTTCCATTCAAAATCCGTTCCACGGTGTAAAATCCATTGATAGATAGTTCCAATTTCAATCCGTGCAGATTAATCCAAATCTGCCATTGGATATTATCTGGGTGGATTCTTAAAAATTAAATCTGCGGATTCCACAATTCGTTGACGGATTGTTAAAAATCCACAGAGAGAGAGAGAGAGAGATCCCCATACTGAAGATTTAATCTGAGTGAGGATTTTTAACAATCCAACCACGGATTATTAATCTGCCATGTGGATTGTCAGTGATAAAAAAAAACCTGAAAAAGGCGGATCACTCTTTGTAAAACTGATCTGCTTGAATCTACTGACCAAAGAAACCGGTCGATCTGAGGGGGATCCAAATCCGCAAAAAAAATTGCCCACCTGTAATCATAATGCACATAGCCTGGTGGCAGATAAAGAGAGTCACATAGCTATAACGTTTGCTCAGAAAACAACGATAGAAAGAAAGAGAGGGAAGTCCGTTGGCACGTAAGGAGAAAGTAAGAATGCTGAAGGAGAGAGAGGCAGAAAGAATAGGAGACATCATGAGGTATTAAAGGAATGGATGGGAGGGAGAGAGGAGAGGAGGGAAACAGAGAGAAGAGGAGTAGGGGGTGGGAGGAGGGGGACCCGTGTGAAGTCGGGCTGTATGACTCCAGAGTATTGCAACTCATGCGAAGCTAAGAACTTATATATATATATATACAAAACAAACAAATTGGAGTAGCGCCTTAGGATACTTGATATAAATGAATCAGCTGTGAAAAATAGATTGGGGTAACAAGGCTATTTGACCAAAGAATCCCCAAAGAGGCGAATACGTGATTACAACAACTGGAAACTATAACAATAATAATAATGAAATATAAAACATAAAAAATAGAAAACTAGAAAAAATATAAAAAAAGAAATATAGAAACCAGATGTCAATTGAAAATCCAAAGATAAAACTTAGTCCACTGGAGTAATTGCTGCCCGAGTATAAGGATCACCAAAATCCCAAGGATATCTGCAGAAAACAAGAAGAAAAAACAGGCGCACTCCTAGTGTGATAAAGTATAAAACAATATTTATGGGGTTATAAAAAATAAAAAATGCAATCACAAACAGAGTAAAAAATTAAAGCATTTATGAGTTATACTCAATCGCCTTGAAGCTGTGATGGGAATGTAGCAGCCTGTCCCGTTGGTTCCACCTCTGGTTTGTCCGTTGGTTCAGCGTGATGTGTAGGAGCCACAGCAGCCAGATGACGTAGTAACAGCAACACAGTCAAAGACTCCCTCCAGATACACCTCCCATAGATCTTACTGCTCACCAGCAGGCTGTAAGGAATCCTCTCCTGGGTTTTGCTGAAACCTTGTCCTTACAGAACCTTGCAGCTTCTAGGAAACTCTCCCTTGAACCTGCAATCAAGAATCACCTGATTTTGCAATTAGACTGCAGCCTGCTTCTTGCTGTCTCCTATGCAGCTCTGTCTGATTGGCTGTCTGTTCTATTTAACTCCTGCCCCTCCCACCAGGAAGTTGCTGGACATAGACTTTCTTTAGTGACTGTGTTTGCCACAGCCTGTCTTTGGCCTGCCTGGCCTTCTTGTCATAGTTCTCAGTTACTGGCAGACCCCACCGCGCGGCCGCGGTTACACTGAAGCCCCATTGTTTCTTGTCCTGTCTGCAGTACCTGTGCCCTGCTTCCAGTCCTGCAGAGGCCTGCATCGGTGCTTCCTGTTACCTGATGCATACTCTTTATTGCAGAGGCCTGCATCTTTGTTCCTGATACCTGCTGCAATCTCCTGCTTCCAGTGGCGTCCGCTACTCACAGTTGTACCCAGCTAGGGGGTGCTGTTTGTGCTGATGTACTGGATCCCCTATCTCTCCTGCAGAGGCCTGCATCTGTGCTTCCTGTTACCTGCTGCATACTCTCCATTGCAGAGGCCTGCATCATTGTTCCTGATACCTGCTGAAATCTCCTGCTTCCAGTGGCGTCCGCTACTCACAGTTGTACCCGGCTAGGGGGTGCTGTTTGTGCTGATGTACTGGTTCCCCTATCTCTCCTGCAGAGGTCTGCATCGTTGTTCCTGTTACCTGCTGCAATCTCCTGCTCCCAGTGGTCTCCACTACTCACAGCTGTACCCAGCTAGGGGGTGCTGTTTGTGCTGACGCACTGGATTCCCTGTTCCTGTTCCAGTCTTTGTTGGAGCACCTTCGCCCAAGCGTCCTGTTGCCGAACCCCAGCATGGTTATCGTTTACCCAGCCTTCTCCTATCCTGACCCCGGCTTGTCCACGGATTATCTTGCCTGCTCCAGTCCCGACCCTGCTATGTACGACCACGGAATTCGCAACCCGGATCAGGCTTCGTGGTCTAAGGTCGGTGTATATCTATTCCCACCTCAGCCCCGCGGTCCGGTCCAGGTTTGTGGTGAGCACGTACGTTACACAGACAAACGCAAAACCGGAGACAACGGCAGTCCCAAGGAAAGTACCAAACAGCTTCACAGCACTCTCTCTGCTCGTGCAACAATGTCCGTCACAAACTCGCCTCTCTGGGAAATGCCCTACGAGTTTCTTCACTAAGGACTTCGTCAAGGGGTGAATTCATTGGTCAAAAGGGGTGTCCTTTATATTACCTCTATTGTTGTGATTGGCCAATACAGATGGTAGGCGGGTACTTCCCATATCCCAAATTTAACCCTATTTCTCTGCTGGACGACAATATACATGAAAGTCATATAACAAAAGAGTCCATTTGTAATCAATTTTAACATATCTCTATTAGTAGTACAAGCAAATAGCTAGACTAATGAACAACATACAAGGCACTACTCCAATTTGTTTGTTTTGTCTATTTGTATCAAAAGGAGATAGCAGAGGAGCGGAACGAGCTGGTCATAGATCTGTATAGCTCCGCAAACATACCTGCAGAAACCCTCAGAAACCCCACTAAAATCGAGGGCAAACCCCCCTAGGAGACTGCCCAAAAGCCCCCAGTGCAGTTAATCCGGTCCCCGGTCCCACACAGTACCCCAAAAAGGGGAGAAAAAGCCTTACCCGAGCGGAACACACACAGCTCCCCTTCCCCTGGTGAAACCAAGATGGCCGACGGGACCACGCGGCTCATTTAAAGGGACGATCCTAGCCGCAGCAAACGGCCAAAAGGTAGGGAGCAGCCCTGACGCAGCCGCGGACACAGAGGCTGGTCAATCCAGGCACCTACCGCAAGGAATAGTAGCCCCTCTCCTGAAAACGCGGCGCATCCCTGCTTCCCCGCCGAGGCTGGCAAAATGGCGCCGACTGGTGCGGGAGATATCTAGCCTGCCTGCATCCGACCGAGGTGCGCGGCCCCCCCGAGGGGGAGATTGGCGAGGGGCTTGCAGGACACAGGAGGGTACCTAGAGCAGCGGTGGGAGCGGAGAGGAGAAGGGGGAGCTCCGGGGAGGTGGAGAGGGAGAGGAACCATGCGTTCCAGCCTGAAACGCAGCAGTGTCCCAGCCGGATCCAAAATGGCCGCCGCTGACCTGAATTAAAGGTACAAGCACACACAAATAAACTCAGAGGCTGAAAAGTGGAAAACAGCCTAGGAAAAACTATTCAAACACACCCTCTCCCCAATCCGACTCAACCCCAATACATACCCACCTACCTACCTAGGAGAAAGCCAGTCCCCCAAGCTTCGATCAGAGGAAAAGACGAACAACAAACAAAGAGCGGAGTGAATGCACACCCGCGCCCCCCCCCTTCCCTTCCCCCCCTCCACCCAAGGAGACGAAACAGAGAACCAAGCAACTAGTCCCATGGACTAACTGAATGCCCACGTGTAGGGGTGCATATGTGAGATAGCTGCGAGCCTAGAAAAACAGACAAGAATCTCCCTCAGCTCCCCATATCCAAGATAAACCAGCAACCAATATAGAAAAGGAAGACCCAGACCTGATTGTTCTCTATACCCCATAGTTGAACACAGATGGCATGGCCCCCCCTAAAAAGATAGGGAAGCCAGAATCTTCCACGTTCTTCTCCAGAAGGAACGTGGCGCCCACACCAACTGGCAAAGAGAAAGCCGCACAAGCCCAAGATCGCACAGACTCGGACTCAGGGTCAGAAGCAGATAGACACCCAGATATCAGGAAAGAACTAAAAACCTGGGTTAAAGAAATTAAACAGGTGTTTCACGAGGAGTTACAAACCGCAATGAAGAGCCTACACACCAAGATTGTAGAGGTAGAGGAGCGGACGACAGGACTGGAGGAGGCCATGGAGACAGTTACCGAAGGACAAGCGGCGACAGATGAGGACATAACCCAAATGAAGAAACAGATCTCCCGCCTTCAAGACGCCCAGGAAGAGGCAGAGAACAGATCGCGAAGGAACAATCTTAGAATTCGCAACATCCCGGAGACAGTCCTTAACGAGGAAATCAAGCCATACCTAAATAGACTTTTTAGGAGCATACTCCCAGAAATCGCCGAAGCAAAGCTGGAACTCGACCGAGCCCATAGAATCTACAGGCCGAGAGAATTTGAAAACAGAGGGCCCCGAGACGTAATCACAAGGTTCCATTACTTCTCTACCAAAGAGGAAATCTATACCAAAGTCAGAAACCTAGATAAAATCTCCTTTGAGGACACGGAACTGCAAATTTTCCCGGACCTCTCGCCAATAACCATGGCCAAAAGGCGAGAACTCAAGAAAATCACAGGCTATCTGAGAAGCAGAGACGTCAGGTATAGATGGGGCTTCCCCTTCCGTCTCCAAGCCACCAACAAAGGCAAACAGGCCACCCTACGAACCCCAGAGGAAGGCCCAGAATTCATCGCAGCGCTAGGACTGGAGATCCCGGAAGAACTACGAAGTGATACAGGGAAAACTTTTCCACGACCAAGGCGTGAAAGGTGGTCCAGGGTGACAACCAACCCAGGATAACCCATCAAGCCCCAAGAGCTGAGGCTTAACAACCAGAACACGGCAAAACCACGAGAGTACAAGAGAGACATTCCTACCTCAACTGTAACCCCCAGCCCCGAAACTGTATGCTGTTCCAAATACAAAGACACGAACTAACGGGAGCGGGAGGAGGGAGGGAAAAAGGTTTTATAGAAGGGAAGGGTAAAAGAAAAGAAAAAGGAAAAAACACAGTACAACTAGATAACTGAGAGCACAAGGTTTAAGCCATTATTAAGCCTCTATAGATTTGATCTAGCTCAGATAGATGAAGGAAAATGGAGAGAAAGGAATTTCTGCTCTTTTTTTTTTTTTCTTTTCTTTTTTTTTGTTTTGTTCTATTTACTGTGTTTAAAACTGTTTAACATGTTTGACCCAGAAGTTTGATTGTTGTATTTCCCCCCACCACATCTGTGTTTTAGTTCCAGTCAGTCATAGCAGAAAAGAAGGTTGATCAACAACACGACTAGCCGTCGGAATTCCAAAAGGAGCTGACTACAGTTTACAGACTACAAACCATACTCTCCAGACTGCAAGTACCACATTGCACCCCACACACACTTTCCCCCTTTTTTTCTTGACCCTGCATGTCCTCGACACCCCAAACGCAGAGTCAAGGCCCAAAGCACCAGAGGGCACCACCCCATCCCACGTTAAAAACCCCCAAGGTTATTTTTGTTCACCCCCAATGTTCTCCCCAGTTCATCCACACTGGAGTACACCTAAATGCACACAACTTGACACAACCAAAACAATAGTTGGGATAAGGTCCCGCAATCCGAAAAATCACCACGGGGCACCCCCTAACAACAAGCTCCCTCCGGCAAACACTTGCGCACGAAATTTTAAATCAACATATGGCTAAAGTACTAAAAATAACAACGCAGAATGTCAGAGGACTGAACTCTCCCATGAAAAGGAGACTATTGTTCAGAGACCTCAAAAACAGACAAAGTGACATACATATGATTCAAGAAACACACCTGAACAGAGCAGACACTATTAGGTTAAAAGACAAAAATTTTAACCAAATTTATCACTCACCAGCCAAAGACAAAAAAGCGGGAGTAGCCATCCTGATTAGAACTAGCATCCCCTTTGCAGTAGAAAAAATAAAGAGGGACAAGACCGGGCGACTGCTAATTGTATCCGGTAAATTAGGCACGACAGAACTAACACTTGTAAGCCTATATGCCCCCAACACAGACCAAGAAAGCTATATTAATGAGGCCTTCGAGACGATAAGCCAATATAAGAAGGGTTACTTAATAATTGGAGGGGATCTTAACACCGTTATAGACTGCAATAAAGACTAGGCGAAACTCAAGGGCAAAGAGCAATACCGGAGACGGAATAGCTCAACCGCTCTAAAACAAAGCATAAGACTGGGTGGGCTGGTCGACCCATGGAGGCTAATGAACCCCATAACTAAAGGGTTTACCTTCTACTCACCCCCGCATAAACAATACACCCGCATTGATTATATACTTGTATCTAGTGAACTGACAGAGAGGATAATAAAGGCAGAAATAGACAATATAACATGGTCAGACCACGCCCCGGTTACACTAATCATAAGAGACATGCACCAAAGACCGACGGGCACACAATGGCGAATGAACGACCTACTGCTCAGGCTACCAGACACTAAAAAAGCTATAGGAAAGGCTATACGGGACTACTTCGCTATAAATGACAACGGGCAAATCAGCGACTGTACACTATGGGCGGCGCATAAAGCTACGCTCAGAGGCAAGATAATCAGTATTGCCTCCCATAGGAAAAAGGAGAAAAACAAAAAGATAAATAAGCTAAACAATCGTATTAGAGAAAATGAGAAGACCTACCAACAAACCCCAACGGACAAAGTTAGAGCAGCGATAGACAAGGATAGATTGGAACTTAAAAATATACTGATTGAAGATACTGAAAAAGCAATGAGATGGACAAACCAGATCTTTTATGAAAAAAGCAATAAGGCAGACAGGCAATTGGCGGCAAAACTCCGCAATAAAACAGCAAATCTCAATATATACAGCATAAAAACCAAACAAGACCGCCTAACACACAATCCGGTTGAAATCAATAAAGAGTTTGTCCAGTATTACAGTAACTTATACAACTTGACAAACCCCGATAAAGCCAACAATAGGTTCGAAGCAAAGTTAGACGAATACATAAAAAACACAAAACTATCCAAACTAGACGAGTCAGAATCAGCCCAACTAGGAACCCCGATAACAGCAGAGGAGGTCTCAGCAGCCATTAAATCCCTCAAGAATTCCAAAGCCCCGGGCCCAGACGGGTTCACTAATTTCTATTATAAGAAATTCGAACACACGCTGAAGCCATATCTGATCCGCTGGTTCAATAAGATCCTAGACGGAGAAGCACCACCAAAAGAGTCCCTAAAGGCCTCTATCATTGTAATACCAAAGGAAGGAAAAGACCCGACGTTATGCTCCAGCTATAGGCCCATCTCTCTGATAAATACAGACATAAAACTATTCGCCAAAATTCTAGCAACCAGGTTGAACAGAGTATTAAATTCCTTGGTACACCCTGACCAAGTGGGATTCACCCCAGAACGGCAGGCCTCTGATAACATCAGGAGAGTAATCAACATTATCCACAACAGTAACAAAAACCAACGCCCAACCCTGATTCTAGGGTTAGACGCTGAGAAAGCTTTTGACCGGGTGGCCTGGCCCTTTATGTTCCGGGTATTCAGAGAGATGGGCCTACATGTAAATTTTATTAAAGGCATTAAGGCGCTATATTCCAACCCAATAGCCACAGTTCGCACCTCAGGATACACATCAGAACCATTCGCAGTCTCTAACGGTACCAGGCAAGGGTGCCCACTCTCCCCAATGCTATTCGCTTTGTGCATAGAGGTATTAGCCTCAAGAATACGAGAGAACCAAGGGATAGAGGGTGTCCCTATAGGAAACAACATATATAAAGTGTCGCTATTTGCGGATGACACTTTACTCTCTCTGACTAACCTGGATACCTCATTAAAAAACCTATTCGACACGCTAGACGAATTTGGCACACTCTCAAACTTTAAAGTGAACAACACAAAATCAGAAGCTATAGGCCTGCACATACCTCCAGAACTAGAAAGCGCACTAAAGAAAAAATTCCCAATAAAATGGATGTCAGACAAGATGAGATATCTAGGAATATACATTACGAGAACATATGATAATATGTACAGAGCAAACTACCCGAATCTTATTAAAAACCTGAAAAAAGACCTGGAATCTTGGTCAAGATACCAGATATCATGGACGGGTAAAATAATATCAGTGAAAATGAACCTATTACCTAGAATACTTTACCTATTCCAAGTGCTCCCCGTTACGGTTCCAGCCTATGTAATAAGAGATTTGGAAAAAGAGATAACCAAATTTATATGGAACGGCAGAAAACCTAGGATAAAGAAGAAACTGATGGCTCTCTCCCAGGCAAGAGGAGGCCTGGGCCAACCAGACTTAACAAAGTACTATGAAGCGGCTAGACTAAGTCCGCTAATCTATTGGTCCGCAGCCCCAGGGAAAAAGCCGTGGGTGGATATAGAGAGAGTGGAAGCAGAGACAAAGGAGTTAGCGTCTCTTCTATGGGTAAAAAAGGGGAACAGACAAACAGCCTATAGAGCCCACCCAGTCTTACTGCACTCTCTAGACATCTGGGATAAAAACTGCAAACACAGGCAAATCTCCTCCATTCCCTCACCCCTAACACCCATTGGAGCCAATCCCGAATTTACACCAGCTCACAACTCAAATATCTTTAAGCAATGGGACGAGAAAGGGCTCTCTAGGTTAGGAGACATGCAACAGGGAGGGAAAGTTAAATCATTCATGGGAATAAGAGAGGAATATAACATCCCAACCACACAAATATTCCAATACATACAACTGGCCCACTATGTTTCCTCAATCCAACCAAACGACACTTGGAATAGGCCACTCACCAACTTTGAGAGCCTATACCAAAGAGGTCACTACAATAAAGGAACGATTGCCCAACTCTATCAGGTACTTTTAAAACAATATGACGACCAAACAAGCAAAAACATTCTAGACTGGGAACACGACATAGGAAACTCCCTAGAGGAAGAGGACTGGGCAGAAATCCACGAAAGGACAGCTAAAGCTTCCCGATGTTCCCTAATCAGAGAAACCAACCTGAAAGTCCTACACAGATGGTATTACACACCAGCCCGCCTCCATTCCTTTTTCCCACTAACCTCCCCAATGTGCTGGCGTAACTGCGGCCAAATAGGCACATTTAAACATATATGGTGGACTTGCCCCAAAATCATCCTATTCTGGGGAAGAGTTAGACGCCTAATAGAAGAAACAACAGGGGTAGAGCTAACATGGGACATAGAAACAGTGCTCTTACTAAAACCGACAGACGGACTTGAGAGAAAAATAGACTTTTTGATAACGCAGATCCTCTCCGCAGCCAAAAATTTAATAGCAAGACATTGGAAAAAGAACGACCCACCCCCGATCAATGAGGTATTGCACAAAATAAACTACATAATGACGATGGAGAGACTTACAAGCCTAATACACGACAGACACAACTCCTTCCTGACGATATGGGACCCCTGGGAGACCTACATATGGAAGAACCCAATAGGAACCATAAAATAGTAAGGAAACCAGTAATAACTACTAAAGGTTAGGTAGACCTAGACCTAGCATAGGATGTGACAAGTATCATAGAATGTTTGCTTCCTGCATGAAGCCAGTGCTACCCCACTGCCCTACCCCCCCACCCCATAACCCTTTTATTTTCTGTACCCCCCTCCCCCCCACTCCCTTCCCCCCTTTATATGTTATTATGCTTTCTGAAAAAATAAAAAATATATACGTTAAAAAAAAAAAGGAGATAGCAGCCATTGGTAACTGATTTAATTTTTGTATTGGAAGTGCATTACCATCTGCTTTCACAATGATGAAAAGCTGTGAGGAGAGATTGGCAAGGCGGAATAGATATGCAAAAAATGTTGTGATTGAACCAGAAAAAATGCAGTACAATGATGTTAATTTAGACAGTAATTTTCAGGTCCTAGAAAAACTTGTCAAAGATGAAATGCGCAATTGGCTGGATTTACTTTCTTTACAAAATTACCTTGACATGAAAATTGTGCCACGCGGTCTCAGGCTCCGAAAAAAGCCAACTTTTGAGACAGATGAGAGTTTCCCAATGAGATGGAATAATACATTGGAAACCTGCTCTTTCTCTCTCATTAAGATGCTAATTAAATATAGAAAAGACAGATTAAAGACCTTAAAAAAGGAGATTGATGACGTGCAGTGCATAATAAGACCTTTTGAGGACAAACCTAATTTTTTAGAACTAGATAAAGTAGTTAACACTAGAGTCCTAGATTTGAAAAAGAAGTGACTAAACGTAAAATGAACAAATATGCTAGAGATAAGGATGACTACGCCAATAATAGAATACAAGATTGGCGTAGGAAAACTGATAACTATCAACCCTATAGATCTTGTACCTATAGGGGTGATAATGGTAACAGCTACAGAGGTAAGAGTAGTGATCAGCAACAGCACCATAGATCTGAATTTCATGAGAAAAGCAAAGGGTGGACGACTCATAGAGATAGAAAGAAGGATACGATTAGAAAGACACCCATAAAATCAACAGATTCCATTGCTGTTCCCCCACTGGGGTGTGTTGTTTCTAATCGCTACTCAGTGCTTAATGACCAACAAGATTTATTGGATACATCTAACATAGATGAAGTAGCAACATCTAAGATACAGACTAATACAATCTTTGACTCTTTGATCTTTTCACCTGTTAAAACTAATAAACCAATAACCTCCTCTTCTTCCTCTTTGTTAGAGTTGAATGTCCATCAGGAGGTCAGGGAATAGAGCAAACAAAATCCATTATGGGAGAAACAGCTGAGTCAGGGATCTCAAAGTCAAAGGAAACGAGACTCAGGGGAGTCAGGGGAGGAAGAAAGAAGCAGAGACAGAAAAAGAAAGGACTGATGGTAGCCACACTGATAAAATACGGTATCTATAATTTATCTTTTATATGCACTTTCATCACACCAGGTGTCCTTATTGGCCAAAGGATTATCCTTTGCAGCAAGTAGCCTTCCAAACAGATTTGATCTGTTTGTTGATTTAAATCGATATGTTCGGAAATTAACTTTGATGAGGCACTATAACATGAAAAATAAGGAAAATTTCATTGAAACAGAATTTAATTCTCAGGAGCGCAAGTGTATTGATGCACTCACGTCTCTTCTCACTGAATCAGATGGGATAAATAACTTATTGACTAGTACCCAAATAACAAATCAAATGGTTAGTTCAACTTTATTACCCAATAAGATAAATATTACTGATCCAAACTACATGGTGGATGATCCTCTTTTGAATGTTACGCTTCTTTTGAATGAGGTAATGGGAGATGAGAATCCTGATATGGGTTTGCCGTTGGAGTTCAGACATTCACCGTTTACACCTAAATCTGTATACTTTCCATATCAGTCAAAAGGCAACTTTATTGATACTTTCTACACTTTAGTTTTAAAGGACCTTGAGCAGTTGTGTCTAAATACTACAAAATATATTCACAAGAACCTCACTAATGAGGAAGACCAAGCACTAAATAGTATTAGGACTAATTTTGAACTTGTTGTGAGACAGGCAGACAAGGGGGGTGCAATTGTCCTGCAGGATCATGGTGATTACCTATTGGAGGCTAACCGCCTCCTGCGGGACAATTCATCGTATCAAGTCCTGGTTGATGATCCAGTTAAAATTTACCAGTTGGAATACTTTTGTCTTCTTCAAAAAGCACAGGGTGAGGTATTATTACTAAGGCGGAACAGAATTTTTTGTTTATTAAACACCCTAGAACACCTATTTTCTATCACCTACCAAAATTGCACAAGGATGTCGTCAATCCTCCAGGTAGGCCTATTATATCGGGGGTGGGTTCAATGACTTCAAGTGTGTTTCAGTATGTGGATCATTATTAACAACCAAATGTACAACAACTGAGATCATACATTAGGGACACCTTGCATGTCATTGATTACACCTCCAGGATTACCTGGAAGGACACATTCTGTTGAGCCACGTGTGATGTGAGTTCTCTTTATACTTCTATAGATCACGATAAGGGGGTAAAGGCTATTGAACATTTTCTCACTAAAGACACGTCACTACACCCGGCACAACGTGAGTTTATTTTATCCTGTATAAAATTTATTTTATGTCACAACTATTTTCTTTTTGATAACACATTCTACCTACAGGTGTGTGGAACGGCCACGGGTGCCAAGTTTGCTCCCAGTTTTGCCAACCTCTTCATGGGGTTGTGGGAGGACCTTCATGTTTGGGGGAACGCACGGCTGGGGGCGGGCTTGGTATTCTATGGTCGTTTCATTGACGATATCCTTATTATTTGGGATGGGGAGAGTCACGTATTAGATCACATACTCACTTCTTTCAATGTTAACTTGATGGGACTTAAATTTACACATATCATCAGCCAGGATGCGATTACATTCCTAGATCTTGATTTGTTTATTGATATGAGTGATATGACAATTCAAAGAAAAACTAATTTTAAACCAGTGTCAGCAAACAGCTTTCTCCAATATAGCAGTAATCATTATAAAAAATGGCTCGATAATGTGCCTAAGAGCCAGTTTTACAGAGTACGGCGCAATTGCTCGAGGGACCTGGACTTTAAACATCAGGGGAAATTCTTGATGGATAAATTCCAGGAGAAAGGTTATAATATGCAAATTGTTGAACAAGCATATAAGGATGCTGAAACATCAGATCGAGTTGACCTACTGATGAATTCCAAAACGAAAACCTTGTTGAAAATAGATGAGAAAATAAGTTATCAGTCTACTCCCACATTTATTACTCAGTATAACCATTCAGCTTATAGTATAAAAATGTGTTTAAGAAACATTGGGGGATCATTCGGAGTGATCCGATTATTGGGCCTTTGATGCTCGTGCATGCACCCATAATTTTCAAAAAAGCAAGATCTTTAAAGACCATCATCGCCCCCAGTAGGCTGAAGGATTCTACTACCAACCTTTGTAATGAGAACAAGGATATAAATATTAAAATGAGAGATAAGGGCAATTTTTCATGTGATAGGAACCGTTACATTACCTGCAAACACATAAATAAAAAGGATGTATTCACATCATTTTCAAATGGCAAAACTTATAAAGTTAATGATTATATCGATTGTCTAAGTACATTTGTGATATATCTCATATCATGTGAATGTGGTCTCCAATATATTGGTAGAACATCAAGAACTCTAGGCACACGGT
Source organism: Ascaphus truei (assembly GCA_036426205.1). Classification (NCBI taxonomy): domain Eukaryota; kingdom Metazoa; phylum Chordata; class Amphibia; order Anura; family Ascaphidae; genus Ascaphus; species Ascaphus truei. The sequence goes on from CM071580.1 coordinate 109,718, forward strand.
TCCTAGAACATAGGAGAAATGTCATACGTGGGTTCACCATGCATAGTTTATCACGACATTACACTAGTAAACATAACAAAAATCCATGTAGTTTGTCAGTTATGAATATTGAGTCCATTCCTTCTACTATATTGGGAGGTGATAGATTTAAGAAATTATGTATGCGTGAGACATATTGGATGTATGTACTAGGTACATTACATCCATATGGCTTGAATGATCACATTGATGTTAGCACTGTTGTATAGTGTTATGGTACCAACATGTTTTGAGATATGTCTTTGAGGTCTGGTTTGGATGGGTTTTTCCTGTCCCCTCATTGATGGTTGTCTCATTTTAGTTTGGTTGGTTTTACTATAGGTGCTCCTTTGGCCCATATAGACAAAACAGGTGGAAAGTGCATTTATTATTATAATTTTCAATATTATTATTATTATTATTTATATAAATTGACAATGTAATTAATAATATAGACACATTGGGTCTATGTTCATTATTACGCATACCTTAATGTAAAGGTTTTGAATTGGGAGGTTGTGGTAACCATCAGTCCTGAGGTTGCTTTTTGTCTCTGAATCTTCTTTCTTCAGTCGATGATTACTCTAATGGTTATTAAAGATATATTGTGTTTTATTTATTATATTAATTTATGTTATTCCATCCCCTATATTCATATTATTATTACTTTTATTTTATATATATTTTTTTTCCTGGTCTATTTTTTCTTTCTTTTTTCTTTTCTGCACCCGTTCTCCCTCTTCATTTTTTCTGTTTTTTATTATTTTCCCTTCCCCTTGTTTTTCACCCCCCCCCCTGTTTTTTTTCTTATTTCTCCCCTTTTTTTCTCTTATTCCCCCCCTCCTCTTTCCCTGCCTTTTCCCCTTTCCCCCTCTTCCCCCCCCTTTTTTTTCATATGTCATGAATTTTTTATTATGTTTGTTGCTGTTTCAATTAGATTTTTTGTATATATATTATGTGTTATTCTTTTGCCTGTGTCTATATTCATATATATACAGTTTATTTTTATATGTATCTAACAATTTATCTCTGTTCTTTGAAGATTCATTTGTATGTTTTTCATTAGTCTAGCTATTTGCTTGTACTACTAGTAGAGATATGTACAAATTGATTACAAATGGACTCTGGTGTTATATGACTTTCATGTACATTGTCGTCCAGCAGTGAAATAGGGTTAAATTTGTGATATGGGAAGTACCCGCCCACCATCTGTATTGGCCAATCACAACAATAGAGGTAATATAAAGGACACCCCTTTTGACCAATGAATTCTCCCCCTGACGAAGTCCTTAGTGACGAAACGCATAGGGCGTTTCCCAGAGAGGCGCGTTTGTGACGGACATTGTTGCATGAGCAGAGAGAGTGCTGTGAAGCTGTTTGGTACTTTCCTTGGTACTGCCGTTGTCTCCGGTTTTGCGTTTGCCTGCTGGTGAGCAGTAATATCTATGGGAGGTGTATCTGGAGGGAGTCTTTGACCGTGTTGCTGTTGCTATGTCATCTGGCTGCGGTGGGTCCTACACATCACGCTGAACCAACGGACACACCAGAGGTGGAACCAACGGGACAGGCTGCTACATTCCCATCACAGCTTCAAGGCGATTGAGTATAACTCATAAATGCTTTAATTTTTACTCTGTTTGTGAGTGCGTTTTTTATATTTTATAACCCCATAAATATTGTTTAATACTTTATCACACTAGGGGGCCGATTCACTAAGCTACGTTAAGTGGCTTTAAGAGCGCAAAGTACCCTTTAAGCCCGATGAAGCTGCATTGCGATTCACTTAGCAGTGATAACTGCGCTTTATCGCTCTTAAAAGGTACTTAAGGCCTGCGGGCCTGCGGTACCAATGGTGTGCCCCCAAAAATTAAACAATACTCTAAAAAAATACCCCCGCCCCCTAACACATACAGTACATTAATGTGCAAAATTACTATTATCCACATATGGATAATAATGCATTTGCCCATTAAATATACATTAATACAATAAATACATTAAATACATTTTGTACTCACCCTTGTCCGGCACCCACGATCAAGGCCACCCACATCTTACTCCCCGTCCATACACTGTGTTGCTGAAAAATATACAAAATAAGAAATAGTGCCAATCTAATGTCCCCTAGCCCCTTAATGACCTTAGCGGTTATTAACCGCTACAGTCATTAAGGGGTTAAGCCACCCTGACCCAATACCCACCCTTCACCCATTTATTTGTACAGTGGCTTCATCATGTGTGTATACATATATATATATACACATATATATATATATATATATATATATATATATATAACAAAGACAACACAAAAATGAAGTAGCGCTAAAGAGAATGTGAAATAACCCTAATAAATGATAAATTATAATAACATATATAAAATATTAAAATAAATTAAAATTACCAGAATTTAACCTAATAATATCTACAAACTATAACGTGACAGTGAAAAAAAAGAAAAATCCAAATTGAATGTTCCATTCAAACAAAAAATCCAGAGAGAAATATAGTCCCAATAGAAGATCCAGGGAGCGTCTTTGCAGCTGGCGGTAATTTTAAGTGTTAGCAATCATTGTATGAGGGAGCAAAGGACGTGCAGGCATTGGATGCCTTTATATCTTGCTGCTAATTCATGGTGAACGTGGGCTGTTTACATCCACTCTGCAAACCTGGGACTCACTCTACCACCGCAGATGACCACAATAGAGATTTCTCTCCCACGAATGGTTCTGTTTGAAATCCTGTAAGTGCACATTCTTATGGGTTGCTGATTTTTTAAATAAATGTACCTTATTTTATACTCAGTTACGTGCTATGGAGCTTGCGCTTTTGTTTGTTTTTTGTTCATATATATATATATTATAATATATATATATATATTAGAATATATATATATATATAGAAACCCTGTCTTCCCATAAGAAAAGGCACAAAAGCACAACACTCAATAAAGCAAAAAGACATATTTACATTACAAAACACACACTATAACCCAACGTTTCGGTCCTAGCAGGACCTTCCTCAGGGGGTGCTACCAGACATGACACCCAGAGAACATTATACCCCATAGTTCACCATTTGAGGACAATTAGAGGGCAGCTAATTGTACAATCCTGAGCTCCACAGTGCAATCTTGTAGAGGTAGTACGGCGGCCATCTTGGAAATCAGGAGACAGAGCAATGTATGCTATCTCACATGGGCAGATGAGTACAGGCTCCCCCGGTGGACAAGAAAATCCTAGCGTCCAATGTTGCTAGAAACGCATGTGTGGCGTCATAAAGTCCTGGGAAGTCAGCTCAAAGTAAAGTTGCGCATGTGCAAGGCTCTGTGACAGCACCAGAGTGTCACGCCGATCTGGTACCCCATTCATGTCAATTGCATCAGTGTGGCAGCTCCCTAAAGAAAATGACAGTGAAGGAACAAGTGAATCAACACATAAGGGGAATAAAAACAATTTCCAGAGTTGAGGGTGACTGTTTAGATGGCAAGGGGAGGGAGGGCAAGGGGAGGGGAAGGATAACAAGGAAGAGGAGGTAGAGCAAAACATGCATATAAATTAGAGGCAATTGTAAATGGCATACTGGTTAAATATAATATTCAGTACTGCACCATTGGGGAACAATAATGCAAAGTCCCGGCAATGGAAACCTAATTATGAGCTTCTATGCATTAATGAAGAGAAAAGGACACGAACAATATTCAAAAGATGCAATCACAAAAACATCCTAATTTGAAATCTTCATTTAGTCCTCGCGGAGCCATTGTGTTCAGTTCAAAAATCATGCGAGTTTTCAAGTTGTAACAGCAATTTGCCCCTGTCTCCTCCACGGGGGCCACATGTGCTTGCATGATGGGCATGCATCGTAGCGTTGCCACCTAATGCTTGTGATCTTTAAAATGTCTCGCTACCACCGGTTGCAGTTTGAGATCCTCATTATTCCACTGTGTGAAAAGCCATTAATAAGGATTACATGAACTGTGGAGAGTAAATTCGTTGTATACTCATCCGGTGTCCATGTGACCTTTATTATATTGGTAAAACCACACGTATGTTGAAGGAGCGTATGAGCTTGCACCGCTCTCCATCAGAAGGCATTACTTGACAGTACGAATAATGAGGATCTCAAACTGCAACCGGTAGCGAGACATTTTAAAGATCAATGTGTATATGATACAATTAATCTTTGCATCATATATACTATGTCAAACAATGGTCCAAATCAAAGACACTAATCTAAACAAGATACAAATACAATCATTAAAGAAAAACAAAGCATCAACAATCGTCTTGCCTCCAAATGAGACGACATAGGCTTTTATAGGCCTATGACGTCACATTTTCGTCCTATGGTTCTCACGGTACTGATTGGGCCGTGAAAACCATGTGTTTTGGCCGGGAAAAAAAATGATGACGTCATTTAAAAGCAATGAAAGCACAGCCAATCAGAATGGCTGTGCTTCAATTGCCTTTAAGATGACGTCATGAAAAGAAACATGGCTGGCCTCACATGGTACGGTAGCCAATCAGAGCGTGGGAACTCCATCCCAAATCTGATTGGCTACCGTACCATGTGAGGCCGGCCATTCTTTTCATGACGTCATCTTAAAGGCAATTGAAGCACAGACACTCTGATTGGCTGTGCTTTCATTGCCTTTAAATGACGTCATCATTTTTTTTTTGTCGGACAAAACACATGGTTTTCACGGCCCAATCAGGACCGTGAGAACCATATGACGAAAATGTGACGTCATAGGCCTATAAAAGCCTATGTCGTCTCATTTTCAGGCTAGACGCCGAGGAGGAAGGACCTCCTATGAAGAAAGAAGACCAGGGCGTGGCGGATGAAGATAAGAAGACCACGGAAGAAGACAGAAGAACACAGAAGAAGACAGAAGAAGACGGAGAAGACCCCCACTATAGATTACAAGTAGAAAAAAGAAGATAAAGACACTTGTGGATGGTAATGGTTTTTTTATTTTATGGTTACCTGGTTCCTGTTGTTGGATTAGCTGTTCCAGGGCTTCCAGTTCCCCTTGATTGCTGTGACTGGTTCATCTAACGGTAAGTAAAAAAAGAAAATGTCTTTTATTTTTATTTTACAGGTTTTTTGGATTTTTTTTTCCTGACGTCCATTTTTATTTTATGTCCATTTATTTGGCCTTAATGTATGTATGTCACTATGGGTATACATACGTACAAGACAAATCAGTGGTTGTATTGTATGTTGATTTTTAATGTGATTCAATTGTTTTTAATGCTCTTTTATTGCACCTGTATTTATGTCTGTAAACTATAGATGGACATACATACAGGTATAATGAAAACTTGTTGGCCTGCCTTGTTTGGATGTTTTTTGCAATTGCAATTTGAAGCTTTGTGTTAAAATGTGTTTTTAATGTACATGTCATGTTTGAAAATGTTTAGTTAAAGGCTGGTTGCTATAGATTATTGTATTGGTTTATTTTTGGAAGATAGATTTTGTTTGATGGTTACTTTGACATAGATTAATTTTCACAATGGTTTGATTGTAGGATTTGAAGTGTGTAATTGATTTGTATTGTAATTGATTGGTGATTGGATTAATTGATGGTAAATTAATTGTGTTGATGCTTTGTTTTTCTTTAATGATTGTATGTGTATCTTGTTTAGATTAGTGTCTATGATTTGGACCATTGTTTGACATAGTATATATGATACAAAGATTAATTGTATCATATACACATTGTCAAATTGAGTGTTTGTATTTTGATTTATTAGATATTGATTTTGCTTGCTGCTGTTTGATATTTGGAGTGATTGATATTTGGCCATGTACAGTATTTATTTGTATATTGGTTAATCATGCATATATAGTATATATACATATATATATGACAAACAGAAAAGAAAAAAGCTGCGCCTCTGATAGAAGTAAACCAGTGTAGATGTAATAGTTCTAATAAATGCTAATAAATGTGAACTATTGTGGGGGTATCCCTAAATAACATATGCAATTAATATAAACACCTACAGATCATATATTGGGCACATACCAATTATAAAACAACATGTGATTGAAAATAACATATAAGGAAAAAAGCAAAAAGGAAAGAAAAACCAGTCCTCAAAATGTTCCAATAAATTAGATGGGTGCTGGTATGCAGGGTCTCCGGCAGCTCTCAATGTGGACAAACCACGTCCATTTATTATATAAATATGATAATTATAATATATATATATCTATTATATATTATAATTAGATATATCTTATATCTTATAGATATATATATACATACATGATGAAGCCACTGTACAAATAAATGGGTGAAGGGTGGGTATCGGGTCAGGGTGGCTTAACCCCTTAATGACTATAGCGTCTTATAACCTGTAAGATCATTAAGGGGTTAAGGGACATTAGATTGGCACTATTTCTTATTTTGTATATTTTTCAGCAACACAGTGTATGGACAGGGAGGAAGATGCGGGTGGCCTTCATCGTGGGTGCCGGACAAGGGTGAGTACAAAATGTATTTATTGTGATTAATGTATATTTAATGGGCAAATGCATTATTATCCATATGTGGATACTAGTAATTTTGCTCATTAATGTATAGTATGTTTTAGGGGGCGGGGGGGATGTGTGTGGTATATTTCTATGTTTATTGGGGGCAATTGTCCCCAATAAACATGCTATTATGCCTTAACCCCTTCATTGCCTTAGCGGCTATCCGCTAAGGTAATGAAGCTTCTTTAATGTATTTTTATTAATATTGTGCGGTACCAGGGGACCCCCTGCTCCCGCACACTATTATTAAAATGTACATTAATGCAGCTTCTTTACCATAGCGGATAGCCGCTATGGTAATGAATTATTATTTATTTTTATGTGTTTTTTAATACTAGTGTAGATGTGCAGAGAGTCTTCTGAGCTGAACCTAATTCGTTTCAGGTCCGAGGACCCCCTACTTCAGGAGATATAGGCCCCTTTATGGGGTGCTGGTATTCACTGCAATTTTAAAACTCCCGCTTCATGTGAACAGGACATTTAAATTCTGCAGGGGATACCGGCACCCCATAACGGGGCCTGTATCTCCTGAAGTAAGGGGTCGTCGGAACTGAAACCAATGCGGTTCAGCTCAGAAGACCCCCTGCTCATGTACACTAGTATTAAAAATCATATTTGGCCAGCACGATCACCTGTAAGAACCGTGCATTGAGACGCAGCGTCTCCATGCATTTCTTACAGGCTGCTTGGTTTATAATAGTTATCGTGCTAAATAACTTTTAGCACGATAACAGGGGGGGAAAAGGTGATCGTGCGCTATGGCCCTTTTGGCCAAGGCAGGCCGTAAACGCACCGAGCAGCCTTAGTGAATAGCGCTTATGGATTCAGCCGTTTGCGGCCGAGCGCTATAACCCATTTTAGCGCTACTTAATGTAGCTTAGTGAATCGGCCCCTAGGAGTGCGCCTGTTTTTCCTTCTTGTTTTCTCTGTATATATATATCCCCCACCCAATCGCATATAGAGTGTATGTGAGGGGGAACCTATGTGTTTCCAGGTGTGGTGCGTATACCTGCAGGTTCACAAGAGGCCTGAGCCTCCGCTTGCTGGGAACCTGGGGTGCTCTCTGGAACGTTTCTTGATCAGCGCCTCCACCTGTGCAGGATTCTAGGAGTATAGAATGTCCCCTACACAGGACCCGCATATAGAAATCCCATACACTGGAGTATAGGTATAACCATTTACTATATGCAGCATCAACATAACATAACACATTAACCATATGCATCAACTCAATAACTGTACCAGTGCAAACATATTTATTCATATATCAACAGGTGTCCCTCTCTGGAGGAGACACTACTACTGCGTCTCGCAGGACGCGACCCCTTTCCACTGGGTGATCCCACCCCGTGTCCAGTAACCCCACACAATATGTCCCTTCATGTGATATAGATATGTGTGACTGCGCATCCACTAGTCCCGTGTGAGTACTCTGTTGGTGCACTTTATAACGGTACCTGCCCTGGCTCCAGCCACGGGTGCTGCTATACCACTGGGTTTGGAACCGCCGGGATATCCTCCTACGCGTGGGGTGAATTCCGGCATGGATAATATCACCGCAGCTCCGCACCGTCTGTACCTTGGCGGGGATCTGTCTGCCGCCGGCAGGCCGCAGTCACTGCTTGCTTGGCCTCCGTGAAGATAGTCCAGCTCTCTTTAATGGCGTGGGCTTGAGCCCAAGCCTCTTGGCGGGAAACGCAGCGTCCGCTGTGTCCCTAACTAGCAAACAGCTAGTGGGGCAGGGTCCCTAACCTAGAGCCTGTCCCTATAGCACCACAAGCTATCAGAGGGGCTCAGGACCTATCTGGGACCTACGGGGGCTGCTGGCCTAATGCAGTGGGTCACAGACCCCTGCACGCACCTCCTATCCCTTACTCTTCCTGGTCCTGACTGCCTGTCTGCAAAACCCCGCGAATTGTATCTCTTTCAGGTCTGCAGGGCAATCCTTCAGCCCTATTGGCTCCTTGGCGTCACATGGGGTCCCCTAAGGCTCATGGGATCTGTAGTCCCTGCTTAGAGCCCTTGTTTTGCGTGCTTGTACTGCGCATGCGCGAGCTAACCAGGGCCTCCCGTCGCATCGGCAGTCTGCGCATGCGCGAGGAACTGTCATGGCGGCGCCCTGCACCGAGAACCGCCGGGAGCGCCTCGCAACCCGACCGCGGCCCTAGCAAACGGCCGCACGCGTCCCCGGCAACCGACCGCATCTGAGGAGAGCGTGCTGAGCGCGTACATGCCCCCACACCTCCCCACGAGCGGCTGCTGTACTCCTAACCGCCGTGGTGAGTACCCAGAGGGGTGGCCAGCACAACAGAGGGGGACCTGGCTACATATATATGAGAACAAAAGTTGTAGCGCCAAAGTAGAACCTTAATAGTGACTAAAGTGTTGAATAAAGCTAAATTGTGTAAATATACTACGTATAACTAAATCTAAATTGTATATTAACAAAAATATATAACACAATAAACGTGACAGAATAAAGGATGTGTAAGTGCAACAGTGTAAATAGAAAGGTAAAGAGTCCAACCAGTCCTTTAGATTAGTCCATGAATGTAATAGATGATAGATGCTGATATGGGGGGGTCTCCGGCTGCTCTCAAATTGGATGAACCACATCCAAGGGTATCTAGAAACGAGAAAAAAGAGAGAGCGCACGCCCCATAGCATAAAAGTGTGTATTTAATATTAAAAGGGAAGGGAAGGGAAGGGGGGGGGGGAAGATACGCACTCACAAGAGTAAAATGTCAATAAAGCAATTTGTGATAAAATCACCACCATCCGGTCTCTGTGCTGCAAAGGTCCGCAAGTGTAAGCTCCCTCAGGGCTGCGTGAAGAAGTCGTTGCTCACCGGAGGCCAGAGGTGTAATTTGCTGACTGGAATTTAGTCCTTGAGGTCCCAGAAATCGCCTCTCCACCTTGAATGGCCGCAGTATGAATCTCGCGCTTGATGCTTAGGAATGGAGATTGGATACTGGAGACTCCTCCTAGAAAAGATAAAACAAGCACACCATTGCGCAGTATCCCAGGACTATAACACACTTGTGTAGACAGTAATAATGCCTACTTACAAAAAAATCTCTTAAAACAGTGCAGTGGAGAGAATCTGTGCTTTAACCACTTCTCAGCTAATGACACGAATCCCACTTGTAGTCATCTCCCTCCTGCGATCCAAGTGCTTTCAGATGTTTCCAACAATACTTGCAATTGGCCCCATGGAGAGATTGAAAGCACAAGATAGTGTAGATTGCACAACAATTTCTTAAAAAATGGCTAGCACGGCCAATAGAATACTCACATAACAAATGAGTTTAAAAACAGCTCTAGATCTGGTGATATTCTTTTCTATCCTATCCTCCAAAAAAAAAATTGTATTAGGCTATATGTATATTGCGATGTCTGTTAACTATATCTATGCCTAATAAAAACGTTTGAAAAAAAAAAACACTGACAAGATTGTAACAATGGTATTTGGGACCAAGGCTACATTTCTAAAGCTTCCAATGACGGAGCTCCAGATCAGAACCAACTCTAATACTATTCTAGCCCTTGTTACTAGTTTAAAATATTTGGGCATATGGTTTGACTACCATTTAACATTTGGGATGTACATTGATACCCTAATATCCAAATCCTATACCAAACTAGGTGTACTATATGGGAACAAATCCTCATTAAATCAGCTGGTCAGAAAGCATATCGCACAGCAGATGCTGATGCCAATGATAGATTATGGGGACATAGTATATGGCACGGCACTCCAAACTCACCTTGGCAAATTTGATACTGTCTACAACTCAATATGCCGCTTTGTCCTCCAATGCAACTATGACACACAACATTGTGAAATGCTCAAAGAACTAGATTGGTCATCAATTGAGTTTAGGCGCAAAGTTCATTTTTCCTGTCTTGCCTTCAAATACTTTCTGGGCAAACTACCCATCTATCTGAACAAGCTCATCACCCCTACCACATGCAGCACTCATCATCTGAGATCTGACTCCAAAAGACTGTTCATGGTCCCAAGGTTCAGCAAAGTATCCGGCTGCTCCCCTTCTCTTACTGTGCACCTCACACCTGGAACAGTCTACCGGAGACTCTCACAGCCACCACCAGTTTAAGTTCTTTTAAAACTAAAGAGGTCTCACATTTTAATCTGATCTGTAACTGTTACATACGCCTATAATATATATTATCTTTAACTATGCATGCAATGTCTTGTATATAATGTATAACCCTGTTCGCTTAATGTAACTATGTATTTCTAACATGTATTTGTCATCATAACTCTGTGCCCAGGACATACTGTATTTGAAAACGAGAGGTAAATCTCAATGTACAGTTAGGTCCGGAAATAATTGGACACGGATACAATTTCTTGTATTTCGGCTGTGTACCAAAATAAATTCAAGTTACAGTTAAATAATGAATATGGGCTTAAAGTGCAGTCTATCAGCTTTAATTTGAGGGTATTCACATCCAAATTGGAGGAAGGGTTTTGGAATTGCATCTCTTTAATATGTAGCACCCTCTTTATCAAGGGACCAAAAGTAATTGGACAATTGACTCAAAAGCTGTTTCATGGACAGGTGTGGGCTATTCCTTCGTTATTTCATCATCAATTAAGCAGGTAAAAGGTCTGCAGTTGATTCTAGGTATGGCATTCGCATTTGGAAGCTGTTGCTGTGAACCCACAACATACGGTCAAAGGAGCTCTCAATGCAAGTGAAACAGGGCATCCTTAGGCTGCAAAAAAAAGAAAATCCATCAGAGAGATAGCAGGAACATTAGGAGTGGCCAAATCAACAGTTTGGTACATTCTGAGAAAAAAAGAACGCACTGGTGAGCTCTGCAACACAAAAAGGCCTGGCCTTCCGTGGAAGACAACAGTGGTGGATGATCGTAGGATCCTTTCCATGGTAAAGAAAAACCCCTTCACAACATCCAGCCAAGAGAAGAACACTCTCCAGGAGGTAGGCATGTCATTATCCAAGTCTGCCATAAAGAGAAGACTTCACGAGAGCAAATACAGAGGGTTCACCACAAGGTGCAACCCATTCATAAACCTCAAGAATAGAAAGGCCATATTAGACTTTGCCCAACAATATCTAAAAAAGCCAGCCCAGTTCTGTAAGAGCATTCTTGGGACAGATGAAACTAGGATCAACCTGTACAAGAATGATGGGAAGAAAAAAGTATGGAGAAGGCTTGGAACGGCTCATGATCTGAAGCATACACATCATCTTTAAAACACGGTGGAGGCAGTGTGATGGCATGGGCATGCATGGCTTCCAATGGCACTGGGTCACTAGTGTTTATTGATTATGTGACAGAAGACAGAAGCAGCCAGATGAATTCTGACGTGCATAGGGATATATTGTCTGCTCAGATTCAGCCAAATTCAGCGAAGTTGATTGGACGGTGCTTCACTTTACAGATGGACAATGACCCAAAACATACTGCTAAAGCAACCCAGGAGTTTTTTAAGGCAAAGAAGTGGATTATTTTGCAATGGCCGAGTCAATCACCTGATCTCAACCCGATCGAGCATGCATTTCACTTGCTGAAGACATAACTTAAAGCAGAAAGACCCATGAACAAACAACAACTGAAGACAGCTGAAGTAAAGGCCTGGCAAAGCATCACAAAGGAGGAAACCCAGCGTTTGGTGATGTCCATGCGTTCCAGGCTTCAAGCAGTCATTGCCTACAAAGGATTCTCGACAAAGTATTAAAAATGAACATTTCATTTATGATTGTGTTAATTTGTCCAATTACATTTGAGCCCCTGAAATAAGGGGACTGTGTATGAAAATGGTTGCAATTCATAAATGTTTCATACGATATTTTTGTTCAACCCCTTGAATTAAAGCTGAAAGTCTGCACTTCTATTGCATCTTGGTTGTTTCATTTCAAATCCATTGTGGTGGCGTACAGAGCCAAAATTATGAAAATTGTGTCAGTGTCCAATTATTTCCGGACCTAACAGTAATACTTCCTGGTAAAATATTTTTATAAATAAATACTATGAAAATAAACATACATGTGCAGTGTGGAGTGCAAATTGGGAATTTTCCTATAGTATTTTTTCCTCTGTTTGATTTTGTCTCCTAAAAAATGCATTTATGAAAGCCGCAATACCACCTTGGGTTCTTCTTATAGGATGAAAACTGGGGGTCACGCATAACGAAATAACGGATTTTACTATGAGGGGCGCAGAATAAAGTCCCGGGCCATAGTCTGTACGGCCCTGTACTAAGGTCTCGTAAACAAGCTAATAATGTATACAACAAAAGACAGGGGAGCCCAATGCTACCATACAATTGACAAAGCATATATGGCAATAAGTATAAAGTTAAATACTTCAATAATAATATTTTCTTGGTTATTTAGTTAAACCCTTTGGCCAAAACATCATAAGCCTGCATACCACGTCAAGGTATAACCAAATATGCAGGTCCTAACACTACACTGTGAACCTTTCCTTTTACCTTTGTATGAGGGGAAACAACCACAACGAGTTCTGTCCATTCAGCAAAATGCTAGAACCTCCCAAGTTAAAAAGCTGGGGAGGGGTGAGCTCTGGGAGGAGGGGCCACTTACCTCCAAACAACTGCTGCCAGTTAGAAATTGATTAACACACACTTTCCCAGTAATCTCAAACCCTAACACCCACCACATCATCATCAGGGTTTAACTAAAGAACAAAGAAAATATTATTATTGAAGTATTTAACTTTATACTTATTACCATATATGTTTTGACAATTGGATGTACAGTAGCAATGGGCTCCCCTGTCTTTTGTTGTATGCATTTGCCACGCTCAGTAGCACTTCTTTTGACATACATATATATATATGGGAGAAGACACAAAGTATACCGCATCAACACAAATCGTGACGCCCAAGGACTGTCCTAAGTTTATGATAAAGTATCAATAGGCAGTGGTGCTCAAGGATAATAAATGTACTGTATAACGCAACCAAAAAGTATAGCCATAGATTCAGATAGCGACAATATTGCCTATGATAATTGCAAAGAAACGCGTTGGAGTGGGAGTCTGTGGAGGGGGACCCCTGACTTTTTCCAGTATAGGAGGCTTTTGCAATCTGTTTTTTGGTCACATCAACTACACAGACTCTGGTGATGTATCATAAATTAATACCATTGTGATACATGCTCTTATCCTTGATTCTTTGCAATTATCATAGGCAATATTGTCGCTATCTGAATCTATGGCCATCCTATAGGCATACCTCTATTCATAGTACACAGATCTGCAGTATGTGTTTGTAGACGGACGTTCACAGAGGTACACAATTGGAGGCTTTTATAAGGTGAAATTATAATAGGCTTTATTGTGCCTGTTCCTTTTCATCAGGAAATTATCCAAACACAGGGGGGGGGGACAAAGCTTCCATTCACTTGGGAGTATTTCTAGTGAAATCCTATGCAATTAGTTCACATCTCCATTAGTTAAGCATGTCTCGCAGCCCCAAAACATATAGCATGAAAATAAGCAGATATAAGCAGTCTCTTAATAATGAAAGTCTTATCTGTTCCTTGGAGGGAAAATCTTCTCTGGTTCAGCTCCCTTCCCTCAGGGTGTGTCAGCATTCAGGTTCAGAAGTTTTCCCTGTGTCTTGTAAGCAGCTCTGCTGTTTCTTCTGGTAGGGCTCAAGACTGTTGTGAGAGTCAAAAACAATCTCTGCTCTCTCTCCCAAGTTTAGCTCTCAGTCACAGCTAAGGAGTTACTTCCTGTCTCAAAGGCAGGCTTTTTCTACCACCTCTAATCAGGCAGGTGGTGTTAGTTAATTTACTACCAGCCGTTAACCACCACACTGCTGGATTAGAGGTCATTTGTGAACAGGGATAAGTCCCCTGTTACAGTGTTACTTTACAGAATAGTGCCTTCTAGAGAGCTACCAATTCTTTTGTTTCAATACAAACTGGTTGTTTATTATTTCAGCCACTGGTGATTTATTTGACCAATTTATGTGCCTTTGTCCTCATGGTATATGTGTATTGTCAGCTGTGAGTCCCCCTCCTCTTTTATATTTCTCCCCCTGTTTTTATCTTTATATCAATAAATTTGTAATAATAATTCTATCCATTGTATGCCGTGTGATTCATTATAAGGATATGTTTTGGTTGCGTTTTATATATATATATATATATATATATATATATATATATATATATGAAACACAGAGAAAAGTCTGCAACAGACCACCAATAACGTGCTAAAATCAGTTAATCAAGTGTTGATAGTATACACTACTAACGGTGCTACAGTAAGAATAATTAATAAATGTTTAACGAAAGAAAAAAGTATCCCAACTACAGCACTCTAGCATAGAAAAGTATCACATTTATTAAGTACATCACACAAAATGAATAACAATTAAAAATGTCCGCAGTGTCCCAGAAACGGAAATTGAAGCTGAAAAACCTCATTAAGTAATTAGTAAAAAAAACCTCTATTGTATATTACTGGAAACTGGGACGGACATCGCGTGGACATTCCACAAGAAAGAGAGAGACGTGTAAAGTCTGTGCTGGAAAGCTAATTTAAAAAGATTGTGATTTGGCCGTTTGTGAGTGTGCCTTTCTATTTTTAATCTATTTATTGTTGAGAAGGAGCGGCTCAGTGAGTAAAGACACTGACTGACACTGAGAGTTTGAAGCAGAGGAGCCTCGTTCAATTCCCAGTGTTGGCTCCTTGTGACCTTGGGCAAGTCACTTTATCTCAAGGTACCTCAGGCACCAAAAACACATAGATTGTAAGCTCCACAGGGCAGGGACAAGTGCCTGCAAAATGTCTCTGTAAAGCGCTGCATAAAACTAGTAGCAACAAGAACATATTATTATTATTATAATAAATGGTATTATGCTATGTCCTTCTCCCCTCTACTTTTAAGACACCACTAGGGGCAGTGTGGAGGTAAGCACTTCCAGTGGGAATTAAGCTCATGTGAGTGTTTGATTCTACAGCCTTCCTTTAATTTAAATATGGCATCTGTCTGCATATACCTGTAACGGTTTTTCTGAACTGGCCTGACCCACCCAATCTCATATTGACCCCTGTGGTCTAACCAGTCCCCGTTACAGTGTGATGTCTGGTGGTGCCGCAAAATATCCACAGAACCTGCACGCTGCGTGATTAGAATATTACAGATTTCATGAAACGTGGTTGAAGATCATTATAAATAACTGAGCCCACCAACAAACTCGTTAAGATATCTCCTCGTTTACATCTTCTGGGGGTGGAACGCAAAAAACCCATAAATATGTCCAAAATAGGGCTATCATGAGACCATTTCTGGCCGTAGAAGACAACTTCACGTGAATGGGATGGAAGGTGCGCTCAGGTAATGGAATAGCAGTGCTTAGTAAAAAATGACCCATAACTTTTCGCAGTTAACTGATATAATTAATGAGGCCGGGCATGCGGGCAGGTTAGCCGAATTAAAGAGAATCTGGGCAATCCCTCTAGGATGAAAATGAAATGTCAGTGGAATATTTTATAGGTTTACTATGTAGCTAATCTCTTATTATTATTATAACCCTAATTACTAAATAATTACTAATCTGCCGATCGATTCGTTCTCCTGTGATCGATCAGCAAAGATTTGCTTCCCAGGGTTCACTTAATGGCCGCCTTTCAGTTTTATCAGTCTTCAGTCAGTGTAGCCAGCAAGAAGAAAAAAGTCCTCCCGCGTGTGTGGTATTTAGGTCGTCATCCCCGGTAAATGTAGGAGAGAAAACAAGAAAAAAAGGAGCAGACCACAAAACAGTGGTATATTAGGTATGTAACCATGCTGTAAAATGGTTGCCGTCATCTCTCCTGCATGACAGTAAGGCCTGGTAAGTATGGGACATGCAGCAGTATCATGGAGGTTTGCCCTAACACCCTGGTGAGGTGCCCTATGTATGGATGGGAGTGGTCACAGGTCTCTGACCCATGGTTAGTGATGTCAGAGTTGTGCCAGCCCCCAGAGGATACATAAGGCACAGCACTGATTAAAGTTAGGAGTTGCCAAGTGATTAGGAGGAGGAGGAGTAGTTTGCTAAGTGGTTATGTTATAATAGCTGAATAATGAGACTGTGACCAGGGACCTGGCACAGAATAGATATCCTGTGGGGATAGGGAATCCCTAATTCAGGAAGACGATACCTTTCAAAGGGAAGTACGGTGAACAATGGAGGGCTGAATACACCCCATTGTGGAGGGCAGCTGGCCCACCGTACTAATAAAGATGTTCCTGATTAACAACATTCTCGTGTGCAAGTGTGGAGTTATTGCACAGAAGAGAGAAGCACCACAGAGGAGTTCCTCATCAGACTCATCCCAAGCGGACGCCGGGATCCTGATGGGTGGAGGCGCTGCACTGGATATAGGTAGGACTCAGCACACTACCTCAGCTGCCTGTCTGGGTTGGCCAATCCCCACACACCACATGCGGGAGATCAGGAGTCCTGTAGGCAACAGGTCACCACCAGACATCACACTGTAACGGGGACTGGTTAGACCACAGGGGCCAATATGAGATTGGGTGGGTCAGGCCAGTCAGAAAAAAACGTTACATTGTGGAGGCGCTGCATGAGCTGAGTAGACCTGTCAACAGGACAGGATTTTGCTAGGTCACATTGGAAACAGGGAGAAGGTTGCTGCCCACTTTGTGCTGCGTTGGGACGGACCTAGGGGTAGTCAGGGGGGCCTGATGGAGTTGTCAGTTCGCAGGGATGACTTAGGGCCTGGAAGGAGTTGGGGGTTGGAGCCGGGCTATGCAGTCCTAGGTCACCTTAAGGCAGTGCTAGTTGGTAGGATGCCTAAAGGGATAGCCTGTTAACGTGGTAGGAATCCTGAGGGGTCTGCGCTAGGCTGACCAAGATAGGTAGACGACCCAAGTACTGCATGGAAGCTCCAGAGTAATCTAGCCCATTCCAGACCAACTTACCGAAGGGAGCACAGACTGGGAGGAAGGAGATACAGCAGACACTGAGAGAGTGAGCTAGCCTGAGGTAGTGCAACACGAGTCCGACTACATTAGGTACACAAGGGGTGTGCATCAGGACAATCTTTATTGTACCGGTGTGGTGGCTGCCCAGCAGAAGGAGGCCCCATGTACGATAAACTGCCTAGAGAGAATGTCGACGCAAGAAAAGAAGGGGATCTCGCGTGGTGCGGATAGTCCAAAATGGTGACCGGAGGTGATGGGGAAAGCACACGTGGCTGCGCCCCACTGAAGAGCAAGCTGTTGCTGACATGTCTTTACCAGCCTGCTATGGAGTGGAGCGGAAAGCTGTGGCGCACCGTTTTGGTCCTGCTTAGGACCCCGGGGTGCTGCCCTTCATGATAGTAGCGAGGACATTACAATTGTGTCTGGAGAACAGGACTTACAAAATGGCGGCTCCACCTCCCTGGGAGACCGCGTGGGCCAGTGGCAGAGAAATTCGCAAATACAAGACTTGCAGAGAGTTGGCCAGGAATGGCACCCACAGGAAAGCCCGCATGATGGGGTGGTATGGTGCGAAAGCTACAGCCGCGCCTTCATGGACAGTGACCAGACTCAGCACCAGTGTTGAGACAAACTCTTAGTTGTGGGACCCTCCCCTGATCTCAACCAGGGGGAGTGGCTTCCGACTATGCCCCGTGGACATAAATCCGGCGAGCCAAGGAACTTGTGCACTGACGGCGCAACTACCCGGAAGTAGTTCCGGCCGCTGGGGTGGTAGCGTGCAAAAAGGAGGGATACTTGCAAGCAAGGCAGCTGCAGGAAAAGGCTGGAATTGGGCAGCAAAGGAAGGACCCCACCCTGTTGGGAGAAGGGGCGCGAAAACTCTGACCGCACCGCTAGGACATGAGAAGGGCGCGGCCTTAATTAAGGGACATCCTATTCTTGTGGGACCCGCCCATAATTGCTACCAATGGGGGCGGGTTTAACTATGTCAGAGCAAGGAGGAGCCGAACCAGGGAGTGGCTGGTCCTTCAACTTCTGTTGGTCATTCGAGAGGAACCAGCTCCAAGGACAGACCTGTGCTAAGGTGGCCCAACTTAAACCATGGCTGCTCTCGACTGTGACCACAATGGTATCCACACAGCCCTACACGGGTCCGGGGGGGTTACTGGTGGTCAGGGTGGCCAAACACTGAGACACGTGGTGGGGCTCTGCTTACAATGCAGACATGCCCGGAGGCGCTATGTGGGCACGGCGTCGCGCGTGCCACAATGGGGACTCAAATCTTTGGCGATGCCTACTTTCGTGCGCAATTCAATTCAGCGACCCCCCGAGGGATAGGCTAGACTGTCCGCCGAAGTCCACCTGGTGCAATGTGGCTTAACAGTGTCAGGTCCCGGCGCAACGGGGATCGGAGCCGACTCCATCGGCTGGGTCAGAAACAAAGGAAACGCGGTCGGCGACACACCGACAGAGGAAAGCAGAAGGCGGTCGCCCGCCGATCGTGTGACCCCTAAGCCGGGGAAAGGAGACTCCTCGACGAGGATCTCGAGAACTATCGAATGGTGGTCTGGGATCAAGGAGGCCTCCGGCAAGGAGAAAGGAAAGAAGAGACGCCACTTACCGTGAGTAGCAGTAAGGAGAAGCTGGTGTCGCCTGTGGATCGGCGAGTGGGGAGAGGCGGAGTCCTTCCGTTCCGGGGACCGGGGGTTCAGTGGCAAGGGGCGAGGTATACGCCCTACACCAAGCGGAGTGGTAAGGACAATCCGTGCAATTATCTGGCTCCAGTGCAGGCTAATGGAGGAGAGGCCATGCAGCCCGGGAGGAAGATGTGAGGGGACGGGGAGAGCTTTCGGATGTCATAGTGGAGGAAGAGATCCCGATGGGGGTCCAACCCAAGTGGCGGCACATCCGGTCCGGTGAGAACGTCACTTCCGGCAGAAGCAGGGAGCGGCCGGAAGAGGAGAATCAAACGCTTCGGCGATTCGGGTGGGTGTTCCCGATCACCACAAAGGACACGGAGCTGGCAGGCCAGCAGCGAGACCTACGGAGGGTGAGGTCATCTACCGAACAGTCAACTGACAGCCGGGAAGGGTCGTAACCCCGTGGCGGCCGATCGCTTGCCCCTATGCCCAACCCCGCCCTAGATAAAGCCTTTGCCCCAGCCACTGTCCCCGGGGGTCCCCGCTTAGTTTGGAGGTGGTGGAGGTGTCCTTGGGGGGTGGATGAGGAACGGACTGGGGGAGAGAGACTGAGCAGTTCGCTTGGAGGGTGGGTTCCAGGGGTGGGAGGGCAACTGGGTAAAGCAGCGGTGGACCGGTGGGGTGCCTAACGTACCCGAGCAGTCAGAGGGAAAGGCACCGGGGTCATATCGTTGGTCTAAAACCGCGCTCTTGAAAGGACATCGGGGGTTTTTCATGGGGGGATGCGGAGGAAGTGACTCCATGGACTCCGATAAATTCAAGGAAACCCGGTGGTGGGCCCCTATTTGAGGGCTATGAGGCCTGGATGGATCGTACGTGATTCCTTATCCGAAGGGAGGACGTGTGGTAGATTATTGGTGGGCAGTAGGAGAATTCACACCCATGCAGAGGGATAGGGAACTACAAGAGAGGTGGTTCAAGATCGAGCGCAGGAAGAATAGAGCAATGGGGCCTGACATCATATCAGACCCCGTAGACCCTGATGAAACCCCTATCATGGGTGCTGCTGGACGAGCAGGGAATGCTGAGCTGACCAGATAAGCGCGGCTGAGAGGGCTATTGTCGCCAAGTCCAAAGCGGTCCCACGGGTGTGGAGTACCCGTATGTCCCAGAACCCCTTATGGAGGAGATTGAGGAGAATAGGGATAGGTGGCTACGGGAAACTATTGAGAGGTACATGGTGAATAAGGGGGGCGCGATAACTGGATGCAAGGCCGAGGATTAATAGATCACCTAATGAGGGTTTGAGTATTGGCCGGAATATTCACAAACACAGGGTAACATATAGACGGGAGAGGGATTGCCGCGCCACTACCACGTTACTGTCCTGGACATGGGTGGTCGTGAGGTTAAAAAGCCTGACCTAGTCACTATTTTAGGTGGGTACTAGACAATTGTTGTGCGAGTTTGGGTTGCTGGACGGGGCGGGTTGGCGCAATGGGATGTCAATTATGTTATATGTTCACTGATTATGTGTGTTCCTTTTACAGTGCTTCCTGGAGGAAAGGTACTTCAAATTTAGGTCCCAGCCGGGGAAGGTGGGATTCACCAGGGGGAGAATGTAACCATGCTGTAAAATGGTTGCCGTCATCTGTCCTGCTGACAGTAAGGGCTGGTAAGTTATGGGCATGCCAGCAGTAATCATGGAGGTTTGCCCTCACACCTGGTGAGGTGCCCTATGTATGGATGGGAGTGGTCACAGCTCTGACTCCATGGTTAGTGATGTCAGAGTTGTGCCAGCCCCCAGAGGATACATAAGGCACAGCACTGATTAAAAGTTAGGAGTTGCCAAGATGATTAGGAGGAGGAGGAGGAGGAGTAGTTTGCTAAGTGGTTATATAATAGCTGAATAATGAGACTGTGACCAGGGACCTGGCACAGAATAGATATCCCTGCGGGGATAGGGAATCCCTAATTCAGGAAGACGATACCTTTCAAAGGGAAGTACGGTGAACAATGGAGGGCTGGAATACACCCATTGTGGAGGGCAGCTGGCCCACGTACCAATAAAGATGTTCCTGATAAACAACATTCTCATGTGCAAGTGTGGAGTTTTGCACAGAGAGAAGCACCACAGAGGAGTTCCTCATCAGACTCATCCCCAAGGGACGCCGGGTCACTTGATGAGGGTGGAGGCGCTGCACTGGATATAGGTAGGACTCAGCCACACTACTCAGCTGCCGTTGTTGGGTTGGCAAATCCCCACACAACCATCATGCGGGAGACTCAGGAGTCCTGTAGCCAACAGGTGCACCATCCCTTTGAAAGGTATCGTCTTCCTGAATTAGGGATTCCCTATCCCCGCAGGGATATCTATTCTGTGCCAGGTCCCTGGTCACAGTCTCATTATTCAGCTATTATAACATAACCACTTAGCAAACTACTCCTCCTCCTCCTAATCACTTGGCAACTCCTAACTTTTAATCAGTGCTGTGCCTTATGTATCCTCTGGGGGCTGGCACAACTCTGACATCACTAACCATGGAGTCAGAGCCTGTGACCACTCCCATCCATACATAGGGCACCTCACCAGGGTGTGAGGGCAAACCTCCATGATTACTGCTGGCATGCCCATAACTT
Organism: Ascaphus truei; assembly: GCA_036426205.1. Taxonomy (NCBI): domain Eukaryota; kingdom Metazoa; phylum Chordata; class Amphibia; order Anura; family Ascaphidae; genus Ascaphus; species Ascaphus truei. The sequence goes on from CM071580.1 coordinate 131,522, forward strand.
ACCAGGCCTTACTGTCAGCAGGACAGATGACGGCAACCATTTTACAGCATGGTTACATTCTCCCCCTGGTGAATCCCACCTTCCCCGGCTGGGACCTAAATTTGAAGTACCTTTCTCCAGGAAGCACTGTAAAATGGAACACACACATAATCAGTGAACATATAACATAATTGACATCCCATTGCGCCAAGCCCGCCCCGTCCAGCAGCCGCAAACTCGCACAACAATATGTCTAGTACCACCTAAAAATAGTGACTAGGGTCAGGCTTTTTAACCTCACGACCACCCATGTCCAGGACAGTAACGTGGTAGTGGCGCGGCAATCCCCTCTCACGTCTATATGTTACCCTGTGTTTGTGAATATTCCGGCCAATACTCCAAACCCTCATTAGGTGATCTATTCTATCCTCGGCCTTGCATCCAGTTATCGCGCCCCCCTTATTCACCATGTACATCTCAATAGTTTCCCGTAGCCACCTATCCCTATTCTCCTCAATCTCCTCCATAAGGGGTTCTGGGACATACGGGTACTCCAACCCGTGGGACGCTTTGGACTTGGCGACAATAGCCCTCTCAGCCCGGCTTATTCTGGTCAGCTCAGCATTCCCTGCTCGTCCAGGCAGCACCCATGATAGGGGTTCATCAGGGTCTACGGGGTCTGATATGATGTCAGGCCCCATTGGCTCTATTTCCCTGCGCTCGATCTTGAACCACCTCTCTTGTAGTTCCCTATCCCTCTGCATGGGTGTGAATTCTCCTACTGCCCACCAATAATCTACCACGTCCTCCCTTCGGATAAGGAATCACGTACGATCCATCCAGGCCTCATAGCCCTCAAATAAGGGGGCCCACCACCGGGTTTCCTTGAATTTATCGGAGTCCATGGAGTCACCTTCCTCCGCATCCCCCCATGAAAATACCCCCGATGTCCTTTCAGAGCGCGGTTTAGACCAACGATATGACCCCGGTGCCTTTCCCTCTGACTGCTCGGGTACGTTAGGCACCCACCGGTCCACCGCTGCTTTACCCAGTTGCCCTCCACCCCTGGAACCACCCTCCGAAGCGCAACTGCTCAGTCTCTCCCCAGTCCGTTCCTCATCCACCCCCAAGGACACCTCCACCACCTCCAAACTAAGCGGGGACCCCCGGGGACAAGTGGCTGGGGCAAAGGCTTTATCTAGGGCGTGGGGTTGGGCATAGGGGCAAGCGATCGGCCGCCACGGGGTTACGACCCATTCCCGGCTGTCAGTTGACTGTTCGGTAGATGAGACCTCACCCTCCGTAGTCTGCTGCTCGGCCTGCCAGCTCCGTGTCCTTTGTGGTGATCGGGAACACCCACCCGATCGCCGAAGCGTTGATTCTCCTCTTCCGGCCGCTCCGCTGCTTCTGCCGGAAGTGACGTTCTCACCGGACCCGGATGTGCCGCCATCTTGGGTTGGACCCCCATGCGGGATCTCTTCCTCCACTATGACATCCGAAAGCTCTTCCGCCGTCCCCTCACATGCTTCCCGGGCCTGGCATGGCCTCTCCTCCATTACGCCTGCAACTGGAGCCAGATAAGTGCACGGATTGTCCTTACCACTCCGCTGTGGTGTAGGCGTACCTCGCCCGTTGCCACTGAACCCGCCGGTCCCCGGAACGGAAGGACTCCGCCTCTCCACTCGCCGATCCACAGGCGACACCAGCTTCTCCTTACTGCTACTCACGGTAAGTGGCGTCTCTCTTCCTTTCTCCTTGCCGGAGGCCTCCTTGATCCCAGACCGGGACCTCGATAGTTCTCGGAGATCCTCGTCGGAGGAGTCTCCTTTCCCCGGCTTAGGGGTCACCGATCGGGGCGACCGCCTTCTGCTTTCTCGGTCGGTGTGTCGACCGACCGTTTCCTTTGTTTCTGACCCAGCCGATGGAGTCGGCTCCGATCCCCGTTCGCCGGGACCTGCACTGTTAAGCCACAGTGCACCAGGGGACTCGGCGGACAGTCTAGCCGTATCCCTCGGGGGGTCGCTGAATTGAATTGGCACGAAAGTAGGCATCGGCCAAAGATATTGAGTCCCACATTGTGGACAGCGCGACGCCGTGCCCACAGCGCCTCCGGGCAGTCTGCATTGTAAGCAGAGCCCCACCACGGTCTCAGTGTTGGCCACCCTGACCACCAGTACCCCGCCGGACACCGTGTAGGGCTGTGTGGATACCATTGTGGTCACAGTCGAGGAGCAGGCCATGGTTTTAGTTGGAGCCACCTTTAGCACAGGTCTGTCCTTGGAGCTGGTTCCTCGCGAATGACCAACAGAAGTTGAAGGACCAGCCACTCCCTGGTTCGGCTCCTCCTTGCTCTGACATAGTTGAAACCCGCCCCCATTGGTAGCAATTATGGGCGGGTCCCACAAAGGAATAGGATGTCCCTTAATTAAGGCCGCGCCCTTCTCAGTCCTAGCGGGTGCGGTCAGAGTTTTCGCGCCCTTATCCCCAACAGGGTGGGGTCCTTCCTTTGCTGCCAATTCCAGCCTTTTCCTTGCAGCTGCCTTGCGTGCAAAGTATCCCTCCTTTTTGCACGCTACCCCAGCGGCCGGAACTACTTCCGGTAGTTGCGCCGTCAGTGCACAAGTTCCTTGGCTCGCCGGATTTATGTCCACGGGGCATAGTCGGAAGCCACTCCCCCTGGTTGAGATCAGGGGAGGGTCCCACAGACTAAGAGGTTGGCTCAACACTGGTGCTGAGCTGGTCACTGTCCATGAAGGCGCGGCTGTAGCTTTCGCACCATACCCCCCATCAGGGCGGGGCTTTCCTGTTGGTGCCATTCCTGGCCAACTCTCTGCAAGTCTTGTATTTGCAGAATTCTCTGCCACTGGCCCACGCGGTCTCCCAGGGAGGTGGGAGCCGCCATTTTGTAAGTCCTGTTCTCCAGACACAATTGTAATGTCCTCGCTACTATCATGAAGGGCAGCACCCCGGGGTCCTAAGCAGGACCAAAACGGTGCGGCCACAGCTTTCGCTCCACTCCATAGCAGGCTGGTAAAAGACATGTCAGCAACAGCTTGCTCTTCAGTGGGGCGCACGCCACGTGTGCTTTCCCCATCAGCCTCCGGTCACCATTTTGGACTATCCGCACCACGCGGATCCTCCATTCTTGCGGTCGACATTCTCTCGTAGCAGTTATCGTACATGGGGCTCCTCTCTGCGGGGCAGCCACCACACCGGTACAATAAAGATTGTCCTGATGCACCACCTTGTGTACCTAATGTAGGCTGGACTCGTGTTGCACTACCTCAGGCTAGGCTCACTCTCTCAGTGTCTGCTGTATCTCCTTCCTCCCAGTCTGTGCTCCCTTCGGTAAGTGGTCTGGAATGGGCTAGAGTACTCTGGAGCTTCCATGCAGTACTTGGGTCGTCTACCTATCTTGGTCAGCCTAGCGCAGACCCTCTCCAGGATTCCTGACCACGTTAACAGGCTATCCCTTTAGGCATCCTACCAACTAGCACTGCCTTAAGGTGACTAGGACTGCTATAGCCCGGCTCCAAACCCCCAACTCCTTTCAGGCCCCTAAGTCATCCCTGCGAACTGACAAACTCCATCAGCCCCCTGACTACCCCTAGGTCCGTCCCAACGCAGCACAAAGTGGCAGCAGACACTTCTCCCTGTTTCCAAGTGACCTAGCAAAATCCTGTCCTGTTGACAGGTCTACTCCTCTCAGCAGCGCCTCCAAATGTAACGGTTTTTCTGAACTGGCCTGACCCACCCAATCTCATATTGGCCCCTGTGGTCTAACCAGTCCCCGTTACAGTGTGATGTCTGGTGGTGCACCTGTTGGCTACAGGACTCCTGAGTCTCCCGCATGATGGTGTGTGGGGATTTGCCAACCCAGACAGGCAGCTGAGGTAGTGTGCTGAGTCCTACCTATATCCAGTGCAGCGCCTCCACCTCATCAGGATCCCGGCGTCCGCTTGGGGATGAGTCTGATGAGGAACTCCTCTGTGGTGCTTCTCTCTGTGCAATAACTCCACACTTGCACACGAGAATGTTGTTAATCAGGAACATCTTTATTAGTACGGTGGGCCAGCTGCCCTCCACAATGGGGTGTATTCAGCCCTCCATTGTTCACCGTACTTCCCTTTGAAAGGTATCGTCTTCCTGAATTAGGGATTCCCTATCCCCGCAGGGATATCTATTCTGTGCCAGGTCCCTGGTCACAGTCTCATTATTCAGCTATTATAACATAACCACTTAGCAAACTACTCCTCCTCCTCCTAATCACTTGGCAACTCCTAACTTTTAATCAGTGCTGTGCCTTATGTATCCTCTGGGGGCTGGCACAACTCTGACATCACTAACCATGGAGTCAGAGCCTGTGACCACTCCCATCCATACATAGGGCACCTCACCAGGGTGTGAGGGCAAACCTCCATGATTACTGCTGGCATGCCCATAACTTACCAGGCCTTACTGTCAGCAGGAGAGATGACGGCAACCATTTTACAGCATGGTTACATACCTATATATACCACTGTTTTGTGGTCTGCTCCTTTTTTCTTGTTTTCTCTCCTACATATGTACCGGGGATGACGACCTAAATACCACACGCTGGAGGACTTTTTTCTTCTTGCTGAGCTACACTGACTGAAGGACTGATAGAAACTGAAAGGCGGCCATTAAGTGAACCCTGGGAAGCAAGATCTTTGCTGATCGATCACAGGAGAACGAATCGATCGGCAGATTAGGTAATTAGTTAGTAATTAGGGTTATAATAATAATAAAGAATTAGCTACATAGTAAACCTATAAAATATTCCACTGACATTTCATTTTCATCCTAGGAGGGATTGCCCAGGATTCTCTTATTAATTCGGCTAACCTGCCGCATGCCCTGCCTCATTAATATAATCAGTAACTGCGAAAAGTTATGGGTCATTTTTACTAAGCACTGCTATTCCATTACCTGAGCGCACCTTCCATCCCATTCACGTGAAGTTGTCTTCTACGGCCAGAAATGGTCTCATGGAATAGCCCTATTTTGGACATATTTATGGGTTTTTGCGTTCCCACCCCAGAGAGATTGAAACGAGGAGATATCTTAACGAGTTTGTTGGTGGAGCTCAGTTATTTATAATGATCTTCAACCACGTTTCATGAAATCTGTAATAATTCTAAATCACGCAGCGTGCAGGTTCTGTGGATATTTTGCTGTGCACATGCTGAAATGTAATGCTCAATTATATACACAGGGGAGCAAAAATATGCTTGTTAAAATTTCTAAACTATGTTATATCATGAGAAGCATTAGGCTGCTGGCTTATTCTTAATCCCACTTAGCAACCAGATACAAACACAGTGAAAAAATAGAGGGCTGCTCTCGATGACTTCGCTGAAATATGATGATTGCTCTCTTTAATCTTCACCTTGAGGTCATAAATGATGGTGCAAACCACACGCGATGCAGAGACTTGTTCTCTCACCGCCTTCTGAGTCTTTGCAACAACTCATGAGAGGTCACAAGAGGTCTATGTATCAGCGTGGAGAAACTTGTGTTTTTCGGAGAAGAGCAGCAGTGTATGTGAGAACAGTTTCTTACGTCTGACGCAGTATGTTAGAGCTGTGTCCCTTTAGATGTGGAGGCTTTTTGGGGCAAATGAAAGGTAAAAAGTGTGGGGCAGAGAGATGCAGAATGGGATATACCACATTGGAATTTACACCATGTAACTCCCCCCAACTCCTCCTACCGACTCTCCCCAAGGTGCAAGCTGGGGCAAAGATGCAGAATGTGATACATCTCATTATAATCTGTGCACCATGTAACTCCCCCCCCCACCCCCCAACTCCTCCTACTGACTCTCCCCAAGGTGCAAGCTGGGGCAGACTGAGGTGAAATTGGAACAAAATGCTTTGATACGTAGGGACGGTGAAAATGCCATGGTTTAGCTCCAAAAATTGCCTTGATACAGTACCTAGAGCCCCATGAAACCTACAGTGTATGTATCTAGCACATGTCCACTTGGAAAATAGCATGGTAGTCCTACCACTCTTGCATGACTGATTACAAACAGTGGCAGCTATACCGACTGCCACATAGTGTATGTACCACTGCAACGTGCCAGCGGAAGTAATAACATTGGCTGCATCTCTGCATTCATCTTTTAGCTCTTTGCACCAATGGATAAAGGGGCAATTTTCCCCGTGTCCATCAATGGGGGGACTGTATGTAGTTACGTGTCCCACATTATACTGGGATGTATCAACTTCTGGGTCTCTGTTCTGTACGATCTCCCATTTCTTTTCTCCAAATCTGCCACGTGATAATAACCTCCCAGCTTACAATCTGCAGCAGATACGGTATAAGAGATCCACGTTTCTTGCATATGTACACAAACAGAGCAACAATACACATTCTTTCTTGGGTGACTAGATCCTGTGTGCCCCAAACTCTGCTGATAAAATGCTGCCGTCATTTTCAGTTCTGTTGCATGCATATTAGTTAAATGAAAAGCTCTGTACATGTGAAGAAGAGACCTGTGAGCTTTGGGAAAGCTCTGTAAACATGAAGAAGAGGCCTGTGAGGTTTGGAAAGCTCTGTACACATGAAGAAGAGGCCTGTGAGGTTTGGAAAGCTTAGTATACATGAAGAAGAGACATGTGAGGTTGAGAAATTTTAGTACATACATAGCACAGATGTGAGGCAGGGAAAGTTTAATTTTAAAAGTAATTTGTCCTTTTATGGTGTGAAATAAATATGATGCCACCATTAGTAAAACAGATAATCAGACGTAGTTGATCTCAGCGGCCCAAAGTGCTACATATTCATTTTTCACAAAATATAAATAAGTAATGCAGTTACTTTAGGAGCAATTGAATCATTCTATAAAAGACAAGTACACGGATAAGTTGACATTCTCAGGATATCAAGTCTCTAAACCCCTTGGGGCCTTCCCAGGATGTCACACACCAGATCCATAGTGGCCCCCATGACATGGTGAGAATGTCATCGCCATTGACAGGCGATTGACACACAAGAGTTATCCCCAAAGGATGAAACTGCAGAAGTCAAGAGTTTGGGTCACTGTTTGGTTTTTCAGGCTCACCGGTCAGTCAGCTAGTGTCACCGCTGTGCTGGATAACATTGATATTACAGTTTAAAAAATGGTTCTTTTAGGATTAGAGATGGGCACATTTTTTGGGCAAATTTGGATCCGCAAAGGATCGGCCGGTTCCTCTGGTCCACGGATTTCAGCTGATCAATCTCAAAAAGGGCGATTCGCGCTTTGCGGATTTTAAAATTATTTTTATGAATACATTGCACGGATTCTGCCACCCGTGGACGGATTTGTAGAATCCAATCCACGGATTCAGCCATCCATTGGCACCAACGCATTGCTGTATCCGCAAGTTGGATTTTACAAATCCATTCACGGGTTGTGTTCAATGGTGATTCTTGATAATAAAAACGACCAAATCCGTCCGCGAAGTTTACACAGATTTTTTGGGGAAAAATACTAGAAAATCCGTGAAACGGATTTGGGCGGATTCATGCATCTCTTTTTAAGGAACACAACCAAATTTAGAAGCAGAATAGAGATATTTAAAGTATGTTTAAATAACAAGTTTCACGCACTCATGGGGAACCCATTATTTATATATTGATTTTGTGCGGGATGTATAAGAACCACGATTTATTTTCCACGGCTCCAATCTGGAATTCTTTCAATATATTGTAGTGCTGTCTGCCATTGTTTTTGCTCAATTAAAGCTTGTGAACCTGTTAAAAAAAACAAAAACAAAAACAGGATTGTGTTTTTTGGACAAAGCCACTTTTAATCAGTATTCTTTATGTGTTCCAGTAACTAAAGAAAAGTGCATTTGTACGGTTTGTACCCATTATAAAATTATTCTGACGCAATTTCTGCTGCCAAGAGCGTTTTCCCATCACACCCTTCTCTGTCCCCTTTGTCTTTTGTTATTGGCTACAACACTTGCCTACAGCTTGAAAAGCCTCATTGATTAAGCAGGGTCAGTCTGTTATACCGCGTAATATTTGATTATCATCCTGTAAGTATCTAGGGAGAAGCCCGTGTTTATACCTCGCAGATCTAGAAACATGGCACAAATTGTGAAAGGTAAAATTGCTGTTGAACTTGTGACTTGAAGGAGGGAACTGTTCCTCGTGTATAACGGGGATGATTAAACAGTGACATCAAGAAAATCGTTGCAGTATGTATATTTTTATAAGTATGTACTGTATTTCAATTCTTATTTATATACCGCCAGCGAGCAACATACTGTAGCACTTTACAAGATACACTTTAGAATAGAACTAACTGTAATACAATTAGTGAATCCAATTATAATATCCAATAAGATAGCCACCCTACGGTAAAGAGGGGGGCCCCATACGGGTCATATCATATCTCTTTCAGTACGACCCCCGCCCACCTCAACAATCTCTCCGCAGCATTCCCCATCAACAAGCTGTCCGCAGTCCATCACCCCCCCTCCCCGGCCCAGCTCAACAGCCAGCGCAACAACCAGCACAAGGTGGTGGAGCGCTTCCATACAAGCACGATAGGAAAAGGAATCAGTCCCCCAAAGAGCTTGCAATCTAAGTGGAATGTCGGGAGACATGCAGAGTCAGTAGGGGAAGGAGTAAGAGCAGTGAGTGACAGTGCCTGGCCTTGATAGTGGTAAGTGCCTCTGTGGGTGTAGTGAGAAGTGGTCAAGGTTCCAGGCTTTTGAAATTCTCCATTTAGAAGGGGTGTTATTATATTTGACATGAAGGTGGGGAGAGTCGGAGCTTGGCGTAGGCTGAAGGTGAGGGTTCCACAGGTGGGGGGCAGTAAGGGAAAACGCTTTAAGGGAAGAGAGAGAAGTGGATGTGAGAGGGGTGGAAAGGAGACGGGCTGAGTGCAGAAGATGAGCAGAGGTATGGCGACTATATAGTGTAGAGCATTAAATGTGTGAGAGTAAGTGCAGCAGAGGGTAGTGTCGGAATAAGAGCATTAGTGGTAAGTACCTGTGTGGATGGTCATGGTAAGTAGTCATGTGACCAAGCGATTGAAATTAAAACGTTTTAATGCATTAGTATTTTAATGTGCATTTTATTTTCTTATGTAATGGGTACTGTATTACAAACAGCCAAGCATTTGCACTTAATCATTGACAAATGAATGCTAATAAATGTTTCTTAGTTTATCTCTTCTCCTGATTAACAGTGGAGTATTTCTACTAAATGGTGCTAAGTCATAAATTACTCCGCCTATTGTTAGTTTACAGTATATTTCCAGGAAGGTAACAAACAACTTCATCTGTTAGAAAGATCTCTCACGTTAACCCTCACGTTAACCCTTTACAGTGGCCACTCTCGCCACAGATATGACATCATCTTGAAAGTGAGCTGAACCCTAACCCTGTGAAGCAGCGGCGACTAACTCTGGTCCTCAAGTAGAATGACTGATTGAGCCACCTGTGCTGAAGCAGGGATATCATAAAAACCTGACCTGTCGATGGCCCTTGAGGACTGGAGTTGGCCACCCCCGGCTTTAAAGTATAAAAACATTAAATGGGCAGTCCCACAAAATAAAACGTAAACAAAGGGGGATTTCTGCTTTACGCCAATAAACATACCACTGACATACGCTAACTTTGGTCCTTGGAGGGGTTGCCCATTTAAAAGGTTACAATTTATAACACATCAATATCTAGAAGTGATTGAATTTGGGACATTGATCTTCAAGATGTTCCTTCTGCCTGACGAATAACAAAGTGTGTATGTGGCCATCCCTCCATCTTTTCATTACACTGCAAGCACCAAACACACATTCATTCCTCATTTGTCTTGCACAAGGCATGGTCTTGTCATTTCTGTTCCTATTGTGGCCAAGAACGTTGTTAATCTCCATGGTAATCTCTTTGTAAATAAATAAAAACAATAAAAGCCCCATTCATCTTGTCAGTTTGTGTGATGGCCTGCCTTGTTTTGTTGTTGCAAAGGAGGCTTGTGTTTCAAAAGCTTCACATGGCAACACACACAGCAATGGGGGGTTTAATTGAAGTTTATTTAATGCAATCCACTAACTGCTCCACACACGTGGAGTGCTGTGTGCTAAGTGGACAACTTTAGTTTACATGTTTTTTTGTGTGTATCCTGATGTATTCCACTTGCAATGCCAAATTCTAATCTCGTTCTCAGCATCAGATAAATATAGCTATGTGTGTGTGTGTATATAAAAAGTACCCTCGCAAGACTGCAGCGTGGAAATGTAGGAGTCTAACGCTGGACTTAAAGTCGGTTAATATTTGATGGCGAATTTTAGCATGCGAAGATGTTATCAAAAACATTTGCGCAGGTGTATACAATTCTTATTTTTTAAGAATTTATTTTTTCCCCAGGAAATATTACATTGAGGGTTACCTCTCATTTTCAAGTATGTCCTGGACACCGAGTTATAACAGTACATGGTTACATTAAATGAACAGAGGTTATACATTATATTTACAGACATTTCATGGGCAGTTACAGATAGTATATGTTATGGGCGTATGTAACAGTTACAGACCAGATTAAAATGTGAGATACTGTAGCTGAAGTGTTGGAAGAACTTAGACCGGTGGCGGTGTTGAGAGTCTCCAGTAGATTGTTCCAGTTCTGAGGTGCACGGTAAGAGAAATAGGAGGGGACGAACTCCTGTTGGATTCTGCTGGCGCCCACCATTACATACATTTCATTCGCTTGGAACTTCCAAATCCTGAGAGCGTGAGAGCAACTATCCTCAATCAGAGTCCCATGTGCTATATATATCCCCTTAAACTCGCCACCAAACAACATGTGGAGAGATTTTTATGAGGTTAGGCTTGCCACCTTTAACTAATTAGTAATACTGAATAGTGTATATACAGTTGTAATGAATGTGGGGGGAGGTATCGACTCCTGACAAAGCTGAGGACCAGCGAAACACGCTGAGCCGAGACTTCCCAGGGGCTAATCGCGCACCATCCCTCGCAAGGGAATGTCCAGAAGTGATGAGAGACATGGGATGCCAGTGAGACCAGGGAGAGCAGAGGTATCTATCTGTCACGGTTGTGCTCGCCACAAACCAGGGTCGGACCGCGAGGCTGAGTGAATACAAGGCTGGATTGCAGTGATAGATTGCACAGCTGCAGTAAATACCAGAGGGAATGTGTGGCAGTATAGCTTTTGTGAGTGAATCCAGGCTGCAGTAATATCAGGTGAAGAGTTCCAGGACTGCACCGGTCTGCAAGGTAAGGCAACCAGTAAACCGCGGAGCGGATTCCTTACAGTACCCCCCCCTTCACGCGAGACCTCCGGGCGAACATGAGTACTCATAGAGTTGGAGGACCGGGAATTGTTACTGAACCATCTAGGATTGGGAGTAGAGTCGTGGTCCTGAGACTCGTGGTTAGTCCTTAGTGTACCCCCACCCCCCGGTGAGAACTGCGGCCAGACAGGACCATCCATGGGTCTCGGGGACATCGAGTTGTTCCTAAAGTTCTTTAGGTGGAAAGGGAATCCATAAACGAGCAGTTCTTTGGTGAGTACAGTTCTAGGATATGAGAGTGATGGAAGAAACATCCTTGGTACATGGCTCGCCCCGCAAAATGTCTTGGAAATCCAGGGCTGTGAAGAACCAGAGAGTTCCAAAGCAGAAACGGCAGAAGAGCCCCCACTGGAAGCCCAGTCTTTAATAAAGGAACCGTAATCTAGGATAGGCGGCCCTGATAGTTGATCGAATACGCCAGGAGGAACCTCGGAACAGAAAAAGTCTTGGCTGACCACTGCATGTTGGAATTTGTGAGGGATTTTCCCTCTAGAAGTCTCCCAGGTAATGATTAGTGAGGGTATAGGCTGGGTGGAAGCCTCTCCCGGTATTGGTATGGCAGGTGACAAGGCAAGCAGTAAACCAGGCATAGAGACCGAAATCTTGGGATAGGTACAGAGTATTTCCAACTGAGAGGAAATAACAGGGACAACCGAAAATTCCGAGGGAAAAAAACATGGTTTAGCAGGAGCAGGGAAGCAAACAACAGTAGGGCTCTCCAATACTGGGAAATCCTCAGTGGGAGATAGTATTGTCAGGGAATCAGGAACAGTCCTTGAAATTTTCATATCGGTAGCTTGAGAAAAAGGCAGAACCCGGGTAGTGGCGGGAGGGAAACTAACATCAGAAGCTTAAGTCTGTACCTCAGTGACAGGGACCTGAGAGCCAGCAAGCAGTAAGTATGAACTATGAAAAGTCTTAATGACCGGCACCTTAGGAGTACAAGGAGTCTTTTCCGAAACTGCAAGGACCCTAACCACAGGGGTACCTAATCTGACAAAAACATGAATAGGTGTGTTTTCTAGTGCAGAATTTCTGATCACAGGACTCCTAACCGATAGTGAGGGTGTCTGGGTTTGATTAGAGAAAAAATCAGATGTATTGATAAGTGACTTAGAAACAATTATTGAGGTTCTAGATTTGCTGGACCTGTGAGAAAAATACCCTTTAAGACAGGAGCTTTAATTTCTTCCCGGAGTAACCTCATGTTTGCTGGGGCATATTTAGACACAGTACTGAGGGACTGGATTTCAGCAAAGGCAGGACAGCTAAATAGCTCAGATTTAAACCCCAGGACTTGTAATATAGGCATGGGGACCTCAGACAGTACTAAGGGAGTGACCACAGATATGCTGATCCCTGGAGAATTAGCCTGGACAGAGAAATCAGGGGGACCCCCAGCCAGGATAATCATTGTAGGAAGAGCTTCAGAATCAGAAGGAGAATCATTACCTCTCAGAATCTCCAAACCAGTAAGACACAATTCAGCGAAAAGGGAAACAATGTGCAGGCTTTTTACTAATCTATATGAAAAAGCGTCACTTTTAGGAGAAACCCGTGCGTCAGCAAACATTCCTGGGAACACAATATGAACCCCAGGAGGGACATACAGACTACTGTATGCTTTTAACCCTAAGCTTAAAGAGGAGGAGAACTCAGACAGTACACGGGGGTTAATCATAACTGTACTGGTCTCTGAAGTAGGCATTTGGTAAGGAATGTCTGGGAAACCAGAAATTACTGCAGATTCCATAATGTGGGAACTATGTGCTGAAGCAGGGATCACCGCTCTCTGGGCGACAGGCTGGTTCAGTGAAATACCCAGGAGAAGGAACTCTGCGACCAAGCTTAGGGAAAAACCTGACTCCTGAATACATTTATCAGGAACCAGAACTTTAGCCGAAATCTCCGGAGGCGAAACTGCGGAAACTTGAGCTGAAGCAGGGGATTTATAGCAAAGACTCCGTACGGTTATGGGAATACCTCAATGCAACCTCTGCTGTCTGACTTGTGGACTCATTCTCTGAGGCTAAAACGAAGGCATTAACTTGGAGGCAGCAAGAATTTACAGGGGTTAATGCAGACAGTGCCTGAGAGTAAAACACAGGAAATCTTTTCTCTATATTAGGAGAGACAAGGGGTCTCTCCTCTGGAGCTAGGGGCGTAACCATGGCTGGCAGAGAACAGGGAATTATCAAAGGAGACTCAGAGAGCTGCCCCTCAGGGGTTAATACAGAAATGACCCTGGGAACAGAATTTAGGGATTCTTTCTCTGACGGGGAAGGCGCACAGGACTGCCTAGCAGAGATTAAAGCTGGAAAACCATCAAGACCTAGAGAGAGGGATTCAGAGTTAGAAATAGGGGAACTAAGGGACTTATTCTCTGATACTGGAACCTTAGTGTTGTTTAGAGAAACATATGTATCCTCCAGGGGGACCTCACAGGACTGATCGGCAGGGGTTAACGTAGACATATCATTGGTGTCAGGGAACCCGGCCATACAATCAGGGCAAGGATCCGTGGTAGACCAGGGATACAGCCAAGCGGCAGCGAAGCTGGCGAGGGGAGGATCCTGTTCCTTTATGCAAATGTCCAATGTCATGGAAAGGATATGGAGTGTTGTTTGGGCATGAGCCAACATGAGGAGAGGATCCTCTTGTGCTATATAAATGTCTAAAGACAAGGCCAGGGAAGAGAGTTCCTTTTGGGCGTCGTCCAGTTCCAAAGGGTACACGTTCTCCCAGGTTAAAGGGTAACCAGGAAAGCAAATACAAGCGGCCAGCGATTGTTTTAAGTCCCGGAGGCGGTAAACCTTCATCATGAGATCATTACGGCATTTATTTTGCAACGGGGTTAAACCTACAAACACAATCAGATCTTCAATCAGGGGTATTATCTCACATAGAAACTGGTATTCAAACTGGGACTGGTTTACAGGCCGGGACAGGCTTTCAGACAGAAACTTACCAACCCTCACCACAGGGCGGTCCGAGTTTGTGGGGCCGAGCATACTGTCACGGTTGTGCTCGCCACAAACCAGGGTCGGACCGCGAGGCTGAGTGAATACAAGGCTGGATTGCAGTGATAGATTGCACAGCTGCAGTAGATACCAGAGGGAGTGTGTGGCAGGCTGCAGTAATATCGCTTTATGTGAGCAAATATAGCTTTGGTGAGTGAATCCAGGCTGCAGTAATATCAGGTGAAGAGTTCTAGGACTGCACCGGTCTGCAAGGTAAGGCAACCAGTAAACCGCGGAGCGGATTCCTTACAGTATCGCGGTAGAGGTGGCGGGACCACGGCAGGACAGCAATGGGGGACTTATGCTTCTTTTATAGTCTACTAGCTTTCATACCCGGCTTCGCCCGGGGAATGTAATATTGAATAAATGTCCCAAAAGGGCACGCCCATCTCCCCGACCCCCCCTCGCTGTTGGATGTAGTGCGGGGTGAGATTTGTCTCTGTGTGTGTGTCTGTGTGTGTGTATATGTGTGTGTCTCCCCCCGCTGCCGGAACATGTCCCCCCCCTCTCCCCCCCTCTGCTGGCGGCACATCTACCCGCACTGCTGTGGCATGTCCCCTCGCTGCCAAATCCGCAGAAGAATGTCCAGTGAAAGTTTTGTTGTGCTCCGTGGTGCCGTTTCTGAGATTTCGATGCTTCGGACACACAAACAAACAAAGGGAATCCAACTTAGAATTATAGTATATATATATATATATATATTAAGGTTATGGTGGGTAAAAAAAGTGACAAACACCCTCCACAGTAAAGCATATAGCAACTGTAAATATTACTGTATATTCATTTGCATGTCTTAGATAGGTCTGCAACCCTGAATTTCATCATTATCGCCCAGCACACAGCACTTCCACTGCAGCAATGGATTCTGGGAAATGACATGCAAATGAGCACACAGTGCCACCTTTAATCTCACCATCCCCGAGAGCGCTCCTCCAGCTCTCTCAGTCGGGAGCTGAACGGGCCGGTGGCCCACACAACCTCCTCACCTGAGCGTCTCAGCTCCGCCTCGCCGGGGGTAACGGACACCATTGAGGAACCCAAGGTGGCGGAGAAGGAGGGCGGCCGGTACCCAGAGGAAGAGGAGGAGTGCGGTCGGGGCGAGGAAACGAAGGGGAAGGGATCTTTCACGCGTCCCTGCCTTTCATGCAACACCCCACCCCGGACCTACCTTTCACCCCCTCCCCCCCGTGCCTCACCCCCCCCCCCCCCTGCCTTTCACCCCCCACCCCGGCCCTGCCTTTCACCCC